>CM062930.1:4200000-4787500 GCA_031878705.1 Tapirus indicus | reverse complement strand
TCTTTACTAAGCAACAATCGACTTCAAATGAAAGGCTGGGGGACAGGAGAGTAAACACGAACTGGCTAGAGGAGAGAGGAGGTGACATTTGGTCTCTTTCCATGTGGCTCGGAATCCCTAGACAGCTAGAGATCAGCAGCTACCAGTGCATTATTTTGTCAAATGATTTTAGTATATGGAAGGTATGGTGTGTGTGCATCTATATCTATATATGTAGCTGTATATACTACAGCGACATAATTCATATTCGAAAGTAAAATGAGATTAGAAGTGTCCTCAGAGTATTAGGGGAAAAAAGTAAGACCTCGGCTACCAGGGATCACCGCCCAGCCCTCTGCTCCGCGTTCAACGTCTTGATCTTGGAGGATTCCTCCTCCGACCTGGAGCATCCCAAGCTCCTGTGACCCCCATTCCGACGGCCTGCGCCCCAGCCCCCACCGAGTTGGGCTTTGATGTCGCCCAGGACTTCCGCAGCAGCGGGCCATGGGGCTGTCCGGGTGGCAGCCGCTGCAGTCCGAGCCTCTGGTGCCCCTTAGCGTTGGCTCTCAGCGTTCCGAGAAAACAACAGAAGCGCTGGGAAAATCCGGGGTCCCCCGGATCCAGGCTCGGGTGGATGTTGTGGGCAAACACCAGTTTCGTTTATATGTGAGGACCCTGCCCACTCTGCCCCTCAGTCCCGGCGGGAGAAGGAGCGGCGGGAGCGGCGGGAGCAAGAGGTTGCGCCGGTGCCAGGTGCCTCTTTTGCGCGCACCCGGAGCGCCGCGCTGCGCTGAGCTCTCTCTGGCGGTCGCCTGGGACAGCAGTTTGCTCCACTGTGACAACCTCCCTTCCTTGCCTTCTAATGACCCTAATACTCTGTCGAGTGCACATTCACATGGGCAGTATTAGGGTGCCATCCTTCTAAGTAAATATCTTGAGAAACCAAAGGGATGGGTCATCCGTATTCATTTTCCTTTTAGAGGCTCTGTGGGTGTTAGGTTGCGAGAGAAGTAGGTATTTTTAAAACAGCAAGTTGCAAAACATAATGGGCAGGATTAAACCAACCAGTCCTTTCCTTTCCGTGGCATAACAGGAATATGCTAAATTTTACCCATGTAAATTGTAAGTTCCTAAAAACTATATGCAACAACCATCAAAGCTTGGTAGAGTTTGACTGCTCGTTGATCTGTGTCATATAATGTTCTAAGAGACCATTTGTGTAAGTATACCATTCTGGCCCTTTGGATTTCATGTGTTAAATTTTTTAAATACATAGAAGATCTAGAAACTAATGATACACTTTCCATGGCAAGTTTATCCTACCTTAAGGCATCTTTAAGCAAAAACTGAGGCTCTGCTGAAAATTAAACATGAAACAAAAACATTTTTTTCAAAGCTTTATATCTGAACCCAGCTTAAGCTGAGGAGACAGTCTTTCAATTTTTCTCTCTTTTGATTGTTTAAATTATTTTAACATTGAATAAAATATTCTTTTCTCAACCAGTGATGTGGATAAAGATACCCTTTGGAAAAATCCCTTAAAATTTTAGAAAGCATTTTGTTCTGTGTTCCATCCTCTTATTGTAATTACTCTTCTTAAATTTAAAACTTCAACCCTCTCAAGCCAAATCAAATTTAAATATAACATAAAGTCAGCTTGTAGACATAACTCAGTATAGGGTCTGGCATTTTCTACTGTATAAATATATACATGCGGAAGATAATGTCATAGCCTGCACTTCTATTTCTTGATAAAAGATTTTGCAGAACATGAAAGTAAACATATCATATTCTAAATTCTGAAATTATTCTCTCTCCCCTTTTGTTTTGAACCTGTTGGTCCTTTATGATAAAATACAGATGAAATGCAATAATCCAAGGCCTTTCTTTTTATAAACTCAGGGTGGGGATTTTTCTTTAACTGTTAAAAGAATTTTAAAAGAATTTTTTCTTGCTTATCTCTGTTCTTTCTCTATCTCAGTTTAGTTGTTTAATATGTGGGTTATAGGATTTAATTTCATACTTCTTTATTTTATCCACCCCTTCACTTTTCTTCACCCTGTTTGTTCCTAACTTGAAGATGCTGCCTGGACAGGTTTATATTTCTCTTCATTTCTCCTATGCAAGAGAGAAAGCTCAGAAAATCCATGGTGAGAAAGGTCCACAGGGTGTCTCTGAGCTGGGAACTCACACAGAAATCTCACTGGCAGACTAGACGGAGTTTTAGAACACCAAGATGATCTGAGAGAGACTGGCTTTTTAACATGAAAAGGGAATATCCACCAGAGCCCTTCTGCTACCCCAAAGGGAGAAAGGGGAGCAAAGGGACTGCTGTTAAGGGCCCCAAGGCTGAAATATCTAAACAGATGACCACTCCCCACTGTGCACCACCCCCACACCACCCAAGCAGGCTTCTTTTGCACACCTCCACACCTGGCATTTTGGACTCTCAGCTGAGGTTAGACCTGCTCTTGTTCACAGTGACTAATGGCACCTTGGCTGAATATAAAGAAGACCTGAAGTTCCTCTTCCAAGAAAAAAGTGCCAGACGTTCTGCTGAAATGAACTGTCATATTTGTTCTTAAAATATATATTCTATCTTTCTTCTCCCAGGTGCAGTATTCTATAATTTTTTACTAACTCTCTTCCCCAATTCCACCACTCTATGTTTATTTTCAGCTTCAAATTTCATGTCCACTAGCCTGCACTGTGCTCTCTGTTGCAGGCCCCTGGTATCGACAGATAGACTCATTATAACTCCTAGGGGATGGATTTTAAAGCTAAGAACCAACAGAGCTATTGAGATCAAACTATTCACAACGACTCTGGAGAGTGTTTCTCAGCATCGCCTCTGTTGACATTTGGGGTCAGATACCTCTTTGTTGTGGGGGCTGTCTTATACTTGCATGAAGTTCAGCACCCTCCCCAGCCTCTGCTCACAAGACATCAGCAGCACACATATCTCCCCTCAGTTCTGGCAACAAAAATGTCAAAATTGCCCCTCACTGAGAACCACTGCTCTAGAAACATCTCGAAGTAGCAGTTACTTAATTCATATCTTCATGGGAGAAGTTCTGGGATGAAGCAATACATTTTTCTTTATACTCAGGGAACTTATAATCTAAGAACTTTTCACCTAGAATCACCACATCATCATACATCCCTTGCTACAGAATATTTTTAAAGCACTACAATATGTTGAAACTCCCTTACCTTCTCTACCCAATACAAAGTTAAGGGGATAATTGACAATTATCATTTAAATCTGATTAATGTCAGAATTTTTCTCCATAATTCAGATGAAAATATATTTATTAACCAGATGGTTTATTAATCAGGCAACTGTTTGTACTTTATACATGGACCCTCAACCACAACATATCATAAACTAAATATATGTGTGTGCATATATACATATACACACATATATAATTATTGTTATTATACAACTACTGTATGCACATTGTAGAAAAATTATAAAAAACAAATAAGCAAGTTAAAAAGTCATAAGTAATCCAAACACACAGATATAGTCGCTATTTCATTTGGTAGTACCTCTATAACATTTATTTTATATTATAAATCCCCGTTTTGTGACATTTACTAAACCAGAATTTTTTAAAGATTGAAGTAAAAAGTATGATAGCACACATGTCCACATTTATTAGATAATAATGCAATTTTCCCTTCAGTATTGCATTGTTAATTTTAATCAGAGACACACAAATTCTAATGGTGTCTCAGAACATTAGCATCTCTCTCTTTCTCTGAGTGTGTGATTAAATCAGAAAGAGGACTAGGAATGGGAAAATAAAAGAAATGAACAATATACAAAATTAAAGTCCATTACTCTCAAACAAGGGAGGGAAGCAAAGCCAGGTTCCATTATTTTTATCTTATTATTATTCATATCTAGTCAAATTATGTCTCACAAAATATTTCAATGATGCTAAGTAAAAGTCTGATATACTGCATTAAAATAACATTGTTTTATCTGATTTTTTGGTAATCCGCATAATAGTACTTTCTACAATAGACTATTGTTAATTCTTTGTTTTTAAGTAATCTGGACCTTGCCTTCCTCTAATAGTTCTCATGAATTAGCATGTTTTAAAATAAGACAGCTTTAAGGGTACAGGCTCTCTGAAAATAAACTGTCAACAACCAATCCCACCTTTACTTGCTGTTTGTTGGTTCCAGAGTGAATCATGGGGAGACTGAGATGAAAGACTATGTCTGACCTCTTGGAGCTTAGTCAAGGGGTAGAGAAAACAACTGAGCCAGCAACCTCAATACAGTGAGGAAGGCTCTAGGATTAGGGACTTGGGAGACTTCAGAGGAGAAGTGAAAGCCAATCTGATTTTGAGAGGGACCAGGATAGGAAGGTATTGGGGGCATTAAGTGACATTAGAAAAATTCTTGAAGAAGATCCCCAATGCTCAAGGATGCCAGTGCCTAAAGAAGCCCAGAGCACTGGAGGATCTATGGGTGAGTGCACTGTGCTGGAGTGTGGGCGCACGTGGAAAATCTGCAAGGAACAGACTGGAGAGAAGGGCTGGAGCCCCATCTTGTATGATATTGTATAACTAGTGAAGGAAATTGGCTCTTCTCCTGAAGGTGGATGGGATTCACTGAGGAAATATAGACAGTGGTTTGAAAGTTTTCATTAACATCACTGTTCACAAAAATCAAAATGAGAAATATGTACAGGGAAGGTGTTAACCAGATTAGTAAATGCTGATTCTTGTTCGCTTAGCAACTCAAATGTAGCACAGTGGAAAAGAAGAGCAAGTAACTTGGCTGGAATGTAGGTTTCATTTATCAGAAAAAGCAGGCTGTGGAGTCTGGAAACTCCTACGTAGGTTTTACCTAAGAGTGTGACTAATGTCATAGAATAGTTTAATAGCACAGGCACATTTTAGAAGGCTGCTGAATAGTACACAGTTGCAAATACATTATATTGAGAGATCTGGCAATGGGATGTGCCCTTTACAAGAGAACATTGCAGAAATGATCATATATATCATAGCTCCCTGTTTACTGTTCAAGGAGTCATTTTTGCTTATATCCTTCAAAGAATTCAAAGATCTTAAGTTATTTGATTATACTTATTTTCATGAGAATCTGTACTCTTATTCCTATTTAAATGGCTAAATTTGTTATGCATTGGAAGGGGGATGGTTCACTTACTCTGCTTTTATCTTATAAAAACAATAAATATGTTTTCTCAGAAATTTACTCGTGTCTCCTAGAGTTAACATCTTCCAAGTAATTTTGCCATAGAAAAATCAAATGAGAAGAAATATCTTCTTTTCTAGTAAAAACCATTAGTTTAATACGTCTACTCCATAAATCAAATATATAACAATCCTGAGATAGTTTCTTTTTTAACTTTGAATGTCTTCTGGATGCACAATATAGGCACATCCT
The DNA here is from genome assembly GCA_031878705.1 of Tapirus indicus. Lineage (NCBI taxonomy): Eukaryota > Metazoa > Chordata > Mammalia > Perissodactyla > Tapiridae > Tapirus > Tapirus indicus. Next base: position 4,782,091 of record CM062930.1, on the reverse strand, counting down.
CTTTGTTGTTATTATACACTGTTTATGTGCCACATATAAGTGAAAATAGATTACATTCTTATATAACTATTAATCTAGAAAAGGAATTTTGTACTTTCAGAATTTACAGATCATGTCAGATTTCTGACCAGCATATCTATATTTTTATAAACAAATTAAGCATAAAGAGCCAATAAGAGCAGCCTAAAATTATTTATAAAGTAAATAAGATTAAACCTTTAACTTTTAAGCCCACTATAGTTTGCTAATATAACCTCTTTTTAAAGATAAAAGCAGATTTTAGCACCATCAGGTACCTGAGGGCTCTGGATAATTACCTACAACGGTAAATGTACTGGAGTCTCTCTCTAACATCATTTGTCCTTGACTTGATTGGCTGATTGGGCAGAACTAGAACTTGCTCTCTATCTGTATATTTCCAGTGTGCTCCACTTCAGTGGTTTTCAAAGGCTGGTGGGCAGAGAGTCAAGTGAGGGCTTAGTAGACTTGGGCTCCTCCCTCAGCAGGACTAGGATGAGGTCCAGGGAAACTTCATTTCTAACAACTCCCTCTTGATAACTTTGTATAACCAATGAACACTTCTATCCATGGTGATGGCCATGCCGGAGACAGTGGCCAGTGTTAGTCAAATTAGGGTATGCGCTCTAAATTCTAAACCAATATCAAGATTCATCTGTTGGAGAATGTAGTATTAAATAATATTATTTGTGATTAAGAGATAGCACATATAGAGTTAGTGCATGAACACTTTCCATAGAATGCAAATATAGTGTACCACACATAACATTAAAACTCTACATCATCCTCCTCAAAATAAATTACTTATTATCTGCCAAATACTGTTCTGAGTATGTGTAAGACACACACACACACAGTTTTGCAAGTAAAAAAAATGACAAAGGGAAAACATTTCTTTCAAGATACGCAGAGCAAGGTCCACATGGAGAGATGAACAGAAGTTACTGAGAAATATAAGAGAAGAATTGAGCAACAGGAAAAATCTACCTGTGTCTAAATAGGAAGATGATTATTATAAAGATGGAAATTCTCCCCAAATTCATTTACATGTGCCTGAAAACAAGGTGAGATTATTTTTCCTGAAAGAAATTATCCCCATAAAAGAGGGAGTCACCTTGTTTGAATCCTTACAAAATCTCTCATATTATAGGAGCCACTCTCTATTTTATTTCAGACTTGTTTTGGGGAAGACATATTCCCCTAAAATAATATCCACCAGTGTTAGTTTTAAATGCTTGTAGGGGTTACTCGGTGGAGCTGTTAAGGCAACAAAGGAAATTACTTTAAAGGAGGTAAATTTAGTAATGATTCCACAATACCAAGTATTAGGTGTCATTTTAAACAAGGATTTTAAAGATCACAGTAGAAAACAATATAATAAATGTTCATGTGGCAGTGGTTAAGAATACATTTTCAGAGATTTCTTTTTAAAGAGAAAAGAATAATTTCACCATTATTCAATTAGATTCTCTGGTTTGGTACAAAATTTCCTGGTGACATTCCCACAGAACCATCCAAGTGCTGCTCGTGAAGCAGACACAGAGTGTAGCTGATGGTGACGGTCGGCTGCTTTGGTGGTGACGCAGGTTCTAATATCAAACATGCAAGTGGACAGTTTGAGTAATATTGTTCCATGGCATGTTAGAACATAAAAAATGTGTTTCAAAATTAATATATTACTTTGTGTTAAAGTGTGCATCTAAATCAATACATAAATGTAATGAGTAGACATTTGCTGTTTAATTTCATTTTCATCCTTAAATTTGATAAGTACAAACTTATAGGAGCCTTTTGGGGGTAAGCTTCTGATTCATCAAAAGGGGTGGGCTTTAGACATATATTTGGGTTTGCCTTATATTCAGGCACAAATACGGTTTGTTTAATGTAATTTCAATAAAAACAGGAATTTTTTTGTACAAGCTAAGTTATAAAGATTATATGGAATCATGAATAGATATTAGAATCGAGCCTCCCTGAATGTGCTCTTGTGACATCTTGCAGCTGTCATTGGAATATCTGTCCCCTACCTTCAGCTGGCCTTCATAGCTCTCCATCACAGGACTCAATAGGCTCTTATGAAAAGCACACAAGGAAGGGGATATAAATGGTGACTTACTCCTTCCATGAACATCTGAGGCAGGATCCAGCCTCTGCTCTCCCATCTCTCTCCAGTGTTCAGAGAATCTCCAGCCAGAGCATGGGTAAGGACAGAGGGACGGATACCAGAGCGCCATACCCCAGGCTGTTATTCCCAGATATTACAATGCTGGCCTTTGTTCCCATCATACCATACAGAGAACAGAGTTGTGACACTAGCTACAGATTTCATCATAAATTGAGATCAGATACATCCACAACAGAGCAGACCATGATGTATTTCTTTTACTAGTTCTCAGACTTGAAAATCAACAGGGGTGGTAGTGGCAGAGGCCAGGAGAAAATTAATTGTAAATGGAGAGGAGGGAGAACACACCTGGGAGATCTAATTCCAGAGTGAGTGTCCACTCAGTTTGGGAGCATTCTAATGCAGGTGGATTTTAAAGTGAATAAATAAAAGCAGAGAGGGTGATAACTCCACCGGGTGCTAAAACATATTTTAAACATCTAATAATTAAATCAATGTGTAAGTGGCCCAAGAGTAGGCAAAGAGTGGGGAAAAATGGAAACCACAGAAACAAGATCTATAAAGAATGCAGCATATGTAAAGGATTAGGGAAAATATTATACAATATATGGTTCTGGGACAATAGGTTAGATATTTTGATATGTGTTCACTTAGATATTTACTTATCTAGCATAATCTCCAGAAATGTTAAATAATTAAACATGAAAATAATAAACTTAAAAAGTGAAAAAAAAAAGGTATGGAGGAAGGCTTGAAACCAATGGAAAAGTCACATGATAAATTATGAGATTTAACTTCATGAAATCATAAATGTTGTTTGCTAAAAATTTATATCTACAACTAAAGGAAAATAAACTCTTACCTATTCAAGGATGTTGTATGCATATTGCTGATTCATTCCCTAATACTGATACACATTTCCTCCACAAGCTTACAAACATAAAGGGTCACAGTCCTTAAAATACCATGTGATATGTATTCATTCATCCATTCAGTTATGAAGCATTATTTACTTCACAACCACTAAATTTTAGGTAAAGTTCTAAATTGCCTTGACTCAAGTGTCAACATTGTGGACATATTTCTTTGAATTCATGGTGCGCACAGTATAGAAATATAGGTAGATATTTTATAGATATACTTTACTTTTAAGGGCTTTAAATTTATGTAAACTCATCACAAAAGAGCAAGTGTGTCACCAATCCAGTCTACTTTGTGAATTCCTGTTTATTCATTAAATCTCAGCTTACCCATAACTTTATCATGCTGCCTTCCTTGACTATTCCCAACAGAGCTAGTTACTCTATTAATCCATTTAACCAATATATATTGAGTATCTACTATTTGCTTTTCTAGGAGTATAAATGTGAATATGTCTTCAACATGTTCTGAATGTAGTTGCAATTTTACTATTGACTACTTCCCTTTTTGGAGTTTCCAGAATAATCCACACAGCCGTGACTCTTAACTATTTTGGGGGTGAAGTATCTCTTTGATACTCTGATGAAAGCTTTTCATATTCTCCCCAAAAGAGGTTTATATGCTCATACACACAATATTTTGCCTATAATTTTGCATGGTTCACAGACTTCCAGAAACTCCATCATAGGTCATTCACATCAGGTCAACAATACCTGTTGTGTTGTTGGGGCTTTGTTCCCACCTTTCCACCCTAGGATGTGTCCATAAGTATTGCCTGTGTTTGTTTATAATCTGCCCTTAAAAAAAAATAAAAACAAAACCAAAAAAACCTGTAAGCTCCTCTTAGTCAGAATGTCTTTTAGCATTTACTGCAGCTAAGAGTGTAACAGCACATATCAATATTTATTGAGTGAAAGTAGATATGTGTGAAGAATAATTCAATAGGATCTCACATATCTTTTCCTCCAGTACATGCCCCATGAAAGACACTTATGCCTATATAATGCAATTATACCAGAGACAACTAATCACGTGCAGCATCAGTTAGGATTTCTTCTGTTGAAAGTGACAGGGGAAACAAAATCCAAAATAAGCTTAAATAAAAATCACTTTATTGGCTTATGTAACTGAACAGTCCAAGGGTAAGCCTTCTTTTAGGCATAGATGGATTCTTGGGGTTGAACACTGACTTCTTGGCCAATTTTACTGTCCAACTCTCTGCTGTGACTTCGAATTTGTTGGCTCTGCTCACATGCAGGTGCTTCATTCATAGGGCAGGATTGTGTCAGCATCCATCATCTCACATACTTCAAAGTTCAAGATCATCAGAAATGACTGATCCTCTTCCAGTAGCTCCAATAAAAGTCCTGAGATTTGCTGTCATTGGAGAAGCTTAAGTCATGTTCTCACTCCTGACCCAATCACTATGGCCTCACATGATCCACATCTGAAGCTGGGGTTGATCCACAACCCAGACACATGCACTGAACATAAGAGTGGTGGATCTGCAAATGAAAATCCGAGGTTGTTCCTGGGACTAGAGTGAATGAATGCAGAACACTTCAAGAAAATCAGAGTCTGTACTGTTGTTCCCAAACATCCACATATCCTCCTTCCCATCCATATCCCTTCAAAATATGCATGTCTACATAAGCTCTCTCCCCTCTCTAAACAGAGACAGCCTCCATCAGTGAGGTCTGTTTTATATTCAAGTCACAGAAAATCTGCTTAAAACTAATTTAAGAAAAGAAAAAGGAATATATTGGTTTTTATTTCCAAAATGTCCAGGAACAGGGCTGGCTTCATATGCATCTGTAGTTAGTCAACCAATGTCAGTAAGACTTGGCCTCTCTGCTTTTGGGGCTCTTCTTTCCGCTATGCTGGCTTCATTATGAGTGTCCACATTGTGGCCTCTGGGAGTTCCAAGGTTAAACAAAAGTCCTTTTAAGATTTCAAGATTTCTTGCTCCTGTTCTACCTGTCTTGGTCCTGGAGCCTATCCTTGAACAAATTACTATGACCAAGAGGATGGAGCATGCTGAAAGAGTCTGGAGAATGTGTCAAAGAAGCAGGGGTAAAACCATGTGGGCTGAGGAGAGATACCCTAAATAAAGTCAAAGTACTGTGACTGTAAGAAGAAAGTGGATACTGAGCAGAAAAAACAATAATTATTCAAATAATATAACCTACTTTCCCATATAGTTCCAACATCTGACTCCAAGTTCCAGATCTCTGACTGATATGCCATAATCTCGGGAATAGATGTGGCTTCTCAAGGCCTGGCAACTGTGGATACATAAATAAATAGGCCTGACTGCTCATATATAAACAGCACTGTGGGAAGCAAATTAGCATTTTTTTAATACACGAGGAAAGATTTCCACTTCCATTTTTGGAAGATAAGCTTGCTACAGCTAGGAAACTTGAATAAAATATGAAATATATCTGTGTGAAGGTGATGATGAAATACAGTAAGTCCAACATTCCATGTTGCTCTTCAGGAGTTTGTCAATTCAAAAGCAACAGTGGAGAGGCTTGAAAACTAAACTGAAAGAAGCAACTGAGAGGTTGAGAGACTGAGCAAGCTTTCAGCTCTTTTATCACTGGGAGTGAAGGTAGGGCAGGTCATTCAGTGTCTACTAAATAGAGACCCTGGTAGATATCTTGGGATATCTACCCAAGACAGATGGGAGCTTCAATCATTTACATACTATAAGTAAGAAAGAGGACTAGAAAAAAAGCAATCCCTCATAGGGTCTGAAGCCCAAATTTGAAGCAGCTCAATCCCTGATTAGATTGAGGGGCCCTGTGTCTACCGTAACTGCCTACCTAGTGCAAAAGCAAACCTATTGTGAGAAACCCACATCAACCAGAGTCTCAAATTATGTCTACAATGGTTCATACCAATATTTGAAATGTAATAAAAAATGACCAAGAATACCAGGAAATATTATGACAGAATTTCAGGAGAAAAATCAAATATTAGAAACAGATCTGCAGGAGATCCAGAAATTGAGTATAGGGTATAGAATTTAAAATAATGTTCAATTGACATGTTAAAGAGATCAGACAACATAACAGAATCAAACAGAAATTCTGTAACTAAAATTATAAAAGTAGAAGTAATAGATGCACATTGTAATATCTAGAGTTACTACTAAATAATAGTAAACAAATGTATTAAAAACAAGCTTGTGTTTTTCTGATCATTATGGAAATGATGGACCACTGACCATGGGATACTGACCAAAGCCAGAAATGTTGCTCAGTTATAATCTCTGAATTTAGAATCCTTGCTGTGAATGTCCATTTCTTTACTCATTAGCATCTAAGCTCAGGCCCTAGAATTACAGATCTCTAATTATCTTATGCCTCAAGGCAAACTGAATCAATGGCATGGGGTGAGGGCATAGATTGTCCTCTGGACCCTGAGTTACATTCCAGCACCATCTTGACAATGAGGGTAGAGGGCTCCTTGTCTGACAGAAATGAACAGGAGGTGCTGAGGATGGGCCTTCAGAATCAGGATTCTTTCAGGTTCCAGGATACATCTAAATGTCTACCCTCCTTGCTTGTGTTTTTTCTAAATTAGCTTAGAACTGGAGATTTGGCTTTTCTAACCATGCAAGTTTCCAACTACTAGATGTGTAAGTCTTTTCAATCACAAGCTGAAAGTAGAGTTGTCACTGCTGTCAGACAGGCTAGTGTCAACCTCAGCCTGGTGCTCCTTCTTTCCTGTAGAACACAGCATCCTGAATTTTTCTTCCTACTAAGTTTCCAATGCCTGCCCTCCCAGATGTATGTTCTAAGTCTCAATATTCACAAGGTGTGCTTTACTATCTATTTTACCTATTTTATCTATTTTTCTTGTCCATTGGAATTCTGAGGTTGGGTTCTTTTCCTTTGCCCATGCTTTTTCCTGGACTAGAATTAGTTACTAAGGGTCAGAAACATAACAGCTGATCAACTGATACAAGTTGAAGAAAAGTTTAGAACAAATGACACTGTATATTTGACACAATATTACTATTCTAGTTCAAATAACACCTTCAGGTTGTATCTAAATACAAAATTCTTGGCATTGTATATCTCTGACTAATTAAATTCAATACTAGAGTTAATGTATTAAGTAAAGTCATTCTTAGTAAATTCATGATTAGTTAGAATGTCAATTGATACAACTGTTTTGCAAAGTAATTTAACAGTATTAATTAAAATCAAAAATTCTCATATCGCTCAGTAATCTCCAAAAATCTATATTTAAAAAAAAATAGAATGTTTTTCTTGTAAAAAAAAAGGGCATGTATGTGATTGAATAGAATAAGAACATGAACACACTGATGTATTAGTCAGCTTGGGCTGCCATAACAAAACATCATAGGCTGGGCGGCTTAAACAACAGGAATTTATTTCTCACAGCTCTGGAGGCTGGAAAGCCCAAGACCAACATGTCGATTCAGTTCTCCAATGACGTCTCTATTCCTAGCTTGCAGATGATGGCCTTCCCACTCAGTCCTCACATGGTAGAGAAAAAGAGAGGAAGCAAGTTCTCTGGCGTCTCTTGTTATAAGAGCACTAATGTCATCATAAGGACCCTGCATCATAATGTCATCTAACCCTATTTACTCCCCAAAAGCTCCACCTCCTAATATTATCACATTGTTGGTTAGGTCACCAACACATGGTTTGAAGTGACACAATTCAGTCCATAGGAACTAGTATAAATCTGTTTAGGTTTATAAAAAAAAAAAGAAGAAAATCCAATAAAAGCTTAATAGTGGTTATCTCTGGGGATGGGATTGAAAGGCAAAGTGGAACTTCTACTGTATATAATTTAATTAAAATTCATTGGTAATAAAAGTGATGTGATCCTTTGGGCAACATAATTTTTGAATATCCAAAATATTCTTTCTGAAAAAACAAATAAATTAGAATAGTGAAAGGAAAAATGATGATGGCATATTCCACCAAACTAGATGACAAAAAATCTCCGAAAACCCTAGGAAATGTTTGGGTGAGGTCAAACCAATACAAATCAGTATCAGTGGGGCAGGAATGGCAGGACGTGAAAGGGGCCAACCCACAATCTATAAACCCTGTAGAAACCAATATATTGTCAACGTCTACTCGCCTCCAAAGAAGAGATCGAACCTTGAGTTTGGAAGCCTGGGAGGGCTCAAAGCCACAGGCACAACTGGAAACCCTCACAGCCTCCAAGTTGCTGGCAAGTACGAGAAGCCAGGAGGCCGGGCTTCAAACATAACCATGGCAGCAGGAGCCCCTGAGTGCCTCAGAAATACCTGCATATACTCCCCTCCAGAAGACCAGAGTCTCATCCTGGGAGAAAACTGGAGAGACAAGATCCAAGTCGAGCAGAGAAAGAACACTGGAGATGAGAGTGAGAGAAGGTTCAGATGGCCGGAAGGGGAGATGCCCAGAAGCAGGTGCAAGAAGTACTGGGAAGCAAGAGAATGCCTAAGGCAAGAGCCCAGGGATGAGGCAGAAGAAAATAAATCATCCTGACAAAGACCTCATTTAGAGAGATTGAGAACGGCTAACTGAGAGAGGTGAGGCCGTATTTTGATTCTCTCAGGAAAATAACAGAGTGAGGAGCCCACAAGCCAGCCTGGAAACAGAAAAAGCCTCCCTAACCCAACCCCATCCCATCATCTCAGGCAAGGGGATGACAAAAAGAAAATATACTCTAATCCATAAAATGGTTACAAGGAGAATTACAAGGAGAAAGATAAAAATAATCCTATTAACATTTTGACAGGTAGTGGAAACACATCAGAAACATGTGGCCACAAAGCAGACGGAACTGTAGTCTAATATTTCATATCGATCTAGAAGAATTAAGAAAACAATCAAAGCTTTGAAATAACCAATCATGACTATCAAAGTTCAGAAATGACGTGGCTGAGTCAAACCTATAATGTATTACTGAATTATTTTGTAAACGAGTTCTTGAAAAATTGGTCCCAATTTGTTCAAAATTGGTTGGAAATCTTTCATCCAAGTATTCAGTGAATAGAAACTTCAGCTTTTGAATAACTGGGTGAATTGTAATTATTGAAAATAGACCTTGCAAGCAAGAAGACACTGAAAGTTATCCTGACTAAAGCATGGGAGGAAGTGAACAAATCAAGGAGTGAGAGCTCAGATGGCGTAAAGAATTTAATTTTGAACTTCTATAAGTGTGATTTGGAATATCTTGGATTGTGAGAAGAATTTTTGATGAAGTTCCTATTTTAATTGGATAAATTTATGCTCTCACTGGGACAGAATGAAACAGAGAAGGCCTATGATTTGCCAGCATATAAATTTGGTAAAACATTCAAAAGAATCATAAATAGAATTGACAGATTTAAAGAAATTTTTTCCTGTAAAAATTTTTTTTCAGAGAATAATGATCTTAATAAAGGCTAAAAGACAGTATCTGGAAAATATTGTGGTAAAATAATCACACATTTAATATTTTTTAAACATTAAAAAATATATATACCTGAAAGGAGTATTTTCTCAAAAATATTTGGGTATACAGATAAAATCAATAAAGGCCTCAACAAATAAAAAATTATTAACCATAAATTAAAATTTTGAAGATTTAAGTAAATTTTATAACCAATTATAAGTGATATAATCATACCGAAAAAAAACTTTATTTCTGAAAAATACCAGTGACAAGCTATTACAAACACATGTAGATAAGAAATGATTTTGTGGATATTATCAAGATTAATTATTCTGTTTTTGTTATCTTCTAATGCTGAGAGTCAATAAAAGATTTTAAATATTTGCTTTAATAAGTATAATGTTGCTATACACTGAAGGTTTGGGTTCCCTGTAAAATTCATATGCTGATACCTAATCTCCAATGCCATGGTATTAGGAGGTACGCCTTTGGGAGGTGCTTAAGTAGAGGGTGGAGCCCTCAGTATGGGATCAATGCCCTTATAAAAGAGACCCCCGAGAGCTCGCTCACACCTTCCACTATGTGAGGACACAGTGAGAAGGCACCATCTATGAGCCAGGAAGTGGGCCCTCACCAGACTCTGAATCTGCTGGTGCCCTGATCTTGGACTTCCTAGACTCCAGAACTGTGAGAAACAAATTTTTGTTGTTTATAAGCAACCTAGTCTATGGTATTTTTTTTTACAGCAGCTGGAACAGGCTAAGACAATGTATACGTTATATAAATATGTTATTTTATTTTTCAGAAATAATTTTATTTTTAAAAACCATTTGAATACAATTTTCCATAAGCCCCAGTATATTGTTTAGGGATGCATATAGCTGTTTCTATGCAGAAATATAACAACTAGAGAGTGGTTATCTCCAGTAGGAAAGGAAGAAGGGGGCCACTTACTCCCCATTCTCAATCCAACATAAATTCCCTCATATCTTCCAGAGGTGAGCTTGGAACCCAGGCCTTCTCAATCAATATCACATCTGATTAAAGGGAGTGATTGTTTAATAGATAGGCCTGAACCCAAAAAAGCCAATGAGATCTTAGGATTTTTAGAACTTCTAGGAAGAGAGAAACAATACTTAAGCATGGATCTGCTGGTGGCCATATTAACACAGCAAGAAGACTGTGTGACAGGAGATCCAAGGAGAGTAAAGTGGAGCTAAAAAGTGGAAGATGTAGGACTGTGTGTTCAGGAGATCACAGCAATTTTTGAATTTATACTGGACAACATAAAACCTATCCTTAGAAGTGACTGTTTTTTGAGCCAGAAGGTGACTCTTTGCTTAGGACAGTTTGGATTGATTTTTTCCATCTCTTGCAGCTAAGAGATCTGACATTCCATAAGTCATTAAAATGTCACACCCTACAATTTCATCTTCCAGTATATGCACCTTACTGCCTCTCACACTTGTATGTGGTACACAATTAATTAAATAAAATCCAAATAGTTTATACTTGAAATGCAGGAAGCAAAGTGGGCCTTGAGCCCAAATGTTTTCCTTTAAGTATCACCTATCCCTTTGGCACTGGTTGCTACTTACTGTTAGTCTCATCATATACTACCATTACCTTCCCTTACTTTACTACCTTGAAGCATAATGAAGCATAATGAACACAAGTCTCACATAGGAAAGTTTTTGATGTCACATTTAGGTTTAAGTCTATCTTCACAGATCACCACGTTTTGACTCATGGCAAGTTAATTAGCTCAAGTTAATTGAAACACAATATCCTCATCTGTAAAACTGACGTTAATAGTATTTGATCATAAGTTCTTGTGAAGACTAAATAAAATACATGCAGAAGCTTGTAGTGAAGCGCTTAAAAGTGCCTATTCTGGGCCAGTCAGCATGTCTTCAGATCCTGGCTGTGTCTCTACCAGCCATGAGACCTTGAGCAGATTGGTGCTTCAATACTCTCATCTGTAAAATCGGGATAATAAGAGCAATAAACTCAGGGTATCACTGCAAGATTTAGATAATTAGAGTGCTTAGAACAGTGCTTTACACTTAATAATTGCCCAATAATTATTTACTTTCATTATTAGAGAATAATACTTTGGAAAGTGCTTGGCACAAAATAAATGTTAACTATTACTATTAAACAACATTACTAGTATCAAGAAGGAAAGATTGGATATCACTACTAATTCTACAGTCGCTAGAGAATAACAGGACATATTATGAATAATGTTATGACAATAAACCTGACAACTTAGATAAATTTGACAAATTCCTTGGAACACACAACTTACTCAAGCTAACACAATAAGAAATAGAAAGTCTGAATAGCCTCATATTTGTTAAAGACATTTAATTCACAATCAGAAAATTTTCCACAATGAAAATTCTGGTCCCAGATGGTTTCAGTGTTGAATTCTACCAAACACTTAAGGAAAGAATAATACCAATATTACAAAATATTTTTCAGAATATAGAGAAGAAGGAACTCTATGCCCTTATTTTATAAGGCAGGCATAACTGTTACCGAAACCTGACAATATCACAAGCAAAACAAAATCAAACTGCAGACCAAGACCACTCATGAAAATAACAAAATATTAGAAAATCAAATCAAGCAATATATCAAAAGTATAATCCATGATGACCAAGCAGGTTTACCCCTGAAATGCAAGGTTCATTTAATGACTGAAAATCAACAAATGTAATTTAACACATTAACAGAATGAAGGATACAAAGCATAGAAATAGCTCGATAAATTCAGAAGGATTTGACAAAATTCGACACCCATTCATAATAAAAATTCTCAGCAAGTTAGGACATAAGGGAACTTCCTCAACCTGACTAAGGGTATGTAGTAGATTGAAAGGGGGCCCACAAAAAGATATTTCCACTTTTTAACCCCCAGAACCTAGGAATGTCACCTTTTTGGAAAATGAGTTTTTGCAGATATGAGATCATCCTGGATTAAACTTACTATCTCACAGTTAGGATGCCAGAAGTGGGCCCAAAAATCCAAGAAGTGTCATTATAAAAGACACAAAGAGAAGAAACACATTATACACAGAGGAGGAGGAGGCAATATAATCAGGGAGACAGAGATTGGAGTGATGTAGCCACAAGCCAAGGAATACCTGGAGCGACCAGAAGCAGGAAGAGGTAAGGAACAGAATCTACCCTTGAGTTTCCAGAGGGAGCGTGGCCCTGCAGAAACCTTGATTTCAGACTTCCGGCATCCTAATTGTGAGATAACAAATTCCTGTTGTTTAAGCCAGTTTTTGATAATATGTTAAGGCAGCCATAGGAAACTAATACTGAGCATTTATGAAAATCCTACAGCTAGCATCATACTTAATGAAAAACTATTGGACACTTTCCCCCTAAGATAAGGAGCAATGAAAAGTTATCTGAAATCACCACTGCTATTCAGCATTTTAACTGGAGGTTGGAAACGTACAATAATGCAAGAAAATAAAAGGCAAGAAAAGGAAGAATTAAAACTATTTTTACTTGCATACAGCACGATTATCTATGTAGAAAACTCCATAATACATATAAAAATTTCTAGAACTAAAAAGGAAATTTAGCAACCTTACAGGAAGCAATGTCATTATACAGCAGTCAGTTGTATTTCTATATACTAGCAGCAAACAATTAGAAAATAAAATTCAAAAATTCCCTCATTTACAGAAGCATAAAAATATAAACTATTCAGGAATAAATTTAACAGAGGGTATGCAACTTTTGTACACTGAAAAAAAATCTATGAAACATTGTTGAGAGAGATTAAGGAAGATCTAATAAATGGAGATATGTAACGTGTTCATGGATTGGAAGACTCAAAATTGTTAAGATGCCAAATGCCTTCAAATATACCTATAGATTCGATGCAATCCCAATAAAAATCCCCATAAGTTTTTTAAAAGATATTGACTATTTAATTCTAAAATAAAAAAGGAAATGAAAAGGATCTAGAATAGCCAAAAGCAGATTGTAAATCGATTTGAGGAATTTACATACCTGATTTTAAAACTTACTATAACGCTTTAGTAATCAAAGATATTTTGGTATGGAAGAAAGGATAAAGTAGTAGATTGGCAGAACAGAACAGAGATTTCAAAGTGGAAAAGAAACTATTTTCAACAGATGGCACTGAAACAACAAAATGGAGAATGGATAAATAGGAGAATGAATAACGAATTATGTTATATTCATACAACAAAATGCTTCTTGCCAATAAGATGAAAATACTGATTATGCATCAACATGGATGAATCTAAGAAGACACTGTACTGACCCATCCACAAAAGAGTACACATTAAATGATTCCATTTATATAAAGTTCAAGAAAAATAACAACAAAAAGCAACTAATCTGTGGTGATAGAAATAAGAATGGCTATAAATGGAGGGTAAGATTTATTAAAAGGGAGAAAATAGAACTTCCTAGTATGATCGAAATGATTTATAACTAGAATGGAGATAGAAAGGTATATTATATGTCAAAACTTATCAAATTTTACAATTTTTATAACTCCACATAAAAACAGTGAAATGGGGAAAATATGAAATAAGACTTAAATACTCAAGTGGAGCAGAAATGAACCCATAAAATGACATGACCCGGAAATTTGGTTTCCTACCATAATGTGATAGATTGTTTTTAAAAAGTCCTCCTGTTGGAGATATCCCAAAACATATTTTTTTTAAAAAAAGGAAAATTCAGAAAAGTGAGCTTGATATGTGCTGTCATTTTTTTTTCCACCAGAATATTACTAATTTAAAATCTGCAGCTGAGAAACTTAGTTAACCCAAAAATGACAGCTGAGAGGCTAAAATGTTGAACAGAGCTTTCGGTTATTACACAGGATTTAAGAGACAAAAATTAGATACAGTATAGGACAAGGATCTTTTTCAAAAGAGCTCATAGGGAGTTCTTTTTCATTTCTAGGATTTATCCCACTGTTACTGACGTCATTTGGGAGTCAGATGGTAAGTCCAAATGGCCTCAAGCCTGCCTTTTTATGACCAGCTGCCTCATCAGAAACAAATCACTGGTCTCTAGCCAGAGTCCTGAGAAGGGCAAGCAGCAGCAGAGAGCCTTCCATTACCTCCAGGATTTCCACTGGGGCTGAGTCACACCAGGAACAACCCCTGCTTCTGGATGTCAAGCTGACGCTGCTGATGCCAACATCACCATCAAGTCTTGTTTTCTACATTCAATGCTGCCTTCCACTCTAGTTTCTCCTGAATTAACTTCAATATTTACAAGAATTTAGGGGTATTCTTTAATCTCTCTTGGAAGTCTCTTTTGGTTTTGGGGTTTTTCAAATACGTTATTCAATATATAGAGTTTGCTTCCACATCAGTTTTTTCTAACCGGGGCTGATATTCTAAACTCTGCATTATAACAGAGGCATCTTCTGCGGTTTTTGTTATGGAAGAAAATTGACATCAAAATTCTGAGAACTCTCCACAACACTTCATACTAGTTCAAGTGCAGTGTGCATCAGTTTAGAAATGGAGGAATTTGAGGGTGTGAGAGCAGATATAATTCTTAATGCCAGGCCCTGCAAACTTTCCATTTATATCTGTCACTTCTGTCTGAGACTTGTCATTTCTCTAAAATTTCAGTGACATATTGTAACGCCAACTCAAAATTCTCCACTCTTGTTTCTGGCACTGTATTTCCTACAAATGTTTCTAGATTCTGGTAACATCAGCAGTTCAGAATTGTGCTTGAGAGCCAATCCCACAGCAGCTAGCCAGCTTTGAGGGTCTCCTGAGTGAGGGAGAAGGGCTTTCATCACACCACATGAGGCTTCCACAGACATCCTTTCCCATGCCTAGACAATTCCAATTTCTTGAAAAGTTTTCATTCTCAAAGCTTGATTACACTTCAATTTCCACATTTTCCTCTCACCACGTTGTTTTTTTAGCCTTTCTCTAGTAAATTCACACAGGGCTCCAGGGCCTGGTTCTCCACCTAAAACACTGGGTCCTAAAACGTGCAACTCATAAAAGATCCAATTAAGATCTCAGAGAAGTTTTCATAATGTACTGACTTTCAGGTTGTATATCAAGGATCATCACAGGTCCTGTCTGATCTGTCTCAACTTCTGATCACCTCAAATCCAAGGACTTAAGCATGTTGAGAGTTCATTCCCAATTCAATTCTAATGGACAGTTTAAGTATTTCATCTTAGTACCAAAATCCTATGTGAAAAAGTACATGTCATCAAAGACTCCTAGATACTTAAAGATTAGAAAAACTTAGCTTGAAGCACCTCTTCCGTGGGTTTAAGAATCTAAGCTGCCTCTAGAGTTTCTCTGAACGCCTTAATCTTTTTTATTTTATTATGGTAAGAAGACAATCTTATTTTTGTATCTGCTCTGTTTCTGTGTCTATGCCCTGGTTACATTTCTGCTTTGCTTATGCAGGTCTCAATCAATGTGTCCTTTCCAAAACCATACTTTGGATATTGCACATTCATGAATAATAAAAGTTTACAGGGAAGGGTTACATGAAGCAGTGCACAGCCTTCCACCATCTCCCTGGCTTTTTCTTCCCGCTGCACCTCCATTCCTAAAGCTTCTACCTACCCTCTGTCTTGGGTTAAAAATCCTGAGAAATGAGCATGTCTGTTGGCCTTGCTCTTCTTCAGGTGCCTGCCCCACCTTGTTCATCATCTTTCTAGAATTTTTTTGAAGAAAACATTGTTCATTGACACTTGTTGAGCACTGAACATGCAAGAAGTTTTGCTTGGTGGGCATTATATAAGATTCACTTAGGAATTTTGATTCTAGTAAGAAAACTGTGCTCAATTCACAACTGTAATTTTCCTGGATATAAAAAGGTTAATATGATTTTGTACTTAATGTCAAGGAGCTCCCACCCTAGCAAGGTTACCAACACAGAAATAGCTAATAATAACTCTATTTATATATCCACAATATTCAAAGCATTCTTCAGAATCAATAGGGAATAGAAAAAGCATGCAATAGCAAAGTACATGGGAAAATTTAAATGGCCTTCAAAGATGAAGCTTTAACTATTAGTTACTAATAAAGATGAAATTCACTAGCAAACAAGAAAACAAAATATTAAAAGTAAGGAGTAGTGGAAGAAACTTGCTCCCACCAATTTGGCAGAAATTTAAAAGAATGAGATACACAGTGGTGACAAAAGTAGGGGTTTCATCAAGTAGTATTCATATAATTTTGAAGCGTTTATTCTTAATACTCATTTGTAAATATAATCTGTTAATATTTGTGATCAGTTAAAAGTAATGTTCCTTTTGAATTAACAAATCCAATGTTAGGAATTTACAAAAATGAAACAATCACACAAAGGTACAAGATAGGTATATATCTCATCTATGCAAGGTTGTTCATCTCATGATTATTTGAAATTGTAATGGCCATCAATAAGAGATTATTTGGATACATTTTAGTATTGTCATAATATATCATTCAGCCATTGGAAATAATGAAGCAGAGTTACATGAACTAATATAGCTGTCCACTTTGGGAAGATAAGGGGAAAATGCATACTGTTAAAGATAAAGAAAAAACCAAACTGCAAAATAAAAACAGTAACTGAGCTTCACTGAGTATGTGAAAGTCCCTTGCTCCCAGTGAAATAAAAAAACACTGGATAAAATAAAAGCATGCTTCTCTTTAATGCCATCAAAGAGCAATGTATGCAAACAAGCTAAAGTAAATAAATTCCAGATAGGATTAGCCCTTCATTGGTGAGCAAAGACAGATAGCTGCTTTTATGCATGGGCCAGTTGCCTCAACTAGGTACGGGTAAGTAGGACATGACTGCTGAAACTGGAGAGACCTTTCCAGGAAAAGGAGAAAGCAGTCAAATTTTTATTAACATTGTTGCTTGGAAAATCTGGTTGGTAACTGGAAGAGTCTCAAACACAAAAAGTGAGAATCTTGACTTGATAGTTCTCCTCTACTGGAATTCTACTGTTAACTGAAGCAGATTAGAGCTGGAAAACAGAGCACTACTGGAGCTGAATTTAAAGGTAAGCTGAATATAACTAAAGCTGCAAACCAACTCAGTCCCAGGTAACATATGAAAGATCAAAGAGAACAGTCCCTCTGTCAAGGCAATAAGTTGAGGTTTGGCAAGAAAAAAAGGCAAAGACACTTCCTGTTATCATATTTGAAACCAGACATAAAGTAAAACTAACTAAATTTGCAGTTGTCCAACCCCAGTTCAGTTTGACTCATGATGTTGGCCACTTTACTTAGGCTCCTGACAAGGGAAATTATGTGTTTCCATTGGAGAAACACAAAACAAAATGATCTATTTTAGTTTCTGCTGAATCTTTATACAAAATGTCTAGCACACTATAATGATAAGAACATATAAATATACAGGGAATTGTCACCTATAATCACAGAAAAAAAAAATAGTCCATCGGATCAGAACAAAGAATGTCCTAGATGTTAGAATTAGGAAGCAAGAATTAAAGGTTAAGGTAAAAATCATTAAAGATTAAATAACTAAACGAAAGGACTAACGGAGACAAGGATTATTAACTTAGAGGAAAAGATGGTTAGAATGTGTGAATAGATGGGGATTTCAGCATAGAAACAACGGCTCTGAACTAAAACTAAATGACATTGTAGAACTAAAAGATAAAAAATGTGAAATAAAATATTTATTGGATGAAATTAACAACACACTTGACATAGCAGAAGAAATGATCAGTGAACTTGAATAAGGTAAATAGGAAACATTCAAATCACAAAATGTTAAAATAAAGAAAATAAAAAGAAATCAAAGATAGTATCATAGGTCTTAGGAAATCAAATAAACTTACCAGACATGAAACTGGATTTCCAGAGGAAAGGAGAGAGAGAATTAAGAAAAAGAGCAGAAGAGATATTGGGCAAGGTTTATCAAAACTGCTAAAAGGCATCAACCCACAAATCTAAGAAGTTCTGCAAACTCCAAGAAGGATAAATACACTTAAAATCACAGCTGTATGTATCATAGTCAAATTCTAAATACTGAAAACGAAGGAGAAAATTTTAAAAGTAATAAGAGAGAAGAACTTTCCACATTCATGGAAGAGCAATAAGAATGACAGCTGCCATCTCATCAGAAACACTGGAAATACAAAGTTAATGGATGACATATTTAAAGTGGTGAAACATAAAATTCCATCTTCAACAAAACAGCTTTAAAAGATGAAGACCAAATATAAAAATTTTCAGGGAAATCTGAGCTTGTGTCTGGCAGTATTTCTTTTCTGCCTGAAGGATTTCCTTTAGCATTTCTTATGGTGAGGTCAGCTGTGAACAAATTTTCTCAGTATTTATTTATCTGAAAACTCTTTATTTTACCTTCATTATTTAAAGTTAACTTTATAAATTATACTTTACATAAAGTGGACAAATTCTAAGTATATAATCAGATGAATATCGACAAATGTATACACCCATGTAACTACACATCATTCAGAGTAAGAAATACTCCCATCATTCCAGAAAGTTCTTTGCACTGCTTCAAATTCAATCCTAGCCTACTTTTCACCCAAATAATTTATCTGATTTATATCACTATATATTATTTTGCCTGTTCTAGAACTTCATATAAACGGGATCCTCAGGTATGTACTCTTTCGTGTCTAGCTTCTTTCACACAGCATGATGTTCTTGAGATTCATCAGTGTTGTGTAAATCAGAATTTCATTACTCTTTACTGATGAGTAGTATTCCATTTTATAAATGTACCATAAATTATGCATTCATTCACTTGTGGAACAATATTTGAATTATTTCCATTTGGGGCTATTATGAATAAAGTGTTACATGTGTATATAAGTCTTTTTGGATATACGTTTTTATTTGCTTTGGAAAAATACACAGGAATG
The DNA here is from genome assembly GCA_031878705.1 of Tapirus indicus. Classification (NCBI taxonomy): domain Eukaryota; kingdom Metazoa; phylum Chordata; class Mammalia; order Perissodactyla; family Tapiridae; genus Tapirus; species Tapirus indicus. The sequence continues at coordinate 4,762,697 of CM062930.1, read as the reverse complement.
AAATTTGCAGGTCCTATAATAAGTGCATGGTTAACTTGAAAGAAAATGCAATAAAATTCACCAAAGTACCATTTTTCTTGACTATTAGAAAAATATGAGAGTTCTAGTGGTTTAATATTCTGGCCAATACCCTTTTTAATTGTATCCACTCTAGTGGTTGTGAAATAGAATGTCATTATGGTTTTAATCTGCATTTCTCTAATCAGTGATGCATCTGAGCACCTGTTCTTGTGCTTATTGGCCAATCCTATGTCTTTTTTGTATAGTGTCCAAACAGGACAGGACTTATGTCCAGAATACATAAACAACTCTTACAACTCAATAATTAAGAAGATAAAACCTCTACAAGAATAATGGGCAAAAACCTGTTTGGCCTCCTGAATATAGTTTTAGCTATAGAAGTCCAAAAAAGAACCACCTATCTCACAAACTCTGCAAAGGAAGGCACAGAATGGGTTATCTGAAGTGGTGAGGGAATTTCACTGACCAGCTAGAACTCTGGATTTACTGTATTAGTTATTGAAATCAATAATACACCTTTTTTGTATGTTGTATACTGTATTTTACATATTTATTTTGTATACTGCCACGTGACAACACTAAAATTAAATGTTTGTCTGGTGCGTAAGTTTACAAGTCCTTTAGGATACATTATATTATTTACTACTAAAATAATTCTGTACAGACAAAGATTGTAAGTTTTCCTTTTTTTTTCTTTCTCTTTTTTTTTCCTTTTTGTAGGTGAAGAAACAGAGCTCCTACAATTATGAATTTCCCTGGGTCAGACGGGAGGTAATAATTTCTGGAAGACTGACTAAAACCTAGCTCTTCTGTCCCCATAAAAATTATCTTCCCACTACAACCAAATTTTGAGTCCATTCTTGAAATAAAGTACCATTTATAACTTTAGATGTATTCAAAACTGAATTTGCAAAGAGGAGAAAACGGGCAACACTTACCCCCAGTATTCATGTACCAGACATGCTTCTCTGCAGGGCTGAGAGGAGGTGATGACTCTCCCATTTAAACTTTACTGCATTTAAGGATAATGGCTGTTAGTTTATTTCATATTAGCGTTCATTTTCTAGATTTTCCTCTCTGACTAGAAATATCGCTTTAACTCCACTCACCATGGCAACAAAACAGCTGAAGATTCTTACAGCTTGCCTAGTGAAGAAAAATACTTGAAAATATCTTTTGATGCTAAAATTGGTTTTGTTTTCACAGTACCACATGAAGCAACTGAGGATGAGGGATATCACCATACATTTCAGATGGATTTACCCAGCAGGAGCATTGAGGATATACCAGAAAGGGAAGAAAAGGAAGAAAAAAAGAAAGAAAGAAGGGAGGGAGTGGGGGAGGTCATACCATGTTTATATACTTGAAGACACATTTATCCACACATGTGCTCCCACGAACCAGCCTTCATTTATTTCACTGCATTCACTTTGTTCTTGGATATTTCCTGTTTATCTGGCTGTCTCCTCCAATTAGGTTATGACATCCTTGAGGGTTATTCATCCTTAAACCTCCATCATCCTTTTTAAGTGTCTGTTGGATAAAACAATAAATGAAGATTTTTATAAAAGAATCAAAAACATAGAAACTAAAGAATAGTTAACTCTAAACAACTTTAGAAATCTTGGCATGAAAGAAGTTGCAAGAACACTATTTTTCTTGAATGTATTACTTGTGGCAAAACATGATAATCAGGCTATTTTCCTTTCTCCCAGGAAAGGTTGCAGAGCCCTTCTGTCAAAGGGGATTTGCTCAGATGGTTAACACCTGACTGAGTTAAATCAAACATATTTGAAAAGGTAAATACCTTGCCAAACAAGTTAGGTAATGGATTACAAAATCACATTGAAATAATTATATATTTTTTTCTCATGGTTAGTTCTTGTTTGTGTACATAACGGAGCTTTGATTACATATCTTAAAGAATGGCTAAATTGCAGTTCTGTATTGAAACTGTTTTCTATATTCCCTCTGCAGGAGAAAGAGTTTCCTGGGAGCTTAATTTTCAGAATCTGATGGCCATGTTGAGAGTTCTTTGTTCTTGGTTCCTAGTCATCAACAAACAATGGTCTCCATTTTGGGAGAGGTACATCAGTGGTGTGTTGTCACATGCTTAAGAATCAGCTTTCCAAGAGAAAAAAATAAGGCCCATGTTTGTAGTTTTCGCCATTTTCCATGGTGTAAATACTCCTGCTATGACCAATTTCAAGCTGACAGCACAATGTCGCCGAATGCAGAGTTGGTAAGAAATGTGCAGTCGTACACTGTGATATAGTAGTTCCACCACAGAGATGTAATAAATGTAAATAACCTCAAGAACATAGATAGTAGTAAAATAGTTAATAAGTCATGAGTCTCGAGTATTTATTATTTTTGTTTCAATATAATTCATTGAAGTTTATATAATTTAATTTGCAATAAAGGCTGTGTTAAAACTTTAACGAGCATCTGTTATGAATGGGCAGGAGTCAACTCCAGCACACCAGTGGATACTGACTCTGTAGTTTTGTCTCAGATTACAGTGAGCCAGGGATATGTTGCCACATTCTCTAAAATGGCTCCCCTTGGCCTGAGTAAGGAGGTGTGTAGTCTTCCTCTCATTGTACGACCATAGCAGAGACACATAGCAACAGGTGTGCTGCATCTTTTATCTGTAAAACTAGGGCTTTTGAGAAAGAACAGGCAGAGAAGTAGCAGAGTGCAATGTTCCGGTATTCTCTTGCCATTCTGCAGAGGCAGCTTGTATTGGGCAGAGCTGACCACATCAAAGAAGTGCACTAATAAAAGGATCTGATCCTCCACATCACTCTGCATATTATAGAAAAAGGAAGGCAGAGAACATGAAATCTACTACATAACAGTGGGAGCTTCCTGGAGGGTATATCAGGAAGCATTGAGGGTATACCAGAAAGGGAAGAATGGAAGGAAAAAAGAAAGAAAGAAAGGGTAGGGGGAGGCCATACCATGTTTATATACTTGAAGACACATTTCTGGTGAGGAAATAACCTTGTTTGAAAATAAAAGTTTCTGGAGCTGTTCTTCCATTGAATCAACTTGTACGTGTTGAGTCCAATTCTGGTAGACTCCTTAAAGGGAAGAGGAAACGAGCCTCTAGAACATTTGGGATATGCTTTTCTTCACCCTACACCAACTTAGGAGATTCCCAAAATAAAGCAAACCTAGCTATACAGTGTAATTGTTTCTTTCCTTGGGCTAGATTTTAGTTTTCCCAAGTCATCCTATTTTTCCTGAAGGGTGGTGACTGATCCCAGAAGTTCTTAGATCTCCTTACGAGTTTGGTAGTAAGGCTAAGGTCTGCTTGTGGGGTGTGAACTGTTGAAGGGAAGAATGATTTCGCAGTCAATTCTGTCCCACCGATAGCCTGGCCAGAAGATGGAAAGTGGAAGTGGAGGTAACTTAGAGAGGGTCTGCAGAACCAGCAAGCTTCCATGTGTGAAAAGTCAGTGTTGGAAGGTGACCAGGCTTTCATCAATCTAAAAGGAAATGGGGTACATGTCTTTAGCAGAAATTCCAGCAGAATGTCCAGGGAGTGACCTTAACCAACTACTATATAGAGAAGATCAGTGAGAAACCATAGAACACTATGGTGAATGGAAGACTCCTACTCTTCTCCTGCCATGTGATAGAGCAAGCCCCCTCATACACCTGGGCATCATCTTGGGCAGAGGAATGAGGATGGGGTAATATTAGAGACTGAAAATGTTTTCCTAAGAGCATTGAGTGATTCCTCAAAGGACTGTTTGAATTTTCCCATGGGACTGAGTTTAATACATTGGGCTTAAATTATATTTTCCCACTTCCCAGTGAGAAGGGAGCTATAAGGGAAAGGAATCTATTTCAAATAAGAGAGAAGGAAAGAAGCTAAGTTTACTCTGCACATTTGAGTATGGTATTGATAAATCCACGACATTTCCATAAAATATTCTTAGCAATCCAAAGCAAGGTTCCTATAAGGAAGTGGTACCAATCTTAGTCCATCCAGTTACGTGTGCAAGACATTAAATTTTCTCTATTATTTTAATACTTCAACTTATTACTATGTAAGCATCCTTCAAACACTGGTGGGAAACCAATTAATATACCAAAAATCCCTCTTAAAAAAACACAAATATCTTCCATTTTTACAAATGAAGAAAATGAAATTCACCAAAAAAAGTTAAATTACTTGTTCAAGGTCAAATGGTCATTGGGTAATGGAACTAGTATATAACCTAACTCTCCAGATGCATATAGTGATATTTCCATTTAAATGTGTCACCCCATTTATTAAAAACATTTGCTGGGCTGCTACTCACTTGTTCCAAGCCCAGGAATCCTATTCTCTTAGAAAATTCACAGGAGACTTCCTGCCTCTCACCAGCAACTCATTTATTTAATTGGTACTTCTTACAAGGCTTTGAATGCAAGACTTAGAATGACCAGAATCAGATGTCAGAAAAAAAAAGGCTTTTTCATCAAAGTCCTTTTCCTTTCTACACAAGAAAATATTAATAAATAATCCAGATATTTTACCTGTGTTGACTTCACAGCTCTCTGCTAGTAAAAACACCTGGGACTAAAATACCTTTCAGGTTTTTGCTGTTTGACAAATTTCCCTAATTCTTCTAAGAAAATAGATCTGTTTAGAATTTCTATATCTTCATTGACTAGTTTTGGTTATTTCTAGTTTTCTAAGAAATAATGCATCTCACTCATGTTTTCAAAATTATTTGCTTAGCAATGAACAAAAAAGTCTCATGGATCTAAATTTCCTCTGTCTGTGGTTAGTTCTCCTTATCATATCTGGTTTTCAATAGTTGTGCTTTGCCTCTCCTCCCTTTTTCTGGAAAGAGTTAGCTAATGATGTGTGTACTTTATTGTGCCTTTTTTTCTTCAAAGACCAAACTATAATATTTTATTATAATTATTTTGGAGATAGTCTGCAATAACGCTTTTTTCTCTGCCATCATCTCTATCCTCTCCAGCCTTAGCCAAAAATCTCTAAAGAGTGTTCAAATTCTAAATAACAGGATATTTTATTTTTCCATTTTTCTTCATTCATTTTTGTTGCATTTTGATAAGATAATAATGTTATTTCTTCTTTTTTGGAATAGTTTGAAGTTTTCTTTGTCGATTTTTGTGACTAAGGATGAATGACCACTTTGTTGACAAGAGTCAATGGTAGATAAGGTACGAGTAAATCAAGCAGTGTTTATCTAAAGGATACAGATCCATCAATACACTACTGGCAGGTAGCAAAGAAATCAGCAACATTTCCACAGACCCTAAATTTTGGCCCTAAAATTCCTCACTGGAGAAAACAAGGCTGCAGATGACTGACAATACGTGAGTGAATGAAGGTCACTCTAGAACTCCTCGGAGCTTCAGTTTCTTCTAGGTCCAACTTGGCATATTAGAACTCCTACTAGTAATCAAATCTGAATCCATGCCAGAGAACATCTCACCTGGGCCAGGTGTGCTCCATCAAGCTCTGAGATATCCTGTGCAATTCATCACTGCAGGGTAATGGTGCTCTCAGACCTGAAGAAGCTCTCATTCATCACTCACTGACTCAGGCTGTACATCTGGCCCGAGTCAATTCATGAATTTAGTGGCTGAGAACCAGGACAAGGGACAATTTTCCAGACAGCTACAAGAGTCATGTTTAAAATGCCTTAGACGACCTATAGTTTCCTTGGGCTTGTGGATGAGCATATGTCACTTGACAAAGGCATATTCTCTGTTTTCAAGATACAGAATACATTATAACAAGTAGAACTTTTTGTTCATCAAATTATCTAGGTCACCTTTATCATTATTTTGTACACACACTGTGACACAAGAAAGGTATGCATCAAATTGCCTACTGCATTGTTTCTATTTCTCCTTGAATTGCCTGTTATTTTTGTTCCATGAATGTTTATATTTTATTACATGCATAATAACTGTTAGATTTTTGTTGTAGATTTTACACTTAATCAATACAAATTGCCTTTTTTTGTGTCCTATAGTGTTTAATAACTCTAACACTGACTGATATCATGACTACTGCTTTCAATTTCTACCTGGCATACTTTAAACATCTGATTATTCTCAGTATTTTCGAGTCACTGCATTTTCTTCTATAATTCCATTTGGGAGTGTTTTTAATAGATGAGTTGAAACAAAGTTTCTTGATATGATAAATGTGGCTCTTCTTGGTTTTGCATTAATATTTTATGTAATGCTTTATTTTTATTGTTTTTTATTTTTTAACATATTGTCTGTGCTATGTGTGTTAGTGTGTGTTTTTCTTCTAATTATTTGGAAGTTTTGTAATTTTGTTCTGTTGGTTAACTTTACAACTAAAACTTTATCTTATGTACATTCTCCAGTGTACTTTTCTCTGATTTACACCAATTAATTATGTTAAGTCCAAAATGAATACCAGAAATATCTTGAAAATAAATGTAGAGTTAATACATGATAATCATAGTAATTATGTAGACATATTATTTTAATTACAAAGATTTCTTCCTGCAAAGTATTATTTCTATATTACAAATTTTGGTGTTATTCCTGCACAACTGTGTATTTTTCTGGTTGGTTCTGTAATCAGTTCTCAGGTTTGATAAACTGTATTAGACTAAGGGAGCTGGAAGTCATGAGTGAGTCTTCACTGAATTTTGATATCAGGAAATATGGTAGGACTGAATGAAAATAACTTACAACTCTGATTAACACAATTTGGTTTTGCTTCTTTTGCTGACTGCAGCGTTCTACCTACACCCATTTTTCCTTCCATCCCTCATTCCTCACTTTCTTTTCCTTCATATTCTTTATGCAAGATGAATCTAAGATTTATACAGCCTGTTTTCTCTTTCTTTCTTGCCTCTCCTCCTCCACACTTACCACTAATTTATTGAGTCTGGATGTTCACCACACTTTCCAACTCCATTTTATAAAGATAATATAATGAAAACTGTAGTAACTGAAAAGGAACTAAAGCATCATAGATACTCAGTCCATGCTCAGGATGAAACTTTGGTCCTCAAGCAATCAGTTAATACTGCTGAGGCCTTCAATTGTAATGAGCCAATGGAGGACAATCAGATTCTTTTAAAATGTTGTGCAAGGAGAAGGAGCCAAGCATAAACACAATCAATATTTTTTAAAATATCTAAGCAAAGAACAAAATGTGACTACTCAGAATTTTAAATTACTACTTTTGGATACTTAGTACAGTGTTGCTTAATTAGAAAACCAAACAATGTATTTATCCCTGAGAAATAAATTTTTAGAATAAAAAAATTTTATTAATTCATTTATCCATCTTGGGATTCATTAAATATAAATCGAATGGTAACAAAATTCTAGAGAATGTGAGTCTCATAAATCTGAATATGACATGGCCTTTTAAATACTTATATCTTTTTTAATTACAAAAGTATTTCATGTACTTATAGAAAATGTAGAAAAACGATGACATAGAAAAAGAAGACAAAAATATAGTAGATACATACATACATAGAAAATTGTATTCATTGTATTATATAATCTTCCATTTTGTGATTCATATGAAAATATAAATAGACATTAAACATTTACATTATATGTCTATATACTTTCTTAAGTTTTTTTTTTTTCACTTGCTATGAAATACAATTCTTTTTCCATGTAATTAAATGGGTAATTTCATGGCTTTATAGTAATCTATTAAATAGATACACCTAATTTCTTTAAATGGCCCACCATTTTTGGACCGTTAGACTTACTCATACTCTTCTACATTATGAACAATTAGTCTACAGCTTTTCAGATCACACAGTCTTTCCAGTAAAATTCTGAGCATGAACCCAATATAAATATTTATTTATAAATTATATACCACTTCATATATCTGTTTTTAATTTATGAAGGTAATTTCAATTATTTTTTCCAAAACTGTGTAAAGAACTAGATGGAAAATTTTTTTTTAAATCCATTTGCTGTAAAAAATTTGTGCGGAAAGAATTCTGTGTTCCCTTTGCAGTCTACTTTCATGCTTTACTAGTATGGGTATGGAGTAGCCCTCACTCGAGAGAAAGTTCTGCTCTTCTACAAAGCATGACTGTTCTGGGGTTTCTGCTAAATGCCTCAGTGAATCATTGAGAATTCTCACTGGTCTGGTCATAGTTTGAACGTGTTTTTACCCTGTGTGCAATCTGGGAAGTGTTCAGCTTACCACGCTTTGGTCATTTCTTACCTAGCCTTTTCAAGGTCCACCCTTTGCATGCATGGTCTAGTACTCAGCAATGCCTTGATGATAGACAATATTCCTGTACCAATCTCTAGCGCTCTTTCACCATGAGACTCTTTCCTCTGCAGGTCTGTCCACAACTTCCAGCTTCCTCAGCTTCTCTGATTTCCTATCTCCTTCTCCTCAATCCAGTGAGAATGCTGGGCTCTGCCCCCCTGCCCCCTCCTTATTGCTCCTGGTCCAAAAATTGCCTCCAGGCAAAAAGCTGGATAACAATCACAGCACACACCTCCACCTCATTTGTCTTCTTTCTTCCAAAGATCAGTCAGAGGCTACTTGTTACTCAGTGTCTGAAAACAGTTGTTTCACGTATTTTTCCCACTTTTCTAACTAGTTATGACAGTAGGTTAAGTCCAGTCCTTGTCACTCCAACATGGCTAGGAGCAAATTTCTAACTATTTAAATTTAGCTAAGAACATAAAATTCATTGGACACATCTTTTTCTTACACATGTTGTCTGTTTTTATCTTTCAATCTTGCTTTGATGCCATTTACTTTTGGTTAAAGAACTTACTTAGTCAGTCCCTTCAGAATGCTACCCTGGACGGTACTTCTACTAAACTCTTGCATATAGGGATTACATCCTTCTTTTGCCCTCACATACAATTGCTATCTTTGGTGTGTAAATAATCTTGGATGGCACTTCTGTAACTGAATAATCTATAAATATTGTTCCACTGCCTTCCAGCTTCCAAGATAGCAAATAAGAATTCTGATGATGTAATTCATGATCAATTTGCTGAAGCACAGTCAACATTAAATAGCTTGACACTACTGCAGGATAGGTACCTGGCATGAATAAAGTTCTCAGGCAAACTGGTCTAGATCTGGACACTTCTGGGCTTAACAGCTGAGTGACCTTAGGTAAGTTACATAATGTTTTTGTACCTCATTTTGCATACCTATAAAATGGCAGTACCTACCGGAGGGTTAATGTGAAGATTAAATAAGTTTTTACATATAAAGAGCTTAGAATATTGCCTGGCACACATTAACTACTCAATTAATGTTAAGTAATAATATTATGTGAAACATTACTATAAAGTCTTTTCATAACAATCCAGACTAATTCATTCTTCATTATGAATAGATTTTCTTCACCCACTAACTGCTCTGAGAATAAGCAGCAACCATGCACTCAGCTTCCCTTTGCAGACTGAGGACCACATAAAGGAGCTGGATCTCTCTAGTTTTCTGTTATTGAAGAAAGCCACTTTTGGTAGCTTAGCACATCCATTTAAAAGTTTGATTAATTGTTTTTGGAACAAATATGATTATATGAAGTATCATTTATAATAGTTACAATTTGGAAGCAATCATAATATCCAAGTACTGAGAAATAGTTGATACAGTCTCTAAACGGAATATCATGAAGTCACTATAAAACTTTTTTTCTAAAACAGATACTAATATATATGGCTTTTCTGGTAATATAATGTTAAATCTTAAAGGTAGAATTTTATATATATAATTTATATGCTATTATCTTATGCATCTATATGTATTCAAAGAAAATAGACACATCACAATATTGCAGTGACTATCTTTGAGTAATAGTTTGTTGTTTTAGTTCATTTTATTAATTTTTAAAAATAAATATATATTACTTTTAAATTCAAATAAAAAGTTGTTTGGGCCACATAATTCTAGGAAGTTGTTATTTATTGTCCTTCTATGCCTTTGGCACTATTAGTTCTGTTGGTCCTCTGTCCTAAGTATGGACTCAATATTTGTGCAATATTCTTACACAACCATATACACACACATGCAACACATATATGTATGTACGTGTATATATGTGTATGTATATATAGCAAACATTTTTGCAATATTCTTACACAACCACGTACATACACACATATATGTACATATGTGTGTGCATCTACGTGGTTGTGTAACAACAATGCAAAAATGTTATTTGATATATATACATACATTGTTTGATATATATGTATAATAAGATAAAATGCTATTATCTTATGAATCTATATAAATAAATATATACGTGCATTTACATTATTTTTCATTCTCTAACATAATTCTACCACGTGGTTTTGAAGTTACTTTGCTCTCTACTACTGTCTTCTCTCTCCTTTTGTAAGCCTTTGGGAACATCGCAGGAAAGAGGAGGAGGTAATTTGTTTTTTTATGTGTGAAAACACTGACAAATGAAATAAGACAGCTTAAAAACAATCTTCTCTCTTGCAATAGTTTAAACTTGGTACATTTCATAACCAAAGACCAATCTTGTTTGCAAAGAAAGGACAGAATTCCCCATGGTAACAACTCCTTGAATTCTGATTATCCATTTGATGCATAGCCAAAATGTCTTCAGAATCACCAAATTTCCCCACAATTCTCAAAATTCATTTTGAGCCCTAAGTTTGGCATCAATTCAGATCATCAAACTCCATATACAGAATTTTTTTGGCCACGAATTTTCCATGATGACAAAATGACAAGGTGAAATGCATGGTATGGTAAAGGTTTTAATTCAGTCATTTTTGAAATTATCATGGTTTCTCTATTCTTACTAATAATTTTCAGTGAAAAAGAAATTCCAGGATGATGTGCCACAATTTGACAATTGCCATTTATTTTAATGAACCATTTCCTGTTGGAGGTACAATCACAGATGCGGGCTATTTAAGTGTTCTTTTTTTCCCTGTTTATCCTCACCACTAACACCCTCCAGCACATTTTTTTTTTTTTTTGGTGAGGAAGATCAGCCCTAAGCTAACATCTATTGCCAGTCTTCCTTTTTTTCCTTGAGGAAGACTGTTGCTGAGCTAACACCTGTGCCAATCTTCCTCTGTTTTGCATGTGGGACACCGCCACAGCACGGCCTGATGAGCAGTATGTAGGTCTGTGCCTGGGATCCGAACCCATGAACCCCGGGGCCACCGAAGCAGAGCATGTGAACCTAACCACTATGCCACCAGGCCAGTTCCCCAGCATGTCGTTTTTACTCACAGGATACTATAAGAGACAGAATCTTAGATGGTTGATTGATATGGACAGATAGAACTAGTAATTATTGGGAATATACACTCAGATATTTTACAAATCTTTTCTTATTGTTTGCTTAGATGAACTTTTCTGAAACAGATATTGCGCTTCCCTGTATAGACATTAGAGAATTAAGAATGAGACTAGCTAAGAAACTCGGCCAGATTCACATAATTTACAAGTCGGGGAGCCACTGTGTAGTTCCGCGCCCATTCTAATGCTCATTCCTCCTTTCCTCACAGTTCAGTCAATCTCTTATCCCTAACCACTTAAATTCCCCCCAAACTTTGATCCTAGATTAATGTTTCTAAAGCATAGTTCTGAGAACACTAGCCCCTGGCCCAAAGCCATCATGCATCCCATGTTGCCTTCTAAGCTTTCTAAAATATGGTCACCAAACTAGCCTTGCAGACTTACCTGCCACACTTAGAACATATGTTGTATTTTCCAGTCAAATCAAACTATTTTATCCCTGGACATATTCTAGTCTTTCCTGCCTTCTAACACATTGGCTCTGGAAGGTAAAGCTCTCCTACTCTCCAGAACTCTCAAGATTATTTCATCACAAACATCCTACCAGTGTAGCTAATCAGATCACCTCTCATGTTGCACTGAACTCACGGCACTTTTAATTTCAAATTATATTATGAATATTTGCTCATTCTTTGTGTTTTTAAATTTATACACCATTTTGTACCAAAACTAAGTCAAGGTTCCCTTCAAAGATGCCCATAAGTAATAATCTTAAAAAATAAAATAATTAAGAATAGACTCTTGACTTATCGAGGTCTGAACTCATGAGGGTAGGTAGTCTCTTTCCCTTACATCATCATGTCCTCACATTCTTAAACAGTATCTTATTAGAAGTATAGATTCAGGAAATGCCTGTTAACTTCATTTCAGCTTTTTTTTAAACCATTCCCTTAAAAATAAAGATAAGCTAAAAACACAATTAACTGTGGTTTTAATATTATTTGCTTCTCTCCTTCACTTTATTTTTTTTTTCTAGTGATCCAGGTCATCCTCAGAAGTCCTGCCTATTTCAAAATAAGGAAGAATTTGATAAATTGACAATATTTACTTAAACTCATTTGTACTTGCATGTGAAATGCTCACTTTAATGATTTTATCTTAATCTTTAATTTTATAATAAAAGAAAGAAAATGTTCATTACATGAAGATGGACATGATCATTTTGGGAGGAAGGAAAGTCCCTTCTTCTCTGACGTAATACTAATAAACACGTTTGTAAATCATTTTGTGATGGGGTCAGGATGGGCATTATGAGGCTTGGCTACACTCTTCCTTTGCATTCTTCTTTTCCGCCATGTACATAACCCAGAGGGTTTCACAGTTTCAGAGACATTCAGGGAGTGTTCTCTCACCAAACCTCTTGCCCATCTTGCTGTGGATCCACCTCTTTCCCTTCTGCAGCAGCCCTAAGACTAGAGTTTCAACCCTAAGCCCACTATCTCCCTGGAAGGAGGAAAAGGAAGGGGACATCAGCCAAGGGTCAAGGATGTCTGAGTTAGTAGGCTGCATCCAGAAAGGAGTTGCCTGCGGCCAATGCCCCTTCCTGGGAGGCCCGTATCCAAAGACAGTTTGACATGAGACTAAAAGGCCTGACCATCTTGGTCCAACTCAAGACAACTATGAAGGACCATTCTGTTTTCAGAAACTAATTTCCTGTGTGTCGCAGTTTGGGTTTCCTGAGAAGCATAATCTGTGAGAGTTTAGCATAAATGATGTCTAAGATATGTCCTCAGGACCAAAACCTGTGACAGAAAAGGGTAGGACAGAAGGAAAAGAACCTATATACACTGAGCGTTTATCCCTGGATGTGTATGTGTGCATGTGCCTGCAGATTAATGAGTTTGGGCTCAAAGTTTTAACAGAAAAAAAGGTAAAAAAGAAAACAAGGCTTGATTCTGTCAAAGTGATAAGATTTCCATTTCCACATAATATTCTCGGATTGCTGAATGTTGGACTTACCTTGTGGTCCTCATGATGTATGTAGGGGATAGACGTCACGTCCTAAGGTGTCATTCATGTAATCACGATTGAAGATGCCTATTTGTACACTTGCTTGCTATCTGCCTCTGCCTAGGATGTTAGCTCTGTGAGGTCAGGGACATTTTCTGATGGTCCAGCATCTAAAAGAGTTTGTGTCACATAAAATTATTAACAATTGTTAACAATCGTTGAATGAATTACCGAATTGTTTTTTATATGATGGTTTGAATAAGAGCTATATATGTACACCCAATCTTAATTGTTTGGTGTTCATTTTTCATGGCTGTCTGCTCACAGTTTAAACAAATTAGGCAGCACATTGCCCTGAGACATTTTTGTTCCATGATTACTGCCAGAAAGGCAAATACTTAAAATTTAGCGTCGTGTCTACAGGAGAAGCTGCTAAACTAAATGCCAAGAATGTCAAAATCGGGGCCGCCCGGTGGCGCAGCGGTTTAGTCCGCGCTTGGCAGCCCGGGGTTCGCGAGTTCGGATCCCGGGCGCCCGCCGACGCACTGCCTGTCAGCCATGCTGTGGCGGCGTCCCATATAAAGTGGAGGAAGATGGGCACGATGTTAGCTCAGGGCCAGTCTTCCTCAGCAAAAAGGGGAGGATTGGCAACAGATGTTAGCTCAGGGCTTGTCTTCCCCACAAAAAAAAAAAAAAAAAGAATGTCAAAATCCACCAGACCATTGGATTGGAGCACTAGCAAAAGAATAGATCAAAGATTGGACTAGGCTTACCATGTACCAGAAATGGCCTGGTACCACGTTCTACTAACCACATGCCCCTTACACTGTGGTACATCCATTCGCCCCTCTACCCTTCTTTATTGTAAATTAACATCTATACTACCAATATAGTTGATTTTGAACATTAGCCTTAATAAAAGAAAGAATATTAAATTCAGCAGAAATCATGGCAGGCTTTTTCCAACAACTTTGCAGGAAAGCAGAAAGAATGATTACAGGATAGTTTACATTCTTCCTGTTAAAAATAACATTTTTCCAATAACAAATGTAATTGCTCACTGTAGAAAAGGCATAAAAGTATGAGGGAAATAATTGTTTCCCTTATTCCCACTAATACAAGAGAAGCATTTTTTTTTGAACATTTGGTATTTTTGATTTTTTCTTATGATCTTTTTATAAGTGTGTGCGTGTGTGCGCGCGCACACGCACACACGTGTCAGATCTGGATTTCTCTCTAGCATTTAAAGAATAAGAAGTGGCACTTTTTAACTTATGTAATCAAATCAACTTTGCCTTAAGAGCCCTCTCCTCAATGTTGGAGAGAAGTATAGTTTTCAGGGTTACCTATCATGTCCTTTTATCAGAGGTACCTCAAACTTTCTATCAATCCAGAAAGCTTGGAAGGCCTTTGGCCTCTGGTCATTATGCTGTCTCCTTGTCACTGGGCCTCTGACCTAAGAGTGTGAAATCTGTTTGAGGCTAGACAGCTTCTCTAGAAATGCAACGCCCTTTGAGCCAAGCTTGGTCACCTGGGAACTTTGCCTCAGCTCTAAGATCTCTTTAGCTGGTTCCCATACTCATTCTTAATCACATTTTATATTTGTACCTGGTTTTCAAGCAAATTTACAATTCCTAAAAGGACAAATTTTGAACTACTTATCTGAGCTTTCAGGACAATGTTATCTTTCTCATCTTAAAAAATATACTTTTATAAATCTCCTGTTGGAATTATCTATTGATTATCCTCAGAAATAAAAATCTTCCTTTACCAAATGCAAGCCCATGGCTGCCTATTGGCCTGATTTCTAGCCAAATCCTCTTAGGTCCTTCGCTGGATGGCACAATGTTGTGCAGGGTTCCTAAACAATTTCCCCGTGTCTGGAGGGTTTTCTCTAGTGCCACTTTGCTACAAGAGATGGGATCATCTCCTGCCTCGATTGTCTGAGTGTCCAACATGCTGGGTGAATGGCATGCAGACATCTTATTACTACTGTCATAAGATAAAAACAGTTACTGAAGAAAAGGGCGTCTGAGCATTACCAACCTAACTTCCCCTCTTCATCCATCAGTCACTGAGAAGGGACTGTCAAAGACAGAGAGTCCCAGAGTCAGTTATCTCAAGTTTATCAAGCAGTGGGCTCGATGTTTCTGAGAATGATGAAGCAGCAGGGACTCCCACAGCCACGCCAACAGCTGGAGGGAGATTGATGGATCTGCCGACTAACAAGAGGCCCGTGAGGAGAGTACAAGGCACAGACAAGCCGGTGGACGGCGTGCGGAGCAGGGTGCAGAGCAGAGTGCAGGAGGGCTGGGACCAGGCAGGGGCACAGGGAGAAGGGGCGCGTTTGGGCGCGGAGAGAAGTAATCAACAGGTACAAACGAACTGGCAGACCTTTCAGCATCAACTCCCTCCTAAGTCGCTCAGCACGCCTCAGGGGCAAGGGGACGACAACCGAGGCGGGCCACCGTTGCGACACAGCGGCGCCAGGACAGAGGAGCGACGGAGCCAGGCCACGGCGGCCGCGGCGGGCCAGGGCCTGCGCAGGCAGCGCCGGCTGCGGGCCCACGGCCCACGGGCAAAGCTCAGAGGCGCTTTCAGGGCGCAGCTACGCAGGGAGGGCACACGGGGTGTCGTCCCCACCCAGTCCCAGGTCCGCGGCCGCCGTCCCCTCGCTCAGGTCTCCAGCACCGCCGGGGTCTCCCCTGCGCAGACCCCGCGCCGCTCGGCCCTGCGGGGTGGTCTTCACCGAGGCCTTGAGGGCGGCTCCCCTCAACGTCCGCTGACGGGGAGCACGGAGGTCTCGGGACCTCCCGCCTCAGGTCTCCAGCCACACAGAGATCACCCTGCGGACCCAGGAAAGAACTGGAAGCTGCTGCAGGATAGGAGTGGCTCCACTCCTTTCTCCCTCTTCCCTCAAGGCCCAGAGAGCGCGGCCTCACAGAGGCGGCGGCACCACCTCCTGCGCCTGCGCACCTCAGGGAAAGCGGGGCTCGGCGTTTCCCGCCACTTCCTTTGGAGACGGTGCGCGTTGCATTCTGGGAATCGTGTTAAGGAGGGCACCCTGGGGCTGCGGAGGGTCTGGCTGAGATCCCATTTCCCACAGGCTGTGGGCTGGAACTCTGCAAAGTGAGTCGTGTTCCAGAAGAGAGTCGGGACGTCCTCGGTGGTGGTCAGCTGCCAAACGCTCTGTTGGCGGGCTCTGAGGTGAGGAAGCCAGGCGTGGTCAGCGCATGCGCTGCTGAAACCTCAGGTGGGAAAGTGCCAGAGAACTCGGGGAGGGTGGTTGAGGGACAGTGGGCTCGTGAGGAACTCCTCAGGCTAGGACACACGGGGCATCTCTTTTTGATGTTATTGGTGGTTTTGAGACTATTGTAAAACTGTGCCTGTTGATGGAGAGCTCTTTAGGTGACAGCCGGGATTATTGTGTCCCAGGGGCCTGTGCTCATGACATGGGTTCTGGGTTCTCTCATGGCTTCACCTCAGTCACTTGGGGTTGCATCAGAGAAAATTTCCAGAGTGGAACAGGTATTGCATTTCAACCATGTTTCCCAGCAAGCAGGCACAGAGTAGGCTTGAGATGGTAAACTTAAGAGCCGGAAATTGCCTCCAGACCTGCCCTGGGAAGACATGCTGTTGATGCCCAGGGATCAGGATAAACCCAGAGAGATCCCGCTTAAGGAAAATCTTTTAGATGCACCTTTAGATGTTTCAGACCGCAGCCTTCCCAAGATCTGACCCCAAAACCTGGTGTCAACTCAAAGGCGGACTCCGGGAGCCCTATCACTTTCTCACCAGTTATGTGAATGACATGAGGGCAGGTGTAGCCCTAGAAGGTGTTTTCTAAGTTCATATTGGGTTCCACAAAAGACCTGTTGTGGCACTTCTTCCCCAGTTCTTCTTAAGAAGGATCCCAAGGTGGTGGAAGGAAGTGTTGCACATGTAAAAATCAAGGTTCAGGAGAGTTTAGATTTCTCCTAGCATGTGAAAATGTTTTTGTTGTTTTCTATTAATTGTTTTTAGTATATTCACATGCTATTTTAAGCATAGTTGTGAGTTTTACACAAATGTGTAGTTATACCACCATCAAGATGGAGAACACTCCATCACCTGAGAAGAACACTCTTGTGGTGCTCCTTTGTACTGAACCCTTCCACCCTTACCAGTGATCTGTTTTAGGTCCCTATTCCTTTGCCTTTTCCAGAATGTCAAATACATGGAACACCGTGTTGCCTTATGAGTCCTGTTTGTAAGCTTTGATGCCACGTTTGTAAAAGTGTGTAATTATACAAACCTTGCAGTGTTCTTCTGAGTTTAAAATTCTGACATTGCTCAGTAGAAGGGTATACATTATGCCATCAAAACTGAGATTCCATTATTATGAGCTATGTGAATTTGGGTAAGACCCTGAACTTAACTTTCTTCTTTTGAATGAGGGGAAGAATGATGGGGACAGGGGATCAAATGAGATACTAATAATTATAAAATCATATAATCTCTATACCACTAAGAAAACATAAATTAGTACTGAAAAAAATGGGGAAAAAAAGCACAGCTATATAAAAGAAAGATAAACAGAATCACTTATACCAGGCAAAGTAAAATTAATGGAACATGTAATTGAAGAATTTAAATTTGTCCCATTAAGTATTCTCAAGGAGATAAAGGAATATAAGCAGTAAAAAGGAGAACCAAGGGTAAGTATTGTGTTAATTTATTTACATTATTAATTATTTAATTAATACTGAGGAATAAGAAACTAAACAGACTGGGGAAGAGTAGAATAAATTCAGTTGAAGACAAATCAATGAACTCAAAGTACAGATCCTGTTACTTTCCTGGAAGGTGTCAGGAAGAGATAAAGTGGATAATGCAAAAGGAAAATTTGGGAATACTGAAGACAGAAAAAATACATCAACATCAACAAAAGGAGTACTCAAGGGCAGAGAAAAAATTAAGAAAAGGATGTTATCTTAGAATTTCCAAGGATAAGAGAAAAAAACATTGCTAGCTGATTGAAAAGCGTCAGAGTACTCAAAGCATCACACCTAGAAATATTTTTGTGAAATTTAAGCAAATGAAAGACAAAGAAGTGTGTTTTAAAACCTCCAGAGGGGAAAGAAATCTTCCCTGGACAGAAAACAAATTCCATCAGCTCTATCTCAAATTTTTAGCAGCATTTTGATGGAAGAAGAAAATGAGTAGTATTTTCAAGCGTTTAAGTAAGTAACTTTAAAACTGTAGTTTTATATTCAACTCAATTGTCACTGGATTAATAGTTAAAGAAATTTTTAGCCTTTCAAGGCATCAGATGATTTACCATACCAAGATCTATGTATAAACACTCTTGGGGAAAGTACTTTTGTAAGAAGAAAGCAGTATCATGGAGGACAGTAGGAGGTGGTGGGAGTAATGGTTTCATATAGCATAGTAAAATTTAATGTTTCCTCACAAAGCAAGGAACAGAATGAAACAAAAAAGCAAACAACAGATGTATATCCTTAACAATTTAGATCTAAAATTCTAGATATTTTTATCATATGTCAGCTGAGGAGGGGTGAAGCATGCAAGAATGGAGAAGGAGACCATGAGTATGAGAACCAGAAAGCATGATCATTTTGGTGGGGGGATGATATGGACAATGGTAAACTGAAATTGGCAGGGAAAATAATTTTACTATTTAAGGATTCAATCTATTAAGGATTGAAGAAAAAGTTGTCCTGAGTCCAAAAGCTTCAATGAAAGTGATTGAAATAGGGCTACACAAGTCATCCTGGGTGAATGTAAAAACAGTGCTAAGAGATGAAAAGCTTGATCAGAGAAGAATAAATTCAGTACTAGTCCATTTTTATAAAGCCAGCAAACAAGCAAAATTAAAACATGTATGTATTTTGCAGGGGTATCTACTATTGTGATAAATCTACAAAGAAATAGGAGGAAATGGTTATCACCAAATTAAGAGTGACACTATTGTAAGGGAGCAATGGGAACAAAAATGGGGAGTGTCCCACAAGACACTCCAAAGTACTAATATATTTACTTTAGCGAAACATTGACTCATGGGGTTAATTTTATTATTATTCTATAATTTACATATTTGTCATATACATGTTTTATGCAAAACATATTTCCTGACATATTTTTAAAACCAAATAATTATTACAATTACTGAGTTTTCTCTGTTTAATGGACATCAATATACAGATTTTCATAAATAACAAACTACATACTAGAGAAAATTTTCATCATTACCAATAACCAAAAATTTACATCAGTGGAGGTGCCTTGTTATTCTATCTTGAAACAACGTGCAGTTCTTTAATCTATGATGGGTTTGATGAGTTTGTGCCATGCTTTTTGATGTTTTAAATACACCCACAAAAAATTACTTAAAGGTGCCAGAATGGTGATAATGTGATAGTGTTTATAAGCTGAGGCACACAATTATTTTGAAAACCACAATATTTACAATAAAAATATTGTGAGTGGTGGAAAAATGACAAACGTTACTTTTTGGTTTCTCATTAAACTTCTAAATAGCCCTATGCAATCTAATGTGTTCTTAGCTAAGGATTGTTTCATATAGTAAAAAGTTGTTCTTTTATTTTAGAATAACTTTCATATTCTTTCAACAAAAATGAATCAAATCCCCCACAGTGTCCCATGCTTGTGCTAGTTACTTCACATATGTCACTTTTAATACAATATTAAAAACAAAGATATGGGTTAGATGTAATAACATGAGATTCACTAGAAGCTGTTTTAAATAGTTGTTGAATAAATGATTTGTGGCTGAAAAATAAAAGAATAAATTAGAAATTGACCAAAATCCATCCAATGAATAAGTGTCAAAACTGGGATTTGAGCCCACTGTTCTGTATCTGAAGCCTTTATATCTTGCTGTCTTTATTTAACACATATGTGAATTGTACCTTAATATGCAGTTCTGGCTGCTAATTTCAGAACATACCACTGTTAGTTGTTTGTTTCTCCTGTTGGCATTCAGAGTGCCCTGTGCCTTAGAAGATTAGTTTAAATGAATCAAAGTGTTATTGTCCTTCTGTAAGATTCCAAGTGACGTCATTTCTCTTGGTTAGAAACAGATATTTGAGTCAGGGAGAAGTTTCTGTCAACAAACACATGGAATGGTTGGAGGTGGTGGATGGGGGTGTCTGAGGAAGGAGTGCATGACTAAATCTCATCGCATTTTTAAAATTACATTTGAGATGTAGATTTAACCAAGTGCCTAAACTTTTAACTGACATATGAAGATTGCCTCAGTAATATTCTGGCTGCTTCTACACACCACGTTAGTGAATCACTGGGGAGATATTTTCATGACAAGAAATGTATTGAGAGAATATGAGGGCAAACTGCCTGCCTTCATTTATGCCCAAGATACCGAATGTTAAAAATGCAAATAGACACACTCCCTTCTCTGCATGCCTAACACAATGCAAATAGAAACTTAGGAAAAGGCCCAATCTAATATGCAACAGAAAAGTAAATAAGCAGACACACTCTCTTGACATATTTTGTGGTTCAGTAATACAAGTCTTTCTGTTTACAAAGGAATTTCAAAGTGCTGGTCTTCATGTTTATACTCTGCTGCAAGATGTCTGAGTTGGAAGCTTTTTTTCTTTTTCTTTTTGGTCTGATGTGTTTTTACACAAAACTCACATGAGATTACTGATCTAAAATAAATATAAATATTTGTAAGACCCTGCATGAATATGGGTAATCTTTCATTACGTAAAGAGCAGCAGCCAGCACTGCCAACTAATGTTTAATACACACTAAAGGAAGGAAAAATAATCAAGAAATTAAATTTAATAAGTGATGTATGATATTAACACATGTTGAGTTGTAATGAATATTCACTGTTATTCTGGTTGATTTTACTATTTTCTAAACCATATTATTTCAGAAGGCTATTGCTTTGACTATTCACAATATCTTCTTTAGAATATACAATGTTTACATAAAATGTGTATATACCAAAATAGTACAGTTTCCATTATATATGCATAAACACATGAATGTGTACAGGAAATAAATATTTTAGAGACAAATGTACTCAATTCAGAAGCAAAACAGTAGCATTTTTCTAAAATGCAGTATCTAAAGAACAAAACCAATATCATATAATATTATATATATTTTATATATCATTTATATTTCACAATTGAGTCATATTTGAATAACTGGCCTAAGTATGGGCCAATATTTTTGTGGCATGTACCAAGGCCTCTGAAGAATATGAAAAATACTAGGAAAATGTAACCAGATAAGAAAGAAAGTCTGTATTTGAGGCAAATTATTTGGCAGGGACAGAGTACTTCAGTCACACCCCTCTCCAATATGTCTTCCACAGAGTTCTCAGAGTTATTTTTCTAACGTGCAAATGCAATCATGTCACTGCCCTTTCCAATTTTTTTCAATGTCTCTTTCTTTCCTACAGAATAAGACAGATTTCCTTTTTATAATATCATGGTCTGGTTCTGCCCACCCGTCATACTCATTTCCTGTTTCCTCAGGAGTTGGTATTTGTTAGTTTGGTTTTTGAGGGTTTTTTTTTATTATGTTTTTATCTTTTCTTTTTCTGCTCATAATCTATTTTGGAGGTTATCCCCCCATATGATTTTGCAATAATTCTGTTCATATTATCTGCTAGAAGGATGTTGGCACTACCCTCTGCCCTGCCCTGTAGCTAGGCATGTGAGATCAAACCCAGTTAAGTCAGAGCATCCCATACTTTTGGCAAGTGTAATTAGTTCAGAAAAGAGAAAATGACCCAAAATGAGCCAATCCACTCCACCTCCTATCCAGAACTTTTACTATAGCATTAGGAAAACAGGAATGACAATAACAACAGCAACAAAAGTTCTCATCCTCTGGGGTAGCTAAACTGATGGATGAGAATCACCAGCTTTGGCTACTGTCCTTGTCAGTTCACTGAGAATGAAGCCAATACAGAAGAAAAAAGAGACAAGGGATAGAAACAAAAGGAGAATCCAGTTGATTTGATTTGAATCCCTAGATACTGCTATGCCAGGACCACATTCTTTTAAGTTTTGTGAATACAAGTACTCCTCCATTTCCCCCTACATTCAGTTGAGTCAAGTTTTCATTTTTGTAACTGGTGATCATTATTAATACATCCTCCTATCTTCATCTCAAACATTAACATCTTGCAATATTCAACTTCTTATATTTTCCAAAACAACTCATGTCATTTCACACTCCCATGGTTTGACACAAGTCCCATCATCTGGAGCTCTCTCCCCTTGCTTCTCAGCCTAGTTAACCACTTCTCACCATTTCACTCTCAACTGAAATGTTTTCTCCTGTAAAGATTTCTCTGACTCCATCAGCAATTTGTTTCATCCTTCTCCTATTCTCCTTCTGCATGCCTGATATAATATGTGTCCAATAAAAATTGCATTTTGCCTGGATGTTTTCATAGTAATTCCTACACAAGTTGAGGGCAAAAACTGTAAATGTTAAGATAAGTCTTGACAGGGTCTGGTACTTTGTAGGTTTTATGTACATACTGGATAAATAAATTTATTGTCTCATAGTTTTGGAGGCTAGAAATCTGAAATCAAGGTGTCACCCGGATTTTGCTTCCTCTGAAACCTGTAGGAAAGAATCCTTTCATACTTCTTCCTAACTTCTGGTGGTTTTCTGGCAATTTTTGATGTTCCTTGGCTTGTAGCTGCAGCACTTTAATTTCTTCCTCCGTTGTCACATGGCATTTTCCATGTGTGTCTGTGTCTTCATATGGCCATCTTTGTCTCTTACAAGGACACCAGTCATATTGGATAAGGACCCATCCTATTGATTTCATCTTAACTTGATTACATGTGGAAAACCTTGTTTCCAAATAAACTCACATTACAGGTATCTTTGGGAGGAGACATATTCCAATAACAATGATTTTCTTAAATGCACGCAACAATAATTAGAAATCTATGTTAACAGGCATAGAATGTATGAAGATGCAATATGTGACAATAACAACAGAAAGAGGGAAGGATGGAACAGTACAGGGGCAGAGATTTTGTGTATTATTGAAGCTAGGTTATTATTCATTCAAACTAGTTTGTTCTAAATTTAAGATATTAATTGTAACCCCCAGGGTAACCACTAAGAAAAATAACTTAAAAAATAACAGTAAAAGAAATGAGAAAGGAATCAAAATGTTACACTAAAAAGATCAATTAAATATGAAGGAGGCAGTAATGGAGAAAATGAGGAACAAGAGATAAAAGAAATGTAGAAAACAAATAGTGAAATGACATAAGTAAGTTCTTCTTTATCCACAGTTACATTAAATGTAAATGAATTAAACTCTCGAATTAAAAGGCAAAGATTGGCAAAATGGATGAAAAAAAATGATCCAAATATATACTCTTTAAAAGAGACTCACTTTACATCTAGAAACACATACCAATTGAAAAATGAAAGGGTGGAAAAAGATATTCCATGCAAATAGTAATCAATAGAGAGCTAGGGTGGCTATATTAACATTATATAAAAAGGCCTTAAGTCAAAAATTGTTACAAAAGACAAAGAAGGACATTATACATTGATAGAAGTGTCAACTCATCAAGAAAATATAACAATTGTAAACATACGTGCACCAAACAACAGAGACCCAAAGTATATGAAGCAAGCATTGATGGAATTGAAAAGACAAATAGATAATTCAACAATAATAGTTGGATACTTCAGTACCTTTAATACTGAAGTATCCAACTATTATTATCTTTCAATAATGAATTATATATCTTTAAATAATGGATAGAACTAGACAGACGATTAACAAGGAACTGGAGGGCTTGGCTACACTATCAATCAACTAGACCTAACAGATATATACAAAACACTCCACCTTACAACAGCAAGCTGCACATTTTCCTCAAAGTCACATGGAACATTCTCAAAGATAAGTCATATCTTAGGCCATAAAACAAATCTCAATAAATGTAAAAATATTGAAATCACAGAGAGTATCTTTTCCAACCAGAATGGAATGAAATTAGAAATCAGTAAAATAAGAAAATCTGGAAATTTCACAAATAAATGGAAATTAAACAACCAATGGGTCAAAGAAGAAGTCATAAGGGAAATTAGAAAATACTGTAAGATGAATGAAAATGAAAATATGACATAACAAAACTAATGAGAAATAGCAAAATCAGTGCTCAGAGAGGAATTTAGAACAGTAAACACCTACATTAAAAAGGAGAAAGATTTCAAATCAGTTTCTTAATCTCTCACCTTAAGGGACAAGGAAGGGAAGAGCAAACTAAACCCAAAGCAGATAGTTGGATGGAAATATAAAAATTAGAGTGGAGATACCAAAATAAAGAATAGAAAAGCAATAGAATCAACATTACCAAAAGTATCTTCTCTGAAAAGGTCAACAACATTGACAATTCTTTAAGTAGATGGACCCAGAAAAAAAGAGAGAAGACTCAAATGACTAAAATCAGGACTTAAACTGGACATTACTACTGACTATACAGAAATAAAAAGAAATGAAAAAACAATTAAAATGCCAGGACCATTCAATGGAGAAAGAATAGTCTTTTCAATAAATGGTGCTAGGACAACTTGATAGCTAAATGCAAAATAATGAATTTGTACCCTTACCTCACACCATATAAAAAAATTAATTCAAAATGGATCAAAGATCTAAACGTAAGAGCTAAAACTACCAAACCCTTAGAAGGAAACATAGGTCTGAGTCTTCATGACCTTTCAGTAAGCAACAATTTCTTAAATATGACACAAAAAGCACAAGCAAAAATAAGAAAAATAGATACATTGGACATCATCAAAAAATTACATTTTTTTGTGCTTCACAAGTCACTGTCAGGAAAGTCAAAAGACAGCCCACAGAATAGCAGAAAATATTTGCAAATCATACATGTGCTAGGAGTCAAATATCTAGAATGTATAAAGAATTTTACAACTCAACAACAAAAGACAAACAACCCAACTGAAAAATGAGCAAATTGGGGCCAGCTGAGTGGCGTAGCAGTTAAGTTTGCGCACTCCGCTTTGGCAGCCCAGGGTTTGCAGGTTCAAATCCCAGGCACAGACCAATGCACCACTTGTCAAGCCATGCTGTGGTGGCGTCCCATATAAAGTACAGGAAGATGAGCACGGATGTTAGCCCAGGGTCAATCTTCCTCAGCAAAAAAAGGAAGATTGGCAATGGATGTTAGTTCAGGGCTGATCTTCCTTGCCTCTGCCAAAAAATGAGCAAATAGCTTGAACAGATGCTTTTTCAAAGAAGATATATACATGGCCAATACGCATAAAAATATTCTCAACATCATTAGTCATTATGGAAAATCAAAAGCACAGTGAGATAACACTTCACTCCCACTAGGATGGCTATGATAAAAATATGAAAAATAACAAGTGCTGGCAAGGATGTGGAGAAATTGGAACTCCTATATATTGCTGGTAGAAATATAAGACAGTGAACCCACTACGGAAACAGTTTTGTGCTTCCTCAAAATGTTAATTATGTGACCCAGCAATTCTACTCTTACTTATATACCCAAAAGAATTGCAAATGATTATAAAAACTTGTACATGAACGTTCATAGCAGCATTATTCATAATATCGAAAAAGTGGGAGTAACTCAAATGTCCATCATGTAATGAATGGATATACAAAAAATGGTATATGCATACAACAGAATACATTTTGACTATAAAAAGGAGTGAATGCATGCCGTGATGCATGCTCTAACATGGATGAATCTTGAAAACAATATGCTCAGTGAAAGAAGCCATAAACATATTGTGTGATTCCATTTATATGAAATGTCCAGAATAGGGAAATCCATAGAGACAGAAAACAGGTTCGCAGTTGTTAGGAGTTGAGGATAGGGCAGGTAATAGATTGTGGCTGCTTAATGGGTAAAAAGTTTCTTTGTGAAGTGATGGAAATGTTATGAAATTAGTGGTAATGGTTGCACTGCATTGTGAATGTACTAAAAGCCACTCAGTTGTACACTTCAAGACGGTTTAAATGGTGAGTTTTATGTTATGTGAATTTTACCTCAATTAGAAAAAAAAAATTCAAGGTACAATGGAGGTCCTCACAAATTATGTTAATGATTTCCATATTAATTAAATACTGATTTGAGGTGATTTCCTGTATCATCTAAATCTTTATTTCTTTCTACTTAGCACAATTTACTTATTTTTGGACATTAATGGAAATGCAATATTAATTAATATTAATGTATATAATTGCCTTATCTTCTTTAGCCTACCCGAAATGAAGAATCACTCTAATATTGACAAATAACTTCAATTTTCAGGTTTTTCAAATACATTTGTTTTTTACTGTAACTTCAGTAATAAATAACTTTTTATGAGTTTAGTTGGTCATTTTTTTCATAGAGATATCTTAGGCAGACATATTTTTTAAAAGAACAAACGTGGCAAGAAATCTACACCCTAATAACTATATATTTTTTCTTTTCTTGGCTGTTGATGAGGGCAGAATATCTAGGTGAATAGATAAATCAAAAAAATGGATAAGTATTTAGGTGACACTGAAGTGAGATCTTGGACAATCGCTGGGGGTCTCAGAAATGTCTGGAAGAAGACTCATTGATTTTCTAAGGAGATTACATGTAGTGCAACCAGGATCTGGCAGGACAGCAAAATAAGTAGAATGGCAGGCAGCCTGGGTTCTGGGTTCTAGAGGGATGCAGAGGTTAGAGTTTCCCAATCATCCAAGAGTTCCTTGTTTTGTTTCTATGTTTGATGTATAATCTTTAATTGTATCTAGAAACAAATGCTTGATTTTACGATTGGAAAGTATTCTGAAGGAAATTTTTGGATGAGGAGAGTTCTGGAAAAATTTGGTGGTTAGTTTAGTTGATTCCTTGTTTCCTATCTAACTGTCAGATCTGGTAGCAGGTGCCATGGAAGAAAGAAAAATAGAATAAAATACAAAACATGAGAGAGTTTGACATTCTGTTCCTCATATAAAATTTGTTTGTAAAACCTTTGAAAGAAATTGTTTTGTTGTGTTTTGTTTTGTTTTCAGAATTAGGGCAACATAGCTAAAAAGCAATCATGATGTCTGTTACAGTTGACAGTCTTGGGCTGACTATATTTCACCATCCGTGCTACTTCACTGACCAGTCATATTTCAGCGTGAACATTGTCATGAATATTGTTCTGTCTGTGTTTAGTTTCCTTTAAATAATACTCACCAATTAAGCAAAGCCCTAGGTGAAAAATACATCATCTGGGAAAAAGAGTAGTTTGAAAATTTAGAAAGAAAAGGATCTATTTGACAAGGCAAGACACCAATAAGATAAAATACAAATGAAAAACATTACCCTAATAACTTCTATTTCCATTGCTTAGTTAAAATTTAGAGTACTGTCAAGTCTCTTTTCATAGCACATTAGCAGATTAAGCATATGAGAGTAAATGTGGCCAGTTATATTCTTCTCTTTAACACATGATTATCTCTGAAAAAAATATGCACCTCCAGATGAAGGATCTCTTCTTCTATATCCAGACTTTTCATCTGTTTGAAAATGAGACAAACAAAACAGATTTTCCAAAACAATGTCTTACTATGAGTGAAAACTGTTGTCTTCTTAGCTCCTTTAAATCTGTTAATTCTATTGTGTAACATTCAGCTAAAAATGGGAGGGATGATATAGTGAAAAAACAGCTAATAGTGTAGCTTCGTAATATTTAGAGGACTAATACCAACCAAAATCCTAAGTCTATTTTAGAATATGTGAAACTAGGTTTTGCACCTGGTCATCAGTTCCACAGCACCTCACTGGAAGAAAAAGGTGCACCACTTTAACACTTGTCAGGTAGGATTCAGAAATATTAATTAGTAGAAGCACTTTTAATTATTTATGACCATAAATATAATATGCAATACTAAAAAGTTCTGACTGCATCTAATGCTGCTTATGTAAGACAAGCAAAAACACCCAGTTTTTAGCTAGTGTTAAAGCAGTTGATATCAGAATAAAGCTAAAGGACAATTTAAATCAGATGTATAGGGTTTGATTAGTGAATTAAAGTAAATCAATCCTTACGCACACATGTGGATGGCTAGGTCATATCTTAGAAGATATTCCTCTGTAAGAGATATTTCTGTCCTTCTCTAAAGTCTGGCTTTTTACTGGCAAGTGAACTCAGAAGGCCAGATGGTCAAAGCCATACGAGATCATTAGACAGTTCCTGTTAAGATTTTGGACAACAATTAACAGAAGCCCAGCAGGAGTTCCCTACTGTTGACCCCTAAAGGGTGGCTAATCAGCAGCATATGTGTTTATTTATACCAGCAGGCCCTTTTAATTAACAGCTCTGAGGTGTGTACTTTTTGGACTTTAGTACAGTATATTAGGAAACAGGTCTGACAAGACCAAGTTATAAAGCATAATTCATATTAAAATTGAAGGGAGAAGACAACAAAATGTCAAGAGGTCTAGTCAGGGTACGGATGGACCAAATATTTATAAGGTCCAAACAAAAAAGTCCTATCTGACTGGTTCCAAGGATTACTTCTGTTTTTACTCTCCCACCCCAATCTGGACTAGTATACATCATCTATGATCATAGTACTGCCCTGACGCTTGTTGCTGCAGGTACCGAATCCATAATATTCCCCTCCCTGCTCCTTGCAAGTAGACCCTTTATCAACATGGATGTAGGTGTCATTGCAAGTATCAGGTTGGCCTCATGATATATGCACAACATACTCTGGACAGTGGAGCACTGAGGATCTGACAGCAACATTACTTCTTTATCCAAAAGATGGACTTGGTATAATTAATGCCCTTTGTATGATTGGGAAAATTATACATATTCAGTATTGAATGATGAAATAGTTTTCCCTTCTTGGTCTTAACCTAAAATTTAATCTTTAAGCACATGTTACGTTATGGTTGAAGACTGATACATGAAGAAGCAGAAACACCATCTTCAACACCAAATTTGATCCTGTGTGAGTCATTGAATTAAGATTATGTCATAAACAATGTGGCTCCGTGGCAAGTGCTCCATCAATCTTGATCACATGAGTTTCTGAAAAGCATTGAAGTTACTTTCAAGATCTCCAAAAATAACCAGTAATGTTAATGATACAAGCAGTAATGTAAGCCAATATTCTAATTATTCTCTTTATTTTGGAATGTTTGCCTAATTTCATCCTCAATAAAGTAATTTTTATTTCTGAAAGTACCTCTGAAAAAGATATTAGTATCTGATCTTTGTATATCTGTCTTTGATCTTTGAACATGCATCTCATTCCCATATTTTTCAACTTGATTTGATATCTAATATTTCATTTAATTTTGGCAATACCTGTGGGAAGTGGTCAAAGCACATGTTTTTGTCCTTATTTTATGGCTGAGAAAGAAAGAATGAGTCCTACAAACCTCACAGCATGTTAAGGGATTCCAAGCCAGTATCCTTATTCTGTGGGGAATGTTTCCCTCACTGGAGAGGGTGGTGTCTCCTGAACACCTTCTGATCCCCCAGGCCTCTTCAGGAAACTGCAGTTAAATAAAACAAAGCAGCATTGCTCAATTTGAATGCTAAAAGATATACTTTTTGGTGAGTTTATTTTTAAATTATAATGAATGTCTTAAAAAAAAAACAATTTTAGTTCTTCTCATTTCTAGTGACCTCACCAAATCACTAAACAAGCTGCAATTACATGAATCATTTATAAAATGCTTCAGATGAGAAAGTGTATAAGCAATGGGAGGAGAGCAGTTATACACCATAACGGTGTGTGATACGTAAAGAAAAGACGTTGTTACTTGGGGTGTTAATGTAACTTATTAGATCTAGATTTTAAATTGCATTTGAGCAAGTCACTATTTTCACTTAAAATGGAATGAATACTAAGACATTGCCAGATGTTCTGAACAGGTACACCCTGTTAACACACCTGCTATATGTACTTTACATTCTGTGGAGGCTGAACTGTACCTATTATTGTATTTAAAAGGAATAGACATGAAGGATGATACCATACTATATCTATGGCAGCCATATCACACATCACAGCAGATGACTCTAAAATCTTACAAGGCTCATTAAAATCATACTTGTATGGAAGAATGATTATGAGACTTCATCTTGTAGTCTGTGATTACATTTTAAAATCCTTTGTCTTGCATTTTTATAGATTGATTAATTATGTGTTGCTTGGATAATGAAGCAGTAAATCCTAGTCAAACAATAAACTAATAAAAGGGAGAATACTATTTTATATATTACAGTAGACCAATTTATGTCATAGAATCAGAGGCTTTAAATACTGTTAGGAAGATTAGCGTGAATCTAATTAAAGTTGTTTAACATCCCTGGGACTTCAGGTTCTTCATTTTTATTTAGTAACTTAACCAAAAACCTACAACTAATTTTGGTAAGCAAAAATTAGAATCCAGGTCTTATGACTTATTCAACTACAACCATTCAACATTTTCAACCAGTATATAGTATGCCCCAAATATTGTGTGATCTATTAATTGTTTGGGGCCCAAGAATTAGGTAAGTCAAATAGTGTCATTTCACATTATAAACTTTATGGGAAAATAATCCCTCTGCTAGTGATGAGATACTTGAGATAATCTTATATAGAAAATATATAGCCAAAGACCCAATACATACAATGTTTATTTTTGAAAAACAAAATTTTAATAAAGTATAATTTTTAAGTGGAAGTAAAACTTTGCCAAATAGATTCTGAACTTATTTTCCCTATAATTACTCAATTATGCATTTGTAGTTAGATGTTTATTTAGAAATGGACATGTTCTTTTCAGAATTTAACTTTTTCAGTAATTTTTATTTCTTACTACCACATGTATTAGAACTTTTAAAGACAAACACTGTAGTGGCAAAGATAAATGCAAACACCGAAATTAGGAAAACACTTTCATGCAGGTGTTTGGCTGCATGCCCAGTTGTGTGAGCAGTATAGAATAGGTTGTGGACAGACCAAAGAAAAGACCCAGAGACAGCAAATGAGACATAAAGGTTTGTTGGAAGTTACTTACAGGGAATGTCCAGTGGCGGCTGGCTGGACAGAAGTGTGCACCCACTACCGCCCCCTGAGAGAAGCTTGCTTAAGTAGGCAAAGGAAGAAAGGCTGCATGCTTGCCAAGGGGGGGTTGTCCTTGTTTGACCTGCATTCCAAGGACCAGAGCTCCCCCTGGAGGGCCTCTGTGTTTTCTCAGACTACGATGGTATTTGTGCTAACTATCCCATGAGAAGCAGCTGGGTTGGCCAAGCCCAGGTCTGTTATCATGGGTGCTGGCACATAGCCCAGACAAGGGGCCTCAAGGACGCACAGCTCTTAAAGGGCATGCAGGCTATTGCCCATACAGCAGGCTTCTTGGAATTCACTTCTATACTCAAAAGGAATTTGCTATACCAGTGTTAGTGATGATGGTGAGATGATACAACTTTAAATTGTACCATCAGGTATCAATTTTAAAGACCAAAGATGCTGAAGTGACTTCAGTTGATGGAGTCTATTTTAAGGCCACACGAAGAATAAATACAGGATAGGAACCCACCTTAATAGTGCACAGACAAGCCTCAAACAGACTTGCTTCAGACGATGGGCCGGCCCCATGGCACAGCGGTTTAGGTCTTGCTTTGGCAGCCTGGTGTCTGCGGGTTCGGATCCCAGGCAGCAGCTGATGCACTGCTTGTCAGCCATGCTGTGGCGGCGTCCCATATAAAGTAGAGGAAGATGGGCATGGGTGTTAGCCCAAGACCAGTCCTCCTCAGCAAAAAAGAGGAGGATTGGCAGTGGATGTTAGCTCAAAGCTGGTCTTCCTCACGAAAAAAAAAAGAATTCCTTCAGATGTGATGCACATACGGCTATGATGGGGGAAAGATGTCCTTCATGTCAGCAGAAGTTGTCTCCTGCTTCCACACTAGTGCCCTGTGATAAAAGCAAACCTGTTACTCACTGTATTTGTTTTTTATTAGCTCTAGTCTTCTGGCCACTATCAAGTGTTTCCATTTCCTCCAAATTGAAACTGTCTTTTTGGGATGAGCCTTTGATTGGATCAGCCAATCTCCACCAAGTACTGAGTACCTTATTAGGCACATGTTTTCTGGGGTAGCTTGTGAAGCAATGGTTATCTTGTAGCTGTTGTGTTTGCATAGGTGGTTTTCTTTCATCCAACCATTTGTGGCCAGGTTCATGAAGCAAAGCATAGTAACATTTAAAAAGAGGGTTTGTTTGCATTCTGTAGCATTTGAAACAGAAGTAATGAAACTTCCAGGTTCTGGTCTAATATAACTAATACTGGAACTCACCAAGTGTTATCTATCATCATTGTCACCATAATTAAAATTTAATGATGATGATTACTACAGGCCTTTTCAATTAAAATCTTGAAGAATTCTTAAGGCATTATAACATATTACTACTTAAAACACTCTTTAAGCAAACTTTATCCTCTGAATTGAAGTACTGTTTGTGAAATGGATGGTAATTCCTCTTGATTCATGCTCAAATTGGGGGCTTGATTTACACTTTACATTTTGTTTCCTTACTAAGGAATGTGCTAGCACAAGGGATGTACCCAGGTCTAAGAATGAGGTTATCAGTGGTCACGCCTGCTTCCATTGTTAGAGTCGGTTTCTCTAGTCTTAAATTACAACTCACACTTTTTCCCAGTGAAGGTAGCAGAAATGCATATGTGCTATACCCTATGGGACAGTGGCTATCACATTTTTGTCTTGGTCACAGAATGAATGGCATGTAATCATCAGCCCTTCCATTGATTTTTATCTGAGTATCTAGGCTTCACTGATTGCTAACATGGGTGTTAATCACAGAATCACTGAAGTTAATATGATACAACTATTTTGCTGATGACGGCTCTTTGAGTTTTAGCATTTTGTATGCTTAAAGGTCTTGCAAAAATGAAGAAAATAATGCGAAAAGGCATTGTTTTCTACCAGAGTTTTGTTGGAGAAAAATGTACTAAAACTATATGGAAAATATAAAGTAGAAAACTGAAATAATTATTTAAGTAATAAAGGCAAAGCAATGCTGTATCCAAATGATTGAAATACTACTCATGAGTAGATTTTAAATTATTCAAAACATTCATTTTTATTTTACTAACATCCTATTGAATATTTCATGGTTTCTTCATTACATACATGATGCTTGAATGTTGCCCAGACTAGATCTGCTAGTGACATCAGCAAACCTGGATTTATTTTATAGGGGACTTTACTCAGAAAAAATTGAAAACAATATGTAATAATTGGAAATGTACTCTAAATTATTCTGATTTGTAAACATACATGTTACATTTGTTAAAACTTAGTACTACTAAGTCCAAGAATGTTTTAAAATCAGGAAAAAATAAAACAATAATTTTCTATACTTAACTCATGCAATCAAGTTAGAGGTTTAATCAGTGTTAAAAAATCTTCAATTTGGAATTTAGGGTATTCTCCTTGCTGCAAGTAGGAAGTGTTTTAGAAATATTATATATAGATTAATATTAAGAAAATCACTGAAGAATAAATAAGTCCGTTACAGGTTAAGTTGTATCCCCCCAAAAATATGTTGAAATCCTAACCTTCACTACCTCTGAATGAGACCTTATTTAGGAATAGCATCTTGCAGATATAATTAATTACATTGAGATGAGGTCATACTGGAGTAGAATTGGGTCCCTAATCAGTATGACTGTGTCCTTATAAAATGCCAGCCATGTGAAGATGGAATTTTGGAGCGATGCATCTGCAAGCCAAGGAATGTCCAAGATTGCTCATAAACCACCAGAAGCTAGGAAGAGACAAAAAAGGATTATCCCCCACAGTTTCAGAGCGAGCACGGCCCTGCTGACACCTTGATTTGACTGTTCTTGTTAATGTCCTGTTAAGTAAAATAAAGTCATATTGATAACTCAGTATAAAAGGCCTTTGGGGTTCACCTTGAGAGGCCAAATTCCAGGCCCTTCTCTGCCAGGTCTTTTGAGAAGTAAGTTTTCTTGAACTTTGTTGAGGTCCTCTCAGTGAGGCTCAGCATTTAGAATAGAAGGCAGTCTTGAAAATAAGCACGTTCTTATTGACAATGAAAAGAGCAAAAATAAAAACAAGGTAAGAGTGTGGTGACCTGAGCTGGAAAGGGCAGGATAACTTGCTGAAGAAGATGACTTCTGAGCCACGTTTCAAGAATGAATGCAGTTATCCCATGAATAAGGGCGTTCCAGAGGAAGGAAAATGTGGGAAAAGTACGGAGGCCTCAGTTATTCGTCCGGCTGACTTTAAACTTCAGCCACACTGCCTGCACCACTCGGGGTTTCAGTCTAAGTTCCAGTTTCGTTTCCAGCTTTCACCCGACGTAACATCAAACAAGTTGTAAGTGACTATAAAATAGCAACACATTAATCCAATCAGTGTTTTCAAATGCAAGCGTCTGCAAAAAATGTAAAGGAATTGCAAACATTAAGGCACTTGGCTGGTTGGTAGCAGTAGAACAGATCCTTCTTTAAGATCAGCAAATACGTAAACACACACGTCCCTTAACCTCCCTGCCC
Organism: Tapirus indicus; assembly: GCA_031878705.1. Lineage (NCBI taxonomy): Eukaryota > Metazoa > Chordata > Mammalia > Perissodactyla > Tapiridae > Tapirus > Tapirus indicus. Next base: position 4,727,795 of record CM062930.1, on the reverse strand, counting down.
TGTGTCCCCACGCCCATCATCTCAGCATCTCCCCCCATGTTAAGACGTCGCTATTGGATCACAACTCACTTTCCTGCCGACAAGCATGAGTCCTCGTCTCAGCACTGAGGCAGCCACTGTCAGTTAATCAGGGGTGACATGCGTGTGTGTGTTAGTAAAAAGGGAATGTGAAGGCCTCACAACTGTAGATTCCTTCAGGAGTGAAAGGGATGAAGTGGGTAAGGATTTCAAGGATGAGAAAAGATGGAAGAAAGAGCATTGTTTCGTAAGAAGCCGAGAGAAAATGTTTACTTCCTGGAAAATATGCAAAACATGTGCTCTCCAGAATATGTCTTACACATTTACAAAAAGCTTCATATAATTCTCAGCAGCTAAACCATCATTAGCAGATGACGCTAGCTTGTTTTCACAAGTGTGTTTAATATAGCATACTTTATGGATTTTAGTTTCTAAAGAAGTACTATTCATCCTATCCGGCACCTCTTCCTCCTCCGTCTTCTCTGTCACAAAGTGTCAGTTGTGAGTGGAGTAGCCTCCAGCACTGAGACCTCTGGACAGCTCTTCTTCCTCTCCCACTCAGCAAAGATACTGGTGATGTGTTGCTCCATGAGCTCGCTGGGAAAATTGCTGATTGGGTACCACAGTCTCACCTTTTCTAAATCTTTTTTTTGGTGAGGAAGATTGGCCCTAAACTAACATCTGTTGCCAATCTTTTTCTTTTTGCTCGAGGAAGATTGTCCCTGAGCTCACATCTGTTCCAGTCTTCCTCTATTTTGTATATGGGCTGCCGCCACAGCATGGCTTGATGAGCGGTGCTTGGTCCATGCCTGGGATCCGAACCTGCAAACCCCGGGCTGCCGAAGCAGAGTGTGCAAACTTAACCATTATGCCACCTGGCAGCCCCTCTAAGTCTTTTAATAAGATATTAATTACTGAATTAAGTGAACAAAAACGATGCTTCTGAGTTAGAAGATTGCATGAAATCTTTCAGTTGTTTGAGTACAGCTGCAGAAAGGCACACATTTTGATCTCTATCTAACTCTAAGCATACAGAGAGGAAACATTTCAACATATGAGGACAATTAAAGCAGAACTAATATGGTAAAGTGCCACCTTTCTTCATATTCCTGTGTTCATGCAGAACCAGCTACCTAATTTGCTGAGCTGAATGCAAAATAAAAATGTGGGGACCCTTGCTAAAAAATTATAAAGGCTATCAAGATGGCAACAGCAGAGCATTAAACCAAGTGTGGGCCCTTTTGTGTATGGGCCTGTGTGACCACATCTGTTCTATACCCACAAAGCCAGCTCTGTCTTCATGGTTTGATTCATCATATTCTGTGTTTATTTCATCAGTATTGGATCTAGCATTTTCATTTGCCAATAATCCCTTCTTTTTTTTTTACCTTATGATGGACAATCTCTTCCCTTATTCATCATCTTACTTGAAAGTGAGGAAAAAAATATTAAATACAGTTTTTAATTTACTTACTATTGCCTAATTATTAGATTCTTCCTAGGCAGGAAGGACATCTAAAATAAATTTAGAATTCCATGAGTTAAAAGAAAAAGAGGACATAAATGACTTGAAAATTAATTATCATTATTTTTAGGTGTATTTAATATATAGTAATAATATATTAAACAGTAATTCAGAAATGACCTTAAATGACATAATTTTTCATTGATTTAGCATTTTGATATCAGCATTTCTGAATAAATAATCTCTCCCATTATTAAAAATATCAAAAACAAAGGATGTGAGATTTTACAAATTAAATGTGTTCCAATATATCAGTTTTGTGCTAACTGATATGTAGATCTGTGTTCCTTTACTATTTGCTGCTAAAAATCCAATCACATTCATAATCTGTTGCATGCAGAACCTATTGACTTCTATTTCTTTTTTTTTTTTTTTTTGTGGGGAAGACCAGCCCTGAGCTAACATCCGTCGCCAATCCTCCCCTTTTTGCTGAGGAAGACTGGCCCTGGGCTAACATCGTGCCCATCTTCCTCCACTTCATATGGGACGCCGCCACGGCATGGCTGGCAGGCAGTGCGTCGGCGGGCGCCCGGGATCCGAACTCGCGAACCCCGGGCTGCCAAGCGCGGACTAAACCGCTGCGCCACCGGGCGGCCCCTGACTTCTATTTCTTGATTGAGAGAGAAAACAATTAATATCCAAATTAATTAATCTGCCATGCATATAATACTTTTCTTGCAGACTTTACTGAGGTATATTTTATATATCATAAAATTCACTCACTTCAGGTATACAATTCAATGATTTTTAGTAACTTTAGCAAGTGTTGCAACCTTGATCAAAAATCAGTTTTAGAATGCTTTCATCACCCTAATAACATCCCTCATACCCGTTTACAATAAACTCCCATTCCCACCCTAAGCCCCAGGCAATGGCTAATCTATTTTTCATCTCTATAAATTTCTTTTCTGCACATTTCATATAAATGGAATCATACAATATATACTCTCTTGTATATGGCTTCTTTCACTTAGCATAATGTTTTCGAGGTTCATCCATGATGTAGCATATGTCAGTAGTTTGTTGGGTTTTTTTAATTGCTGAATAATATTCCACTGTATAAATATACCTCATTTTCTCTCTCCATTCCCAGTTGATGAACATTTAGGTTATTTCCAGTTTGGGGCTATTATAAATAATGCTGCTATGAGCATTCACATGTAAGTCTTAATGTGGACATATATTTTTATTTCTCTTTGGTAAATACCTAGCAGTGGAATTGCTGGGTCATATGATAGTTTTATGTTTATCTCTTTGAGGAATTGCTTAAGTGTTTTCCAAAGTGACTGCATCATTTTATATTCTCGCAATAAATGCATGAGGGTGTTCGTTGCTTTACATCCCTGCCAACATTTGGTTTCGGCTATCTTATTTAATGTAGCCATTCTTTTAGGTGTGAAATAGTATTTCATTGTGGTTTTAATTTGCATTTTCCTAACAGTTAATGATGTTGAACATCTTTTCATATGCTTGCTAGCTATTCATGTACCTTCTTCTGTATATCTGTTCATATCTTTGTCCAGTTTGTGTGTGTGTGTGTGTGAGGAAGACCAGCCCTGAGCTAACATCCGTTGCCAATCCTCCTCTTTTTTGCTGAGGAAGACTGGCCCTGGGCTAACATCCGTGCCCATCTTCTTGTACTTTGTATGGGACACCGCCACAGCATGGCTTGACAAGTGGTGCATCTGTCCACGCCCGGGATCTGAACCTGCGAACCCCAGGCCTCCAGAAGCAGAGCACACGAACTTAATCTCTATGCCACCAGGCCGGCCCCTCTTTGTCCATTTTTTGATTGGTTTATTTATCTTCTTGTTGAATTGTAAGTTCTTTGTAAACTCTGGCTGTAAGTCCTTTATCAGATAAATGTTTTACAAATCTTTTCTCCCAATTTGTTGTCTTCTCGTTTTCTTAATGGTGATTTTCTTTAGTGATTTTGTTTTTTTAGAACACTTTTAAGTTCACAGCAAAATTGAGAAGAAGGTACAGAGATATTCCATATACTCCTTGTCCCTACACATGCACAGCCTCCCCCATTATCAACATCTTACACCAGAGTGGTACATTTTTTACAATTGATGCACACACATTGACACATCATAATCACCCAAAGTCTATAGTTTACATCAGAATTCATTCTTGGTGTTGTACATTCTGTGGGTTTGGACAAAAGTATAATGATGTGTATCCACCATTATAGTTATCATACAGAGTGTTTTCACTGTCCTAAAAATCCTCTTTGCTCCACCTATTCATCCCTCCCTTCTCTCTAAACCCCCAGCAACCACTGATCTTTTTCCTGCCCCCATAGTTTTGCCTTTTCCAGAATGGCATATAATTGGAATCATACAATATGTGGCCTTTTCAGATTGGCTTCTTTCACTTAGTAATATGCACTTAAGGTTCTTCCATGTCTTTTTCTGGCTTGATAACTCAATTCTTTTTAGTGCTGAATAATATTCCATTGTCTGGATGCACTGCTGTTTATTTGTCCATTCACCTACTGAAGGACATCTTGGTTTCTTCCAAATTTTGACAATTATGAACAAAGCTGCTATAAACATCCATGTGCAGCTTTTTGAATGGATGTGAGTTTTGAGATCCTTTGGGTAAGTGCCAAGCAGTGTGCTGTTGCTGGATTATATGGCACAAGTATGTTTAGTTTTATAAAAAACCACCAAAATGTCTTCCAAAGTGTCTTGCAAAGTCATTGCATTCCCACCAGCAATGAATGAGAATTTCTGTTGCTCCACATCCTGTCCAGCATTTACCATTATCAGTGTTTTAGATTTTGGTCATTCTAATAGGTGTGTATTAATGGTGATTCTTGAAATGAAACTTTTGAATTTTGGTGAGGTCCAATTTATCATTTTTTTCCTATGGACTGTGTTTTTAGTGTCAAATCTAAGAAATCTTTGCCTAACCCAAGGTCTCAATGATTTTCTCCTATGTTTTCTTCTGCAAGTTTCATTGTCTTAGTTATTTCGATTACGTCTGTGATCCATTTTGAGTTAGTTTTGTGGGTGGTGTGAGGTATAGGTCTAAGTTCATCTTTTTGCATATGGATATCCAGTTGTCCCAGCACCATTTTTTGAACAGACTCTCCTTCTCCCAATGAATATTCTTGGCACCTTTATCAAAAATAAATTGACTATAAATATTAATATTTATTTCTGGATTCTCAATTCTGTTCCATTTGTCCATATATCTATCTTGACTATCTTGATAAATGGAGCTTTATACGAAGTTTTGACATCGATAAGTGAATGTTCTCCAACTTTATCTTTTTCTAAATTGTTTTGACTGTTTTATGTGTTTTGCATCTCCATATAAATTTTTGAATTTTCTTGTTAATTTCTGCAAAAAATAAAAAAGACCTGCTGCAATTTTGATAGTTATTAAATTGAAACTATAGATCAATTTGGGGAGAATTGCCCTTTTAAAAATATTGAGTCTTTCAACTCATGAGCATAAAATATATCTCTATTTGCATCTTCTTTAATTTCTCTCAGCAAAGTTTACAAGTCCACTTTTTTTGTTAAAATGATTCATAAATATCCTTTTTTAATGCTATTGAGAATGGACTTTATTCTTAATTTCATTTTTGGATTGCTCGTTGCTTACAAGCACGTACTACTTTTCTAATATACCTGAGACAAGAGGGAACAAAAGGTCCTGGCTCCATGTGTGGAGGAGAGGAGGGAAAAAGTCAGAGAGAAAAATCACAAGGTAATATCCAAACAAATTAATGTGCCATACATATTTGTTTTTTTAATAAAAACCCTGTATTTGACTTTCCTTTCTTTTTTGAGCAATAAATATTCAGTATAGAAAATGTGGTTATAATACAAGAGTCACTGGAAACTGCAGTATCTGGGAGATGAGTCACATTTGCATCAACCATAGTTCTCTGGTCCCATCTCTCTCAGGACACATGTGCATGTCAGCTAAGGCTGTGACACTCACTGATTTGCACATTCCCACCTTGCCATCCTGAAGAGCTTAGTGGTGAGGCACGTATGTTCTGGATTCCAATTCTAATTCACCACATACCAGTAGGGAGACCTTGAGGAGGTGGCTTACCCTCTGAGTATTCCCATTCCCTTACTTGTAAATGGGCATGATAAGAACCTTTACAATACTTCCTAGAATAAAGATAATGTTATCACAGTATTTTGTGATCCTTATCTATGCAAAGAAGTTTAGATAATGTAGTTTTAAAAGTTGACTCAAAAACTAAACTGATGCAAATTTTTTAAAATATCATGGGTAATTTCTGTTGCAGATTGCAAGAAGACCTATGTGGTTCTTTAGAACATTGGTTCTTGATTTTAAATTTGGGGGAAGATTTAAGGGGTTTAAATCACAACTTCTCCATATTTCTCAATGGAAGGGTAATAGCTAGTTATTTCTCATAGACAGTTTTATATGTTTAGTAATTTAAAATGATTTTAGAACCCAATGACAATAACTCATCAAGGACAAAATGCCCTAACACCACTTAAGGTAAAAATGAGGGCTTAGTTTGTTCAGAGGACTTAGAATTGTTAAGTGAAAGGGTTTAAAGTAAATGTTCTTCAGTGACATAAATCTTGACTTTCAGTTCAACGGTGAACATTTATGCCTTGGTTTTGCATAATAAACAGAAAGCAGAACTTAGTTAACAAAAAAACTAGCTTACTGGTAATAAACCACCATATATTCCTTATAAAATGCCTGTCAGGACCAGCCATCTTTGGTGGCTGATTTTGCCATTTTTGGAATGGTTTTCATTCTGTAGATCTTGAGTTAAGATCTGTTATTAAGCTTGCCCTTAAAACCCTCACATCTGCCTTTTTACATTTGCTGGCTTTAACTGTTGACATGCCTGACAAAAATTCAAAGAGGACTGAATTGGTATTGTTGCTCTATTTATTTATTAAGAAAAACTATGTGGCCATTTTTTTTAATTTTATTTATTTATTTATTATTTAGTGAGGAAGATTAGCCCTGAGCTAACATCCGTCACCAATCCTCCTCTTTTTGCTGAGGAAGATTGGCCCTGGGCTAACATCCATGCCCATCTTCCTCCACTTTATATGTGGGACATCTGCCACAGCATGGCTTGATAAGCGGTGCATAGGTCCGCACCTGGGATCCAAACCTGAATACTTTTTAATTTTTAATGCTCTTAGATAGAAAGTTGCATATTTTATGTATTAATTTTTCAAAAACTGAGCTTTTGGAGCTATTACTCTCCTTGATATCTATTTTCTAACTCAATACATTTTGTCTTATGCATTCTTTTATTCTGATCTCCTTTGCTTAATTTTACTGCTCATTCTCTAATCAAGATAGCAAATCAATGTAGATCCTTTAACCCTGACTTTGAGTGGAAAATTCTCTTTTCTTTCTACTAGTTTGCAAGAACCCACTGAGGCAGCCATACTTAAGTGAAAATTTTTTAGTATAGTAAAAAATATAGTAATAATTTTAATAAAATATAGTCAAAATTGTCACTATAGAACATCTCACCACTCTACTTCACTGATGATGTCATGCTACCTCAACATGATGATCAGGGAGTAGTGAAGACTAAAATGCCTTAGTAGCAAACATGAATGCCAGAGTGTGTGGGGTAAACCCCATGAAAATTCAGAAGCCCACCAGCTCGTGGAAATTTCTAAGTGTCCAGAATCTGGAGAATGTTTATCTACCCTTCTAGAGTGGAAAATAAGATGCTGCACACTGCACTTCCTATTACTAAAATGTGGCACATTTTATACATGAGTCTTGATTATCTTTGTAGTCAACATATAGCACATTTAGGGTGCTGATCTGATCTGTTTCCTGTGTATCTCATTAAGCTGCCATTTTGAGTGAGGCATAGAACAAGAGAAGCCTCTGCATCAGGCCCAGGCTGATGAAACCTTTCTGATATTTGGGCCTTAAAACCCAGAATATCCAATCACAATTGAAGTGTTTATGGCCAATGAACTTGCCTCTGGCAAGCTCCAACAGGATCATACCAGCACAGACCCCTAAATGTTTAGAGAAGAGTTACCTCCTAGTGAACATATACCTTCTGCTCCTTTAAGGGAACTATTTCTGTCCTCCTCCTGACATCTAGTAGAAACTGAATGCATGTCTCGTCAGACTTTACATAACCTTTGCCCATCATGAACAGATGATATCTGACCCCAACACCATAAGGCTGGTTGTGCTCAACAACAATCCATAACCAGGTAGAAATGGTATTTAAGAGATCAGGCTTGAGCAGGTCTGGAAGGTCCAAATAAATATGCATGAACTGGTGGCTTGAATGAAGACCAGTGGCCTCATGGGGAATTCCATAAGAACAGTTGACTGAGGAGTAAAACCTGGGCCTCTGCAGAATCCTGAGCAGCCCTGGAAAGTGGACTGCTGCATGGTTACAGCCTTCTCAGGAGTGTGCCTGAAACCTTCCCAGTGGGCAGAGTTCTAGCTGCATATTCAGTTGTTCAGTTTGTGTGGAATGAGAGATGCAAGAGTTATGGCCACATCGTAAAATGTCTCATGTGAGGTACTGCAGAAGAGGAAAAGAAAAAAGTGAGAAGTCACAGAAATTATGAACAAAATCCATTATGAAAGAAGAGCAATTTATTATCTAGTGAATCACACAAACTTAAGTGTTTGCCCCACTTACATGCTAATCTGTGAAGAAATATTATATTTAAATTTTGTAAGTGATAAAGTTTCACTTTGGCAAAGGCTGTGCATCTAACTATTTGATTTTATTTCAAGCATTTAAAGAACAGATTGCTGAGATGTGTGGTGGAAATATTAAAGAGTTCCGTTTAGACTTAAAAAGACTTCTTCTAAGGTCTTTAGACCTCATTTTAGGGGCCAGTCCAAGGCAAACTGCTCAAGACTAAATTTCCATCTAAATTAAGTCTCCTTCACAATAACAATAACAACAAAGCTTAAATTACTTCAAAGGGGACAATAGTTGACTACAAAGTCTTTGGGAGTGTTTTGGAAGGAGAGCCCATATTTGACATGCTGAACCCACCCCCGATTCAGCTGTTTAGCACTGTTCATGAAATCCACCGCACAGGGAGGAAGTGAACCTGCGGGACTTTTTATCAGTGTACTGCCAAGCCTGACTTTTTTCATGTTAAAAAGATTTCTAAGGAAATGGGAATATTAGAGACAAAAATGTTTTACTTGACTATTTCTGTTTAAATTAAGTATCTTTCCCATTTTAGAAATTTAGAAAAAGTGGTTCACAATGTTTAACGAGTGCTCAAGATCACACACCTGGAATGTGGCTGAGCTGAAATTCACTCAGACTTGTAATAATGCAAAGCCTATAGTCTTCAATTTTAAATGTCATACTTTTAAAATATATGTTTTATAAAATGTCATACATATATATGCCATATGTATGTGACATGTATATAATGTATATATATACACATACAGTTAAAAATAATATTTAATATATGTGCCTACCACTCAGTTAAAAGATTAAAAATCAGCAGTACTTCTGAAGCCTCCTGAATTCTCTGAAATTACATCACTCTCTCTTTACTCAGATGTTACCAATAATCTCAGTTCATTTTAGTCATTTCTTTGTTTTCCTTTATATTTTACTAAATGTTTAATCCCTAAAGTGTATGTTGTATATTGTCCAGTTTGATCTGTTTTTAAGTGATGGAAGTGCTGTGTCTCTTTTCATTGCCATATTGTACTATCTGAAGATATAATTTTTTTTTTTTACTATAAACCACGCTGCTGAGAACATTCTAGTAGAAGATGTTGTACATATACATACCTGTACATATCTGTAATAGTTCTTAGGTGAATATGCATATGACTGAAATTCCTGGGTCATAGAATATGCACAACTTTAATCACAAATAAATGCCAAATAACTTACAAAGTAGAAGAACCAATATAAAATCTCAGAAACAGAGAGTTCCCTTTATTCCATATCCTCACAAACACTAGGTTTTGAAAGACTTCTTATAATTGACTAATTTGGTGGATATGAAATCATATATCATCTATTTTGCATATTTTGTATGATTGAAATTAAACATTAAAAAAATTTTTCTTGTGATTTTACTTTCAAGGATACCAAATGGTTATTTGTATCTTTTCACATTTTTCTACTAGCTTGTTTATTTTTTCCTTAATGATTGTGGTAATTCTTTATATCATAGATATTAAACTTTGTACAGTTCTGTAGGTGAGGAAGACAAATCCTCTACCCACTCTAGGTCCTTCTGGCTGGGCTACAAATTAAATTGACATGAGACAGAACAACAGGAGAAAATCAAACAAAGTTTTATAACATATATACATGGGAGACGCTCAGGAAAACTGAGCAACTCGCCAAAATGGTGGAGGCTGTCATCTTAAATACCATCTTCAGCTAAAGACAAAGGATGTTGGGAGGTGGGGGTGTCTGTTATGGGAGATTACCAGAAAGCACACTAAACAAGACTAAGGTTATTATGCAGATTTAAGTCCTTGCCTTCCCCATTGATAAGAGTTTTTAGAGATAAGGTCGTCCTCCCTTCTTCTTGATACAGAGAGGGAGATATATTTACAGATGGAGATTTCCCTTACAAATGTAAATGTCTCTTACAAAGGGTAGATTCTATTCTTCAGAGCTTCTTCCATGTCTGCAGTTTTTAAAAGTAATCAGCCCAAAATAATCCTCATGCCAAAGAGACACATTTTGGGGTGGCCAATTCTGATCCCCCACAGTTCTATGTACAGCAGATTTCTTTTCTCAAGTGTGGATAGTGTTTTGTTTTGTTTTCTTAATTGAGTTTTTATCTGAACTCATTGTAGATTCACATTCACTTGTAAGAAATAATACAGAAAGATCCCATGTATCCTTTACTTAATTTTCCCCAATGGTAACATCTTGCAAAACTATAGTACAATATCACAACCCAAGTATTGGCATTGAGGCAGTCACAACACAGAACATTTCCATCAACACGTGGATTCTTCATGTTGCTCTTTTATAACCACATCCAATTCCCACTTGCCCCTAACCCCTCATTAAGCCATGACAACCACTAATATTTTCTCAATTTCTATAATTTTATCATTGCAAGAATGTTATAGAAATGGAATGATGCAGTATGTGGATTTTCTGGAATGTAGTCCACTATGATTCCAGAAGAAATTCTTTTGAAGTCTTTTTCTTCTAATCATAAAAGTTAACAATCTTGAACCAGCCCTGATGGCCTAGTGGTTAAAGTTTGGCACTCACCACTTCAGCAGCCCGGGTTCGCTTCCCAGTCATGAAACCACACCACCCATCTGTCAGTTGCTGTGCTGTGGCAGCGGCTCACATAGAAGAACTAGAACGCTTAAAACTAGGATATAGAACCATGTACTGGGGCTTTGGGGAGAAAAAAAAGAGGAAGATTGGCAATAGATGTTAGCTCAGGGCGAATCTTTCCCTGCAGAAAAAAAAAATAAAAGTTAACAATCATGATTACGGATGCTAAATCTTCTGCTTTTAGAGCCCCCCACTCCCCCAAACAAAAACCTTTATTGGATGAAATAATATGAAGTCAGGGATTTGCTTCAAACTTATCTGGGAGTGAGAGAAGTGGTGAAATGGAAATGAAAGCAGAGTGGCCATGAGATAATTGTTAATGAGTACATAGGGTTTTCTTGTGCTAGTCTTTCTTATTTTTGAAATAAATTTGAAATTTTCCTTAAAATTTAGTTACAGATAATATAATACTTCTGAAATCCTACAAGTCCAAACTTTGGAATATGGGAAATTGAATTCCTTCTGAATTTAGTTTAGAATGAATCACCCTTCAGGCTATCCATTGACTAACATAGTACCTGGCAGAGTACTTAGTAAACGTTTATTGATGAAGATAAAGAACATTCTGAGCAGCTAAAAACATTGAAGAAAAATGAACTTTTACATACAAATTAGAAAAGTCCTTGAATATAAAACATAGGAAAAGAGGATGAATTATAATTGTCCAAGATTCGTCTCTGAAAAATAGAGCTAGACTGTGTTTCTTAACTTTTTAAATCTTTTGGTTTCATACTCAAAGAATTACAAGACAATGATGTCATTATCAATTAGATATAGGTTTTTAATGGAAATACCATTTATGCAACTTAGAAAAAAGACTAAAATCATCTTTTCTCCTGGGGTGATAAGTATCCTTAAGCTTAGTAGAAGAGGAGAAGGAGATTGCCAAACAATATTTTGACGGTTGTGCAGAGGAAGTTCTGTTCTAAGTAGGCACTTGAGGAGTCTCTCTGGACAAGGGTTGAGCTAAGAGACACAGTGAAGAGACACAGCCAAGAGACACACGAAGTGTATCTTAATAAAGCACAGTAAGTGGTTCTATATTGTATTTTTCCCGGGTATATTTTGACAAGTAAAAGTATTCTATAGAAACTGTCACACTTGATTTCCCATAATTATATTTTATTTCATACCTTGTATTTACTCCTAAGTGGGTTTTTTTGTTGTTGTTTAAATTTGAAGAAAAGGGCATTTTGCCTTTAAAAATTCTTGTTTTGCAGCACCTATGTTTCCTTCATCACAGTTCAAATATCCATATGATGATTATTTCATTAAATTATTCATGCCTTTAACTATTTGTTGAAGTCAAAAATTAATTCTCATTACCAAATTGATAGGCACAAAGACTAATTTAAATTTTTATTTAAGTAATCTGGCCTTTCTTCTGAGCAGGCAAAAAATTTATTAAAATGTCACATCTGGTTTAAAGTATATTCTAATCTGACAGACAGTTATCAGTCTCTGGTGGATGAACATCCTTAGTTCCCTGATTATCTCCCTTAAGACAGTGTCTAGTTGTAGGAAAGGAAGTGGGTGGCTTGACATCACCTGTGTTCTTGGATTTTATGACAGTTTCCTCACTACCACGTAGCATTCTTTTGTTATGCTTTGGTCAGTGAGCAAAGCCCTCGCCCCCCACCCCTCCTGTCCCCTGCTGTGGTTCGCTCAGTGGTCACTGGTGACTAATATCTATGCTTGGTGCAGCTCATCAGCCGGCTCCTCTCAACTTTGAGAATGCTCCAGGAGCTACTCTTTGGCTTCCCTGGCCTGCACCTCACCTCACACAGGTGCTATGCCTTTCTCTGAGTTCTGGCTGTGATTCCCACTCTGTCCCTGTCCAGGCAGCACAGGATCTATCCCTCCCTATGGTCACCTTGCTCTCTCCTGCAAGCATCCTTTCCAGTCTGCCTGGCCTGACCCAGTGTATATCACATAGAACCAGGGGCAGTAGGGAAAGACATGGCCCAAGTCTCCCGCTGCTTTCCCATGTTTCAGGGCCTCCTGTTCCTTGTAGACATTGTTCCCCAGATTGGTATGTGGTGGCCTAGGAGGAAGCTGCTATGCAGAATCCTAACAGGGAGACCTCAATGTTGCCCTCAGTTGTTGAACATATCCCCCCCTCTCTGAGCATCCCGGGTGCCTCCACCTCCTTCCTCTCTGATTCCTTTCCAAGACCCCTCAGCTTTTCTCTTATTCTGTGCATGTCATGCCCCCTACTTCTGTAGTGTCATAGGCAGAAGAACTCATCCTTTCTACACTGTGGGAGAATTCTGAGGGCATATAGCATTAGGCTTGGTTGTTAATAATAAAGCTGATGAAAAGGGAAAGAAAAATGGCAGTCTTTAGCCACACAATAAATAGGCTTGCCCAGCAAATTGTTTTGCTGCACAATTCTGTTTTTCACAGCAGAAACCTTTTATTTGTATTCCTTCTGTAACGTTACTAATTTTCTCTGCAGGCAAATGAACTGCCTGGGGCAAGAAGGCCTAAAGTCATACTTTGGTAAAGACATTTCTCAAAGACACATTAATACATATTATCAATTTTTTTCTCTGTTGAATAACTTGTATTGAAAATTTGCTATGGGTCAGTATCACGTTAGGAAAGTTCATATTCAAGGTGAAGGGAAAATAACAGAGGGATTAAAAAATAAATCCAGAGTGGGATAAACAGTGAAACACGGGAGAAATGTCTGTATAACTTGGGCACTAAGATGTCTGCAGGCCTAAAAAGGAAGCAGAACCTTTAAAACAAGGTTTATCAGAAACCAGTCTTTAGATTATTGCCCCAGAATCATGAGGTAAGCAATTTTTTTTAAATCAGACCATAGGCACTCACCTTCCCATTGGGAATTCTAATTCCATGGGTTTGGATTGGCACAAGATTCTGTAATTTAAGAGAGGAAAGTTCTGCAGATGAATGTAATGAATTGCTTAGTTAAAGGAGAAAGTTCACAGTCTACAAGATGCACATACACACACACTTATACACTCACACATATTTCTCCATTGCACCCCTACTTCTGTACCCTTACAGAAATAAACCTATGCATCTATGGACAGCTAATTTTTGACAAGGGAGCCAAGAATATACAATGGAGAAAGGAAAGTCTCTTTAATAAATGGTGTTGGGAAAACCAGACAACCACATGCAAAAGAATGAAAGTAGACCATTACTTTACACCATACACAAAAATTAACTCAAAATGGATTAATGACTTGAATGTAAGACCTGAAACCATCAAACTTCTAGAAGAAAACATAGGCAGTACACTCTTTGGCATCGGTCTTAGCTGCATATTTTCAAGTACCATGTCTGACCAGGCAAGGCAAATGATAGAAAAAATAAACAAATGGGACTACATCAAACTAAAAAGCTTCTGCACAGCAAAGGAAACCATCGACAAAATGAAAAGACAGCCGATTAATTGGGAGAAGATATTTGCAAACCATATATCTGATAAGGGGTTAATATCCAAAATGTATAAAGAACTCATACATCTCAACAACAAAAAAACTAACAACCCAATTAAAAAATGGGCAAAAGATCTGAACAGACATTTCTCCAAAGAAGAAATACAAATGGCCAACAGGCGTGAAAAGATGCTCAACATCACTAATTATCAGGGAAATGCAAGTCAAAACTACAATGAGATATCACCTCACACCTGTCAGAATGGCTATAATTAACAAGACAAGAAATAAGTGTTGGAGACGATGTGGAAAAAAGAGAACTCTCATACACTGCTGGTGGGAGTGCAAACTGGTGCAGCTACTGTGGAAAACAGTATGGTGATTCCTCAAAAAATTAAGAATAGAACTACCATATGATCCAGCTGTTCCACTGCTGGGTATTTATCCAAAGAACATGAAAACACAAATGCATAAAGATATATGCACCCCTATGTTCACTGCGGCATTATTCACAATATTCAAGACTTGGAAGCAACCTTGGTGCCCGTCAAAGGACAAATGGATAAAGAAGATGTGTTATATATACACAATAGAATACTACTCAACCATAATAAAAGATGAAATCTTGCCATTTGCGACAACATGGACGGATCTTGAGGGTATTATGCTAAGTGAAATAAGTCAGAGGGAGAAAGTCAAGTACCATATGATCTCACTCATAAAAAGAAGATAAAAACAACAACAAACAAACACATAGAGAGAGAGATTGAATTGCTGGTTACCAGAGGGGAAGCGGGGAGGGAGGAGGGCAAAAGGGGTGATTAGCCACATGTGTGTGATGATGGATTATAATTAGTCTTGGGGTGGTGAACATGATGTAATCTACACAAAAATCAAAATATAATGATATACACCTGAAATTTATGTAATGTTATAAACCAATGTTACCTCAATAAAAAAAAAAAAGAAAAGAAAAGCAGTCAGAGAAAGACATGTTATATACAGAAGAACGATAATGAGAAGAGATATCTCATTGGAAATAAGCAAATGAGAACACAGTGAAACAACATTCTTTAAAATACTGAAAGAAAAAAGACAGACAATAACAAGTGTTAGCAAGGAAATTGGAACCCTAATACGTTGCTGGTAAGAATGTCAAATTGGTGCAGTCATTTGGAAAAATGTTTGACTTCCCCCAAAAGTTAAACATAGAGTTACCATATGACCTAGTAATTCTACTCTTAGGTTTATACCCAAGAGAAGTGAAAACGTGTCCACACAAAAACTTGTACATGAATGTTGATAGCAGCAGTATTCACAATAGCCAAAAAAGTGGAAACAACCCAATATTTAACCAGCTGATGAATGGATAAACAAAATGTGATGTATGCGTACAATGGAAAATTACTTGCCCATAAAAAAGGAATGAAATACTGACATATGCTACAATATGGATGAACCTTGAAAACAAAGTCAGATACAAAAAGTCAGCTATTGTATGATTCCATTTATAGGAAAGGTCCATAATAGGCAAATCCATAGATAGAAAGTATATTAGAGGTTGCCAGAGCCTGGGGGAAGATGAGCATGAGGAATGACTGCTAATGGGTATAAACCTTCTTTTGGAGGTGATCAAAATGTTCTGGAATTAGATCGTGTTGATGGATACATAACTCTATAAAAACCTCTGAAATGTAAACTCAGAAAGGATGAACCTTATGGTATATGAATTATATATCAATAAAGCCATCAAAATAAATGATAGAAATACATTGTGGAAGATATCCAAAAGATATTACGAGTGATATGCTATGTACTAATATTAAAAAAATAAAATGCAAAGAGATTTAAAATAAATAATAAAACAAAATTACCATTTGGTTGAGAGAAGTGCAGCTTTTGCAGGTACCAAGGAAAAATGTCCTCATTGATCCTTATGAAAGAAACAGTTTTACAACATGAAGACTGTAGTTAACACTGCTGTATGGTATCATTTATACGTGGTGTGTCAATGAACAGAAAAAAGTTGAGATAGTTCTAAATTACTCCATTTCATGAGCAAATTTCTTAACTACTGCAGCCTTTCTTAGTCAGTTCCCTCTCTTTTCCAGTGGTCTAGTACTGTTCAGTCCAATACAGCAGCTATGAGCACTGGAATGTGTCCAAGCAAACTGAGAAGTGCTGAAAGTGTTAAAAGATACTCGGGGTTTCAAAGGCTTAGTATGAAAAAGTAATAAAGACTATTTCAATAATTTTTACATTAACTACTTGTTGACATGATAATGTTTTGGATATCCGGAGTTAAATAAAGCATATTACTAAAGTTAACTTCACCTGTTTCCTTTTACTTTTTTAATGTGGCAATCAGAAAATTTTTAATTACACATTGGCTCTCATTTACAACTTGCCTTATATTTTTTTGGACAGCATTGCACTAGTATTTTAATCCTTCTCATCATGGGTACTTAAGTAAAATTATGCTTTTCCTGAGATGTGTTAGATATATCTTTATGTAAACAAGAAAAAGCATAAATGACCCCTAAATAAAGCAATTAAGCAATATGATGTGAGAAAAATCTTATTTGGGTGTTTTGAAAAAGAAATGTATATTAAAATTAAATCTGGATAATTTAAATTTTCCCTGGATTTAGAAAGTGTGAATTTCCTTTTAAATTATTTTAACGTCTTTACACATATCTAGGCGTATATATTTGTACATGATTGTGTGAATAATCTAATCTCATATCTTAAGTGCTTTTATGTTTAACTGTCCCTTTTCCCACATCACATTCTCCATCCTCATTCCACAGCATGTTAGCAAAGTGGACAGTCTAATATGTACTCTTTATATTTGTCCATGCTCAGATAATCATATATGTGTATGCATACATTGGCATATATGTGTATGCATATATGTGCATGAATGTATGTGTTTGTCATTTCTGCTTTGCAAAAAATGGGTTCATATCATGCACATTTTTCTAAATCTTTCATTTTTCACTCATAGCTCTTTGTAGGCATCACTCCAAATCAACATGTAATGTTTTAACTTGTTTTCACTGTCTGCAGAGTATTCCAAGATGTAATGTAATGTATTATATTAAGTGTAATGTAATACATTAAGCTGTTTTTCTATTGATGGGCAATTCCTTGTTTTTAGTTTTATTTTTGTTTGTTGTTGGCCATTACAAATAAGACTTTCATAAACACTCTCATACATATGTCATTTGTATTGGACTTTTATTTCTATGGGCGAGATTGTCAGGAATGAAACTCCTGTCAAGAGATCTATACATAACATATCCATACATATATATGTTATAAAATGTTATTAAACAAGTATCATTTTGCTTTTAAAAATGGTATGCTGGGACCAGCCCAGTGGTGTAGTGGTTAAGTTTGCACGTCTGCTTTGGTGGCCTGGAGTTTGCAGGTTCAGATCCCAGGCACAGACCTATGCACCCCTCATCAAGCCATGCTGTGGCAGCATCACACGTAGAAAACAGAGGAAGATGGGCACAGATGTTAGCTCAGGGCTAATCTTCCTCACCAAAAAAAGGTATGCTGAGTCATAGTTCTATTGTAATGGTGAGAATAAATTAATCCCAGGCAAAGAGAATACTCTTGTTCAAGTTTTGCCAGTGTGATGAGTATAAAGTAATACTCTGCTACGTTAATCCCCATATACTAGTGAATTGGTAGTGAATTGGGGCACTTTCATTTGCAAATTGGCATTTGTATTTGCTCTTCTGTAAACTATTTAAAGAAGCAGCCATCAATAGAATTTTCTGATAAAGTAGAAATATTCTTTTGAAATATAACAATGTGACTGAGAAACTGAATTTTAATTTTGTTTAATTTTAATTAATTTAAATTTAAATGAGCACACATGTCCACTGGTTATTGTAGTGGACCTTGCAGATTTAGGTCTTTTTCCAATTTTCTATCTATTGTTTTTCTTTTCCTTTTAATTATCAAAGAGCACTTTCCATATTATAGAAATTAACACTTTGTTATCTACACTATATTTCTTTACGTTTAGCTTTTGGTTATATATTATATTTCATCTTTTGAAAAAGGTTGGAGTGATATTGACAAATTTTATGCATAGATATGTCTTCTTTTTAAAATTTTCTCAATAAACTTTGATATACATTCATACTTTCATAATAAACTTAACAAGTAGAGCACGAGAGAGAATATCTTGAATAGTGCTTTATCATTTTTCCTTAACCATAAACATTCTAAACTTTGCTCTTTTGTATTTTAATATTTACTATTTAATAAATGCCATAGTTTTCAGATGACTTCTTACTTTTTCTTTTTATTATTAAAAAATGTATTTCATCTGCTCACTTTAATATAGTTTGCACCTGTGTCCTTTTACTAAATCCATTAATAACCTGTTAGGGTTTTAGATGAAGCAATATAACTATGATATGGGTATTCAATGTTTATGAACTCCCTATAATGTCTTCGTGGCAATTATTTTTTCATTGGAATGCATCAGGTATCAAAAACAACCTATGGTTTTATTGTTCTATGAATTAAACCACTGTATAAGCTAGAAACTCATGTGTATCAGATTGCTGAGTGCTAAATTGAGGTTAAATGGTGTTAAAAAGAAGAATAATTTCAAACTTACAAATTGATTAGAAATCTTTTCTGTGGGAGCATGACAACTGGCTGGAAGTATATAAGATGAAAGCAGAATGAATTCTGATTTAATCTCTCCTTTCCAACATACGATAAATTTATGTGTGTCAGTTAAGGAAAAGTTATATTCTTATTGCACAGAAAAGGCAATAAAAAAAGGGCAAATTGTAGGTTTTTTTCACACCAAGAAAATTGTGAATGCTTTCACATATGTTACCACACATTTTACTTGTGCAGAAGACAGAATATTGCAAATTTTCTTTCAGGGCACAATGCACTGTTGATTCAACAGGCTTTCTACTTGTACCATTTCACTAGAATAATTATTCTTAATTTGTTTTGAGTTAATGGATTAACATTTATCTCGCATTTCACAGTTGTTTAAATGTGCAAAAATATTTTTATTTATAAAATAAATAATTATATTAATTAATAATATGTTATAAAATGATAATAGTTAATACCTGCTTTTTGGAGAAAATTTAGAAAATATGAAAAAGTAATAAAGTTAGAACTAAAACTGAAAAATGCAGAAAAAATATGAGGAATTAAAACTCAACTATCATTTCAAATTACAGAGGGGGCCGCCCGGTGGCGCAGTGGTTTAGTTCGCGCTTGGCAGCCCGGGGTTCGCGAGTTCGGATCCCGGGTGCCCGCCGATGCACTGCCTGTCAGCCACGCCGTGGTGGCGTCCCATATAAAGTGGAGGAATATGGGCACGGATGTTAGCCCAGGGCCAGTCTTCCTCAGCAAAAAGGGGAGGATTGGCAACAGATGTTAGCTCAGGGCTTGTCTTCCCCACAAAAAAAAAATAAAAATTACAGATACATTTTTTATTTATTGAAATTATGTAAACCATTTTGAAGATGATTAATAAATTTTTGTGTAACATAACATTAGCAACATAGTTTTGCTGCATAGTATTTCATTCCATGACAAATCAGAAATGTCAAATTATCATTTAGTAGGTGCCATTATCTGCAGGTGACAAATTGAAGATTTTACTGGTGACAACAGGGCAGTTCATTAAACCTGAGTGTTAGGTGTCCTAGAGCAACATAGACTGCAGACAAAATTAGGTGAAGTGCCATTCCCCAGAGAATCTAGTTGCTTCTTGGCCTTTACTACTAAATTCCCTATTAAAAATTTTTTTTAAGTTCCTTTTAGAGTAAAACATAATCTCAAAAAATTTCACATTCCTCAGTCCAAGGTTAATGTATTTAAGCTTCAAGTTCCCATATTTACACAGGTTTCTTCCAAGTCCCTCTACCTGTGTTTTTATTTCTAACTCTGTGCATGTTTTTTTTTTTTTTTTTTTCCTTAATGTTGGCTGTCCAAATTATATAAGCTTCAGGCCACATAAAACTTGGATCCATCTCTAGGATCAGTTAAATATGTTTTTATCCAACTTTCTATCCTTATCAATCAAAAGTACATTGCACAGCATGAGGATACTAGTCTCTGATGCGAGCTGCATAAAGCATGTCTAGTGGTTGATTTATAGTGTTCTTGGGATTATACCTCGCTTCCTTCTCTCCTCCAGCCCCCCAGGCTTTTCCCTTCAATGCTCTATTGATAAGTCATAAAGCAGTTGTCTCAGGCATCTGACTTCATGGTCCCTTTGCGTATTTTTTATCTTAATAGGTTTAATGCTCCATAGTTTTTAGATCGACACATGACAGATTCAGGTAGCAGGCAAAGGTTTTAGCAAAGAAAATGCGAAGTTCACATTGAAAAAAAATCCTACGTTGGTTAAAATGAACTGTATGTTGACATAGTTCTCTGACTTCATAGAATTGTTTAGTTGTGGCAAGGAGATGAAGGAAATACCTTGCTACAGTAAAGGTTTGGGGTGCTGAGGCTGTTTCCTCTCCCACGAATCTAAACACATGCACTTGTACACAGTGGTGGAAAGTTCCCTGAGGAATGAGTAGTCTGGAATGCCATATACAGCTTTACTTTTCCCTAAATGCAATTTAGAGAATCTTGCAGGAAGTTTTAGTAGTAAATTCACATATATTATCCTCCATTCCTCTGGAAACCACAATGGAATATGGATATTTCATTTGCTTCCTTGTGAACAATCAACATTTTCTAACCACATTTCTCCATTTACTGATTTTATCGTTAGGACCATCTCTATTTCCCTAGTGCATTATTGATGGTTTCAGTAATCCTGACTCTTTCAACTGTCGTTATTACATCTGTTTTATCAGATATAATATAAATTATAAATTCTTACATACAGTTACTTTTAGGAGAGAGACGCAATAGGATATCTATTAGTAACATTGATTTATTGTTTCTACAGCCATGAGGATTTAAAACGGAACTTATTAGCCAAATAATAAGTGCAGAATTAATTCTTGGAGTTAGTTTGGTATGATGGTAAAAATCTACATTGTAAATAGTTTAAATCCTTGTTCTGCTATTTACTTAATCCTGAGCAAGTTACTTAACTTCCATGATTTTAATTTCTCATTTATAAAATGGGAATCATTTCAGCCTCCATTGACCATTTCATCTTCATTCCCTTCTTGGAGACCAGGTAGGAAGTTATAATATTGACTCCAGCATCATCTCCTTGGATCTATTGCTCTATCTTCAAGGTGTTATGACTTTGAATTATAGTGGACCACTCCCCAAATCACTGTCTTCTATGGACAGTCCTTCTTCCCCATGGAACTCCTACCTTTCCCTAACCTATATAATTACCCTCCCTATTTATCCAGAATATTCGGAAAGACATATTTTGGGCAACCTTGCTAAGTGCCTGACATTAATTAAATTGTCAATAATAATAGCAATAATAATATTATGCTATCAATATTTTAATTTCCTCATATTAGTTGGGTTAAAACCCACGTATTATGTCCAAATTTGAAGAGCAAAGCGTGATTCAGTTTTAGGATTGCATTGAAATCACAAATAATCTTTCCTGTCCAGAAATTATTATAGCTCTGGCAAGACATGGGAATGGCGGTTTCATCTGAACCACTGAGAGGCTCTAAGATGAGTCCCTCCACCTTCTACCATCCTCCCACAGTATGTTTTAGCCTCTACAGAAACCAGTCATACTGAAAAAAACGCAAAAATAATCCCAACCTATCACCAATGGCCAGATGTTCGGATTAACTGTTCACTCTAAATGTCAATTATTCTAAGAAAAAAGTATTGATGCCTAGAAATTGCATAATAAATGTAAATACCTTAAATATTTCATTTTTAACTGTCTTTCTCAAGGGAAATTTTAAGCAAAAAGGAGCAAAGTTACAGGACAAAGCCAAATATTACATTTAAATGAATTATTGATTTTTATAACAAAAGATCTCCTACAAAAGTTTGTTTACCCATTTTATGATGATCATATATGCCTAGATGTTACAAACAAATGCTATTTTTGGATTTATTTTTTCATTCATTTATTAATTACCAGCATCTATGCTGTGTGATACACAATGCTTGTCAGTTTATTTATTAGATTATGTATCCCATTTGAGGGATCAGAAAATATGATTTTTCCACCTATATAGATTTACTGAACTTTGTACTTGACTCTTTCCTCTATTTAATGATCCCCATATGCCCTCACTCATTTTTTCTCCCTACTCCATAGTTTATTCTCATAAATTAATAAATGATATTAAACTAGATTATAAGTTGCACTTTTCTACAAACACTTTTCTACATTATTGTGAGACGAGCTTGAAAAAGAATGTGAAGTAAAAGTTGATTTGTTGCAATTAGGAATGGTCATTTCATGCATTCATTCATTTATCCAACCAATATATAAGCAAGACAGTGTAATCTTTAATAGTTTAGGCTTTAAGAGTTAGATGGGGTCAAAATCCTGGCTTTATTGGTAACGTAAAATTTGACCCAGGGCAAGTTAACTTCTCTGAGTTAAGCTGCCTCATCTGAAAAATAACACAGGGTGTGGGTGGCATTGTGAGAAAAGATGTTTATGTTTCTGCCCAGTTAGGGCTTTCTAAGCAAATTTTACTGAAACTTGGCCCTGAGCTGAAAGCAAACTTCAGAAGTAATTTTCTATTGTATAAACTGTGAGAACTCCAGAGATTTACCTCACTCTTGAGTCACACATTGACATTCCAGGACCATCTTTACGTCATAAAACTGGCAACACTGGGCTTGTCATGTCTCTGGGGAGATTTGTTTACATCCCCAAGGGTTAGATTTATTCACATCCCCAAGAGTTAGTTCAAAATAGACCCTATAGGAAGGAGAGAGGGAGACAGTGAACTCCTTCCCCATTCTAAGCAGATAACATCTATTTTCCTCTGTTCCTTACCTACAGCACACTTTGTATGTGTAGGACATTTGCCCTGGCTTTCATCACAGTGGTCCAGAGATAAGACAAGGACACATGCCTGTGGTTTTCTATGAGGTGAGAAATAAGAAGTCTCTGATCCAAAACCCTTGTGAGTGCATTTAGAACAGAATTAATAAAGAAGAATATTAAAAACATCAGTTTATTGTAAATATTAAATATTTTGATACGTGAAAATGCTTATTATAGTATCTGGTACATAGTAAGTCCTCAGTTATTGTTAGCTACAATTATAACCTGCCTCTGTTAAGCTCCTGTGAGTGAAAGGCAATTTTCTAGGCGCTGCATCAGGGTATATGCGTAGGAAATAGAGAAAACGATAGGGTTATTAAAAGTTGTCTGCATACTTTATATAATTCTAGAACAAAGCACTCGTGAGGACTCATAGAAGAAAGTCTGTATTTCACTAATCTAGAGAGTTGTCTCTACACACTTGTTTTACAAGTCTGGCCACTTCTTTGTGAGCTGTAGATGGGTCATTCAATTGCCAATTTCAATATTTACACATATGGGAAACTTGATACCAAATTAACCTAATTTCAAACCTTCATGTTACACTTGTTTCTATTAATAACATAACACGGCAATGATAGTACTGCCATTTTCTTAGGGTGTAGCTCCAACCAGTAAAATACAAAAGGAAAATATGGGACATTAAATGCACAGCTGTTGTTTAAACAGAGCAAGAAATCACATTAGCAATCAGAACATTTTAACATCTAAAAATGGTTCCAAGATAAATTTAAACACTTCTTTAAATACTCTATGCCTTTGAAAGTGACAAAAGATAACTTAAACAAAAGAAGAATTAAAAGAACATGGTGTCTGATGATAGACAATCACAGGGACACACACACACACACACACACACACACACAATCCTCAATTTCTATTTGTAAATACAATATTCAGTGAAGTGTTAAGCATATAAAGTAAAATAAAACTCAGCCTGCAGTTCTACAACTAAATTTCTAAATGAAATCTTAGTCAGTGAAAATTAACATTTTATTCCCCCAAAGGATTGACTCTAAGCTGGTGGTGGAGTGGGAGCCAATATGAGGACAAGATGCGAGTACACATGGGAGCGGCTTCTTGTCCTTGATGTCATATGGTCCTGTTGGCATCTGTTGAGCTATCCTTTGGCCTCTTTCGATCTTTGGTTGTTTATCATTCAGGATTTGCCTTTAGGGTCACTAGAGGACCTGAGACCCTTTCTGCTTTTGAGGAGAGAGGGCTGATTTAATACTTCCATGCCACACTGCAACCCAGGGAATTCTGTCAACCTCCTCTATGACCCTTAACTTACTCAGTTCTACTTTAGAACCAAGAAAATTGTTGTGTTTTTCTTGTGCACCACTGGAATGAGGAGGAATGTTGTAGGACTGCTTTAGGTTCATCCTACCAGACACAGCCACAGCCATTCCTCTGTGTGCTTGCTGCCTCCCAGGGCTCCACTTGGGGCATTGGATATACATGCCCTCCACTCCCACAAACCTTTCTGTCCATTTTAGCTCCTCTTGTCCTCCCATCTCAAGGCACCCTTCCTTCTAGCTCCACGAGGTCTACACACTTCCCATGGGCCCCTGATCCTCTCTCTTGCATCAGCCCAGAGAATCATTAAATGAGTTGGTGATGGGATGGTGAGGAAAATTTGCAAAATTCTCTCAAAGTTATGGGTAGACACCTATTTCGTGCTTTCTCCTATTTCAAACTTTCCTCCAGGAAAAGAATATGATGCTTTATTTGACTGAATGTTGGAAGGACCAAGGAGTAGAGATAAAGGAGAATCATGACACTGGAGAGCTTTGACATGATCTAATAAACCTCAGCATGCTGCCTACTACAATCTAGTCTTCAGAATATGATACCAGAAAGATGGCTAACGTTTCTAGGGTTCAATTTGTTAAACAAGGGGGAAGTTACCCCATTTTTTAAAAAAGCATTAAGTATTTAATATACTGTGTAAAATGTGTTTCAAAAATAACTGTCTTAAAGCCTGATTAAAATAATAATAATAATTAGTAACTGATAGTTAATTATAATAATGCATCAATATTGATTTGTTAATTGTGACAAATGTATCATACTAAGGAAAGATGTTAATAATGGGTGAAACTGAGTGTGCAATACATGGGAACCCTTTCTACTATCTTTGCAACTTTTCTGTAAATCTAAAACAATTCTAAAATGAAAGGATTTTTAAATAGTGCTTTTTAACTTTTATTTTCAAGGAAAAGATAACATGCATTTAATTGAGAATTATTTATTTCATATTCAAAGCTTGTAAATTGTGCACTAGACAATACCCAAACTAACACTTTTCCATAATTGAATCAGTAACTAAGAACAAGTCCAGTAACATGTAAGAGTTGTACTTTCATGCAAATTTAAGTTGCTATTTCAAATCCAAAGTAGAGATTGCTGACATGCTCAGTAGGGGTCCCTTTTAAAACTCAGTAGGCAGCTATTTGTATTTTATTTCTCACATATTTAAGGGAAAAAAGGTCTTATTGCTTATTTTATTTATATAAGTCTACACATACCTTTTTTCACATGCATTAAAATATAGGGGCTTTGAAGTATAAATGACAGATGAAAAAAGTATCCCTCAGCCTCCCGAATTCTATGTGAGACATCAGATGTATGCTGCCAACCTGGACCCAAGGTGCTCTTTCCTTGAAGTGTTTCTAGCTTTTCTGTGATATCTTCCCAGAAAACATCTGTTTACTTTCCTTGTCTCCTAAAATCACTAGAGTTTTAGATCTGTGAATTAAACATAACTGATCTTTCATTTCAGAAAAGATAAAACTATGCTCAAGTATTTTGCCACGTTTCATACATTGCACTTTAACAAGATCAAATCATGGGGAGCAAATGAATTACGAATTTGGTAAAATGGCATTCACTTTAGAGTCTCTCATTGACTTCAGTTGATGTTTTTTTTCTTAATTTAATAAACTAAAAAAAAAAAACCCTAAATATTTTAAAATGTATTTTCAGAGTTGTGTGCTTTAGAGAAACATGAAAATAAAATACTTGCCGACAACTTTTGGTTTTACTAAGGAAAAAAGAATCCAGGTAGGTGGGTCCCTTTTCAATTCTGAAAATTGTTGTTTGACTATCCACTAATTTTCCATATTAATAAAATAAGTAATAAATTCAACTTTGTTATTATCCTCAAGGATTTTCAAAGATTAACCAGAAATGTTAAAATCTACCTTACTTAAAAAGGTATATTGATGTGGCAAGCAGAAAACTTGACATTGCAATTTCCTATTACTGTTAGCTTCACAGCATTTGTATTTTCCAGGGAGTTATTTTCAGTTATTTTGTGATGCAGAATCTTGAATTGTTTAGAAATATTTGGCATGTCTAACATTGGCTGATAGTAACTAAAGAAAGGAAAGAAGGAAGGGAGGGAGTGAGAATGAATAAATAAACTTTAAAAAACAGTGGCTGGAGATCTGTTGCTTCTTCTGCTATTTTTCAAGAGCTTAAAGGAAGAACTTAACAAGATTTCCACTTCAGGTCAAGATAGAGTAACAGTTTTCTACACATTGGACAGCAGGCAAAAAAGGACATTAACCCTGAGAGACAGGAAACAAACAAAAGGAGTACTGTGGTTCCCCAAGCGCGAAGTTTCCAGCCTACGTCTGGGGCTCAGAGAAAAGAATAACAAAGAAGAAAGAGCTAAACAGTGAGACAGAACTCCAGAGATCTGCACAGGGTCCCCCCCAGCAGCCAGCTGATCAGCAGATGCATGTGAGAAAAGACGTGTGGTCAAGGGAAAGACCACCAGAAGAGTGTAAGGGTGATAGCGTCCTGATCTTCCACAGGGCCCTGAATGCTGCCTGTTCCCACCAGCACACTGCAAATCCTCATGATTCGTGGCGCCCTGGACAGAGTGTGCAGAGGGTCTTGCCTCCATAGTGGGCAGCAACTGGTCCTAGACTCATCACTGCTCTAGTCCTGCCTGACGGACCTTTAAAACCAATACCTGAAAGGATATTTCAAGTAACTTAACCATGTCCCAGAACACAGATCAGTGATACCTTTAGGGATATAAAATTACCCAGCACTAAATAACATAAAATTCGTAATGTCTGGGATCCAATAAAAAATTACCAGATGCAAAGAAGCAGGAAAATGGGAAGCTCAAAATGGGAAGAAAATCTTTCAGTTGACAGATGTGAAAATTAGAAGACATTAAAGCAATTATAACTGTATTTCCTATGTTACAAAAGTTAACCAGAACAGAAAAAATATGAAAAGAACCAAGTCAAGTTTCTACAAACTACCATCTCTGAGATACAAAACATATCATATTAAAGTAATTTTAGCCAGAGTAAACAAAAAGATTAGAGAACACAATAGCTAGCAATCAAAACTATCCAAGGTGAAACACAAAGAAAAGAGAGGATTTTTTTTTTACCATTTTAACCATTTTTAAGTGTATAGTTCAGTGATGTTAAGAACATTCACATTATTCACGTTGTGCAGCCGTGACCACCATCCATCTCTATAACTTTTTCATTTTCCAAAACTGAAACTCTGTACCCGTTAAATAATAACTCTCCATTTCCTCCTCCCCCCAGCCCTCGGCAACCACCATTCTACCTTTCTGTCTCTATGAATTTGGCTATTCTAAGTGCCTCGTATACGTGTCATCATACAATATTTGTCCTTTTGTGTCTGGTTTATCTCACATAGCATAGTGTCTTCAAGGTTCATCCACCTTCCTGGGTGTGCAAATATCTCTTGTAGCACCTGTTGTGAATTCTTTTAGGCATATGCCAGAAATGGAATTGCAAGATCATATGATAATTCTATGTTTTATTTAATGAGAACTGTCATACTGTTTTCCACAGTGGCTGCATTCCCACTAGTAATTCACAACTTTTAGAATTTCTCCACATCTTCACCAATACTTCTTGTTGTCTGTATATTGATATCTTTTCAATTAATGATATTGGAACAATTCAATATCCATACCCAAACGAACCCAATTATTTCTGGCGTCTCTCTTTTCCTAAAGTGAAATTAAAACAAAAATCTTTGTGAGTTTCCAAGACTCTCTGGAAAATCTCAAGGATAGTTTTATGTGTGAAAGATACAAGGAAATTTTTTCTTTTTCTAAATTTATGATATGATATAGGAAAGACAACTCACTTGGTTAAAGGTAGGATTATACATATCTGAGACACAATACTCGATTACCTATTTCATCAGTGTGACAAAATAAACATAGATGATAACATGATTGTAAGGTACCTTAACTCATTCAAAAGTGAGGAAGTTATATATTTTTTTCTTTTTAATAATCGATGATACAGTAAAGTCAACGCTAAGAGATAAATTATTCTAGTGAGATATGGAATCCCTGCTACTTAGGAAGATTACATAGAAGGTAATTAATAATCTTTATTACACATTGTTAGTAACTCTAAACCCAGCTTATAGGTTTTTGGGGTTTTTTTTGTTTTTTGGTTTTTTGGTGAGGAAGATCGGCCCTGAGCTAACATCTGTTGCCAATCTTCCTCTTTTTGCTTGAGGAAGATTGTCCCTGAGCTAACATCTGTGCCAGTCTTCCTCTATGTTGTATGTGGGACACTGCCACAGCATGGCTTGATGAGTGGTGTGTAGGTTCACACCCAGGATCCGAAACTGTGAACCCCAGACCACCAAAGTGGAGCATGCAAACTTAACCACTATGCCACTGGGCCACCCCTCAGCTTATAGTTTTAACAAATAGAAAGCTAAAGTCTAGTTTTACATTGCCAAATATTTGTAAAATTTCACAAACATTTTATTTCTTATGAATAATAGCCAATTTTAAATTTTAACACATTTCATTTCCTCTTTTCAGAATCATTTGCAGTTATTATAAAGGAAAGGAAATAAAACATTTTCTTTCTGCATATCTTCCACAACTTTCTCTATCTGTTAGTTTTTGTCTGTAACTATACTCTTTTATTCTGGGAAAGACAGGCTTTATGGCAAAAGTACTCTTACTCTCTTGAACAACAAAAACTCATCTTAATAACTTGCATGCACAGCTGTAGGTCTGTACTCTAACTCCCAGCATAGTCTCAATCATCCATATTAATTATAACTTTTAGTCAAAGCAACTCACTTATATTTCACAAAATAAAACTGGGAGTTATGTCATTGAGAACTCTCTGTAATATACTATCATTTTACACATTATCAAAGTTTATGACACTTGTACAACTTTCTACACCCCTGGATATTATGTTTACACCATGTTTAGTAATATGACCCAAAGATAGAACCACTCTATAGCACATAAAAATTTTAAAAGGAGAGTATACAAATACCAAATAATGTTTAATAATCAATGTTTTAGTACTCAAACTTACCTAGAAATTATTAAGGTATCCAAAGATTATTCATTAATCTACTCAGGTTATTATAAGACCAAGTTTATACATTATCCAAGGATCTTTAAAATTATGTTCAGGCTGACATACTACAAATCATAATTACTGTTGATACTAAAAAGCTGCCAAAGTAATGATTCAATGTAGTTGAATTAAAAATGTATTTTTAAAGTCTTAAACATTATGTAGTGGTAATGTTAGCTTATTTGATCAGCGAACAAATAAGAAAAGTTTAGGAAGTTCAGATTATTAGGGTTTTTCATGAGAAAACAAACCTAGAACTTTTTAAAAAATCAAATGTATATCTGCATTATATGTAATACAAGTAAATCAAAGAGATGTTTTTCTTAAACAAAAATTATTAAGCTGGTCTTATTTACTTAAAGATCCACGTTAATTATTTGCCTTGGATTGCTAAAATACTTCTGAGCTAGCAGGGTTTGTTTTTGTTATTTTTTTTCTTACAAATCTAGCACAAGTAAAAGATCAGAAGTTTCTTATTTTCTGTGAATTTTGGAAATATTAGATTTTTAAAAGCACTTAAAAATTGTGTAAACCAATCAAAGACAGCACCTTTAATTCAAGAGATGTTGCATCATATTTTTTCATGTCCTCTGAAGTTAGGAAAATACCTGACACTCATGAGAGCTATTTCTGAAATACAGACATGTAGGCCCACAGACGCATAGAGAGGTTTAACTTCAGTTCAACAACCTCAGCCAGCGGTGAAAAGAAAGCTATAGAAAGACAATTTCACCAGATCAAAAAGAGCTATCCCGCTTCCCAGTGGATTGACTTAGCAAGCAAACACAATTAAACAAAACCCAAAAAACTGACAAACTGAATTCTCTGCCTTCTCTCACTCAACAGAGAGTAGCTATCCAAAAATCTATCCAATAGAGGTCACCAAATGAGCAGACCATTAGATCAAATTTCCCATCATTGCCACCACCGAAAGGGAATACTTGCTTTGTCTAATTGCATTCTTAAAAGTGTTTAGTCCCAAAATAACTTAAACTCTTTCTGTTGTGACATTCCCGTTTTGCAGCTACTAAGTATTGAATTGTCTCAGCCTGCTAAGGGTGTCTATACTGCATGTTATATACAGATTACTTAACGAGATTTCGTTACCTGTTCTGCTACAATATTAAATTTGCATGAGGTAATAATTAACACAAATGCAAAAATGAAACCAGTTATAAGTATGACAGAAAAAATCTTAGTTTGCAGAAGTAACCTTTATTTCAAATACTTTGTTTTCCCATAAAGAACATATAAATGTCAGATCAGATATTTTAAATCTTGATTCTTGGTTTAAAAAAATATAGACCACTTATCCATAGGTGGTGTATGTTTGTATGTTAATACCCTATTAGTAACGTATAAGATTTAAAATTTATTTTATTTTAGTCATTTACATATAAAAATAGAATATGGAAGCTCAATTTACCAAAATTCAAAAATTCCAGGGAAACATACTTAGAGAGTCTTTTCATAAATCTGAGAACCTTGATAAAAACAGAAAAAGTCAGTTTCCTGTCCATCTGAGAAACTGTGACATCATGTAGATACAGCCTAAACTATGTTTCTTCAAAGTGGTGCCACATTTGTCTCTTTATTCACGGTCTACCACTGGGAGCCCACCAGGTGTCAGAGACCCTGCTGAGTGCTGGAGATACTGCTAAGGACACAACTGTATCGATTCTTACTCCCACAGAATTCACTTTTTTATTATTTAAAAGGAAAAAAAACCTGGAATGGAGTAGATGATTCATGCTACTTAGAAACTATCTACAGAGCCTATTTGCAGACTTTCGCTGGTGAAACATTTGCTAGTTTGCATCAGCATGACAGCAATCTAGAGAAGTTACAATCCTACGTACTCTACCTTAGCTAACAACGCAGACAAGAACTCAAATAATCACACGTATTTATTAAAATGTTGGCCTGGGGTTATCTTTGAAATTTCTGATAGTCTATCAAAATCACAAAAGTCTGATTGTTTCATTTTCTCAGATAATTCAAACACAAAATATTTTCAGATTTTCGAGATTTCAGTTTCTATCATTTTAAATAAAACTTGCTTTTATCTCCCAGGAATTTTACTCTTATCTTCTGTTCAAGTAATAGGCATTTCTGCCAATCAAGTGTTTCTAGCTTTTGAGGGAGCAATCAGTGGCTGGTTTTGTCTGAAATAAAATGAGGAAAGAGACAAAAAGAACTAATATAGCTGGAGCAATAAGAGTTCAAAAAATAGCAATCAAATATGACCTTTCCAAAGACCAATGCTATAGACAATTTTGCAAATATACTATGTAGAAAAAAAATAATTGAATACTGATAAAAATGTGAGCTGCCCTTTTTTATTTACAGACATCACCATATGAACTGTGATTATTCATTATGCTGGTTGAATGCCAAGTAACATTAGTGATTTTTTTTCTTGGAGAATTAAAAATTATTACATAAAACTTTATACTTAATAACTAAAATATACACATCTTTTATTTTTTCAGCTAATTCTTGATGAACAGAAATCTTCCTATTCTCCCCAATATTGTTATATTTACTCACACCCAAGTCATAACTAACAGTGTTGGCAAAGAAGAAGGCTGGAACTTTTGTCTTTACATAAGGAGGCTGACATCTTTAAGTCACTGGTAAGCACCAGGGAAGCAGAAAAATGTTTCTGTATCTATTCTAAATTCCTGATAACTGTGTAAAAATAGAGTTAAATGTTTTGCCTCTGCATTAGGAATATATATCAATTGTCTGTAGAAGAAAAAACAAACATCTTTCTCATGGTAAATTTGGAAAAATAACAAAAACAATAAAGAAGAAATTAACATCACCTTACTAAGTAATATGAACTTAAAAAAAATATTCCCTGGTTAAAATTAATATTAATATGTTTTCCTTACACAATATATGTTAAATGTCCAGAAAGCAAAATTAAAATAATCAAAATTATTCATAATCCTATCCTCTTCTCAGTTTTTAAATTTATATATACCATGCATTTTTTAAAAAGTGGGATCCAACTTTACCTAAGATAGGAACAGTCTTATTTTTGTTCCTGATTCTTACTGCCAAATCGCTTTCTAAAAAGATTGCACCTATATACGTTCTTCACAACTATTGTTATAGTCTTAGCTAAAAATAAATGTTTTTATTACAAAATTAGAGCATGTTCATTTAAAAAACATTTAAAAATACATAAAAGCAAAATACAAAAAATATTAAAATAGCCACCATCCCATTACAATGAAATGGTCATTGCTAATATCCTGGTCTATCTACTTCCAGGCAGGGAAAAAACAGTTGCTGAGAGGGAGGACATTGGAGTTAGCCTGTTGGGGTGCAAATTCTGGGTCCATGTATAAGAGCTGTGGGACCTCCTTATTTGCGCCTTCATTTCCTTGTTGGGGAAATGGGATAATAATAGTGGCTAACTCATTTAGCTGTTTTGAGGGTAGAATGGTTAATACATGTGACGTGCTTAAACCACTTCAAGGCACAGAATAAGTGTCAAGCTACAGTAAAGGCCCTGACACCACAATGTCTTAAGAAGAAAGGAGGTGAGCCTTGCTGTCAGCTTACAAGCCTGGGTCAAGAGCAGCCCTTATGTAGGAATACTGAATACTCTGGTGGTCAGAGAGGTTTCTTCATTCTACCTCTTCAGAGCTCTGGGAATTGTCCAGCTACAGGCAGGGATGATAGTAATTGTTTCTCTCCCAACATCATGGAGTTTCAACAAGACAGGTACAGCTGAATTTTCAGTCCAAGTCTTAAAAGAAACCCTATGTAAATTTCTGGCGTTCTTTCTCCCTGTTTCCCTCTCTTGTCTGGTACTCCCGCTCATTAACTCCAGCTGCTTATCCTTCCACATCATCCCTGCCTCCACAGCCCATTGAGCCCACTGTGCTCTGCTTGGTTTCCACTCCTGCACTGAGTTAGGGCACCCTTCATCTGTGTCCTTTCTGCCTGTCTTCCAATGTCTGAAAAGGTGTTTGTTTCACATCGTGTCCAGTTTTCCAGTTGTTTACAGCGAGAAAGCAAATCTGCCACTATCATGGAATGAAATGGAAATCTTACATAAGGTTTTATGTACTAAAAGAAAAAATCACTCAACAATATATCACAAATAATTTTTAACACAGATAACTTTTAACCAATAAACATTCATCTGCATTGTCATTTTTATGCCTAATAGTTGAGTTCATGGGGATTTACGGTTTCATCTCTCAGAACACGTATACCAATTGATTCATTATAATACCATTCAGTGTATCCATCACTAGGGCCATGTTAAGTACTTCTTAAATTCAGTCATGGTCCCACCTGAATATTCTGTAATTTAAAGACTAAATTATAAAGTCACCTACCACCTGCAACCCTTAAGTAAATTAACACCAGGAAAGAAGAGAAGAAAATATTAGTATATAGATGGCAGGTAGGTAGATAGATAATAGATGGATGGATGATGGGTGCCCATATATACATATGCATATACATAAAGAGATAACAAGCAAGAATATGATAGACAAACACATATGTATCAAACAAACAAGAAAGAAATGATTCAAAGTAGCTGCCACAGTCCTAGTTTCTATAACTGAGTGCTTCTAATGTCCTTCTTCCGTTACCCATTCTATGTACCCTTTACCCTCTCCTGGAACCTTAGCTAGTGGGTTTCTTTCACTAATGGAATGACTGGAACCTTCATTCTTGGAGAGCCTGAACCTCTGAGGCCCTGACTTGTTTTGGTGGCTGTAGTTTTCCATTAAATTTTACTATATGATGTAGTAGTTTAAGAGATATCCCAGAGAATCCCTGGATCCTAGACAGATTCCTTTCTGCCCACATTATATAGCAGCAACCAATACCTCATGATTTCTTTTAACATAACTGCTCAGGGGATACAGATTTCATAGACTCCTGTTTTGTGTCTCCCACTTTTTTTGGACAGAGGGCAAGAGGTCTTCATTTGTATAAAGGATACTGTCGTCTTATTAGACCAACAATAATACAGTTGTTATCATTGCTGTGTGGAAATGCAAATGCGTGTGGACGGTTGTGCATGGATGCTGAGTAACCAACATGGTGGATTGTGCTGGGTGCTATGCTTTATCCTTCTCCTCCAAACCATCTCTCCACTGTCTGCTCTGGGATGCCTGAGATAAACCGCAAACTGCACTGCTTTGCTAACTAGTTTCCTGTTAATTTACGTCGACAGGGGCTGCTAGAGGGAGAAAGGAAGGTGGGAGAAGGTAGAGGGGCTTGGTACTTCCTAGGTTTTATTTTCCTTGCCAGTTTTCCACCAATAACGACTCTTCCTTTGGCAGCAGTTGTGGGTTCCAATAGCAGCTGGTTCTGTTTCCACATATTTTCCTCACTGCCGAAACAGCTTTATCATGCCTTCGAGAAAAACTACCACCAGCCTACAGGCACCTCCTTCTCTTGGGTCCCAGTTCTCTGAGCTCTTGTCTGAGATTCTGAGGTTCCAACAGCTGTCCACCAGCATCCTTTCCTTAGAGTTATGGGTCCCAGCTTAGCAAAGCCTTCACCAAGCTCATGAAGTGCCAGCACCAGCTAGGCAACTTCCCTGCTCAGACATCCAGGTCTCAGTTCACTGGGTTTCTCAACCAATGTTCCAGGTTCTAGTAACGCCGAACCTCAGCCTCTTTTATCACCAGTCATTAGGGTGTACCTCACTGTGGCACTTCACCAGTTCCTCTTTGTCTTCCAGTCCTTCAAAATCCATTTATCCAATGTCCTGTATTAAATTATCTCTAGTAAAAAGAAAAAACTGTTGGGCTTTCTGTTTTTCTGACTTAATCCTGACTAATACAGATGTCAAGCCCCCAATCTGAAATCTTATTAGTTAAAACAACCTTTAAACATAAACATATCAGTTACATGAGTTTTCCTTATTGACACTAAAAAGCCATCATAATTTTTTCCAATAGTCTCTTTGGAAACAAACTGGGTCCAATGACACTCCCTATTCCTTGGGCAATTAGGCTACTAGATATTATAAGGATCAGCAGATAGACTTGTTCTCAGACTGTGGAGAGCAGATGGATAATTAACTTTTTTTCTTACACCAAATAAATTTCTAACAATAATGTAATCCTGACATTATATTGAGTTTTAAAAAAGGAAAAGGCAGTGAAATATTACCTAAAATCAATACCATCTGGACGATACCTTTACCTTAAGGAATAGTGCAAGCTAGGACTCTGAACTTGGGGACCCAGAGGAACAGGATTATGAGATGGTGCATGTTTATTTTCCTAGAAATAAATGAGTATATTCTAAGTTACTAATTCATGGAAGTGAGTCTAGCTTCCCCCAGTGGGCAGCCCATCCCTTCCAAACTCCTTTCTATTCTAAGGAGAATATTTAAATAGCTTTATGTTAATAAGTATGTCTATGACACATCTAACTTTATTTTCTATAGTTCAAGTTAATATCTGACTCTAGTTTCAGTTGTTCTTGGTCCCTGCCCCACAGGATTTGGGCACAGTCGAAAGGTCTTATGTCATGCTTACCAGGACAGTCAGACCACATGGTCCTCAACCATTGGTCCACAGATGCGCAAAGAGCTGTCTGTAGGGTCTGGTCATGTAGTCAGTCAAGCTGTCTGTGATGCTCTTGGGCCACAGAAACCTTTGGTGAGGTGATGCGGGAGAGTCCACGGATGCACCACACAGGCATTTCTTCCTGGTGTCCTGCTTCCTCCCCATGGCTCTGTGAAGATCAGGAAGCAGCTTCCCTCTGCTCTCAGGGCACACAGAGATGCCTCTCCTATCTCCTCCCCAGCCTGCTAGAATGCCTTTATTTTTTGTGTGGGCAATCCTCGAAATTCTGTTGTTTGTATATAAGTCCTCAAAAGTGTATCCATTCTCTATATCCTAGATTATTGGAGTTATAAGAGCCAATGAAAATTATTTAACTCCATCATCCATCATGCTCTTCCACTGTATATCTTATACTGATACAAACCTTGAAAGAGAAATCTCTGATACGAGAACCTTGTGATACCTTTTAGGTGAAAGTTTATGAAAATTTATTTATTTTTTACGATCATTTGAATGATCATAAAAAAATACTCATCCTGGATTTCTAATGTGTTTCTGAGAACCACGTGAGATTTCAGGGCCTGAGCTTGCATTTATTTTATTATAGTATTTGTCACCATTGCTTTATTTTAATTTTAATAACTAAAAGTTTGCTATTTAATGTTATTTAATTTTGAAGCATTTATAACAGAGAAAAGTTTATAAAGGAAGTATATAAAGGAAGAAAAATCCCATGGTTGTTCCTAATATTGAAATGAATAAAAAATGATGTTAGTTTAAGATGTCTCACTTAACAATGCACAACATTTTAACCAAATAATGCCCATTCCTTGTCAACCGAAACTTAGGTTTTACAGTGTTTATGATCATATAGTGTTGGAATTCTTGAAATCCACCAACTGATTTCCATCAGGCATCTTTAGAGGCTTGATTTTTAAATCATAACTCATATAACAATTCATCGTTACAAAAACGACCAAGAAATTCACAAGAGGTTCACATGATTCTAAAGACTCCATAGCCAATGACAGCATTAAGGAAAGACTATCTCTAACTCTCTGGGACTGTGAGCGAGTAGAAGTAAAATCAACAAGTCAATGAATCCATTCTCTGCATTTAGAACACTTTCTGCCCTATATTTTGCTCAAGTTGTCTAAAGCAACACTGTATCTCCTGGATATAGAGAGGGATGGGGCACACAGAATGTGAGGTCAAAGTCGACTCTGATGGTTTCTTTATCTCAGCAGCTCTTCCATGCTGAACCGTCAGCCCAATGAGGAGGAGATCCCTGGAAGGGGTAACTATGGGACCCACCACAAATGCAGCAAATTGGTACTGAAGGTGGTATCCTTGGCAAAGACTGGCTCATGGGAATTGGAATAAGGGGTAAAATCATGCTTTTGGCAAAAAAAAAAAAAAAAATTACTCCACTTAAAGGGATAAACTACCTATCTTTTTTCACTGTATTAGGTTATTTTCTTCCATGTTAATATATTTCGAATTCCATTTCCAGACTCTGGCAATCTAATTTTTTTCAACATCAATATGTGAAAGCTTACCTAAACTTAGGTTAAGTCCTGAGGCTGGTTTTTTGTGGCATTTTATTCCTACATCTTGTATCAGAGGGCTTCTTAGATCACCTATTCCAATATGATCAATTGATCAATTTTCTCTTTTACCTTTTATTCCCATTTTAATTATTTTATTTTCTCCCGACAATGTGCTTCAGCTTGCTGCTTCACTCATTTCTATCCTCTGTAGCAATAAATCTCCATTTCTTCATCTGTAAAATAGAAGTTATTGGATTAAATGCTATGAATTTCATGCCTTTGTCAATAACACATCATTCAATAGGAGTTTGTTTTATAATTTCCTTTAAGAGACTGGATTTAAACTTTACAGAAATAACCTTAGGAAAATATTTTTATATATTTTACTACACAAAAATTCCTAGAGCTTAAGAGTCATTGTAACCGTGTCCATTGGTCTAAATTCAGTTTGCAATTTTGTCCCCAGAAAATATACCGTTGACTTTACTTCTCAAAATACAACTGTGGATAGTCTTTAATTAGTGTCTCAGTATACAGCGTATACCTTTTAGGATGGGTTACATCAATAAGGTCTAAATTTAGGAACCATTTAATTAGGTTAGGAGAAAAGCTAAGCAAGTTGAAGGAAAATATACTTACCAGTTTTGAAACTGCTCTCAGATTTCCAGACTATCTATTTTCTGTCTTCCAGAGGCAATCTTTTAGGATTCCCCTTTTACCATGACAATAATAAGTGTATTCCTGTGAAAGCACAGGGTTATCTTAAGTTAGTTTATTGCCTGAATAGGTGACTACAAATGGTGCTGTGAGCAGCTTGTTCATTTCACATCTTCCTTGCACTCTAAGGAGGTCCCCGCTGCCACAGTCTGTTGCCTGACATGTGTCTCCCTTTGCCTGACATGTGTCTCCCGTTGCAGGCAGGTAGTCCCTGATTTCCCACGTGTGAGCAGATGGTGGGCAGCTGCATGGCCCCAAAGTCCTCTCTCTGTTTTCTGGAATTGATACTGTTTAAAGTTGTTTTCTTTTTTTCTCTTAAGCGCTTTTCACCAGCTGTAGGCAAATACTTCGCTCCATTCTACATCACCCCTGCCAGAATGTGTCATGAAAATTTAGAGAAAAGATAGAATTTCAATGTTGTGAAAACACAGCATGCTGCTGCCACTTCCTCCTCCAGAGTGTTCCTGTCCGGTGATTTAACAGACCGTTCTGACATGGTGTGAACCTAACAAGGGAAGGCTACTGCTCTCTGAAAAGCTGTTGACTTTCTCCTAGACAGAGCTCAGAAGTGTTATACAAATTAAAAGACGAACACTTTCTTCCTTAGAACCCAATATATTTATTACTTTACTACCCATTTATAAACAAACATGAAAGTCATTTTATTGCTTAACATCTAAGGCTCAATATTTGAGAAGTGGTGCATGTGTTATTAAAGGCACCTTTCAGTGTATTTGGGTAAAGGATGATGAAGCTCAGTCTTAGAGTGTATAATTCTCTACTAATTTCAGTTATGTAACCAAAATACAAATAGGGTTTCTTAATACCAACCAGTTTGTAAACTAATAGGTTAATTTTCAATATAATCCAGCTGAAGTGTTCTCATTC
Source organism: Tapirus indicus (assembly GCA_031878705.1). Classification (NCBI taxonomy): domain Eukaryota; kingdom Metazoa; phylum Chordata; class Mammalia; order Perissodactyla; family Tapiridae; genus Tapirus; species Tapirus indicus. Next base: position 4,688,373 of record CM062930.1, on the reverse strand, counting down.
TAAATGCCACATAATACAACATTTTCTGATCATCATTCTGTAACTACCTTGTATTATACTAAGGGAATTATTAGTGCTATTTCTATGCATATTACTAAATCAATCACAACAATGCATACAGTGAGAGACAAAAGACAGAACCTTAATATGCAAAATAAAATGAATATTTTAATATTCATAAAATACCAAGGCATGTGCCAAGCAATATTTCTGAATATTTTATGTTAATACAATGCCTACTTATATCTTACTAAAAACCACATCATAATTTTAAATATTTAATTTTATACCAGATAAGTGAAATATTTCTTAGTGGCGTATTATATAGAAATAAAGCATACAATAAAAGTGCTAACATCTGCTTTCATTTCAGGAAATCCAAATAATCATTTTTCTGAAATGGTCAAGTCAACTTGAAAGTCATTTTCATAGGTTTCAATAATAATAATAATAATTATCCTGCCAAAAGGATACATTACAGTGTCTATAAAGAAAATGCTCAAATGAAATTTTTCCTGTTATGTCTTTATTTGAACAGACATCCAATTAAAAAAAATGTCATGGCCTTAATATGAGGTTTTCTAAATTTCAAAGACATGTCTTGAAAAATATAATTAATGCTGATGAAAGTAGCATGAGTGTTCTTAATAATAATAGCTTACTTAACAAATATCCTTGTAGCTGAGTCTTGGTACAGCTTTTCTCCGATTTCCTCCAAATACATACATCAAATCACTCACATCAATCAAAAGGAAATTAAAAGCATTTCAATCTTTTATTCAATTTCTCTATAAAAGGCAGTGGAGGAGGGAGGGGCATATGCATATATGCTTGCTACTGGGAATTAGTTAAATCTTCTCTTCTTGTTGCAGCCCAGCTCACCATCTTCCCAGGGACCACAGATGTTCCTGATGCTCTTACTTCCACACTCATCTCTCAGATCTCCAACACTCTTCTACTTTCTATAAGCACTTCCTAAACCTCACGTTAGGTGTTCAACCTTCTCTTGAATATCCTATCTCTAGACTCCCACCTCGTTCTTCCACATCTACATAGACTCTTACCCTTTATAAGCTTGAGATGAGGAAGGGATATGAGAAAGCTTTATATCTTATTTGTATGTTTCCTATAATATGAACACATTAATAATTTTGACCACATGTCACACAAGGATAAATTGCTTCTTCATAGTACTTCCTTTTCCCCAAAAATGACTCACACACTCCTCAGACCACCAGACTGGTACACACACACACATAACAACCACTTCCTGAATTAGGAAGTGACACTCCCTAATTAAACTGATTTTGATAACTTTTACCACAGTAATTCTCAACTGGGGGATGGTATTGGCCCAAAGGACACTTGGAAAGCTTTGTGTCTGGTTTGTTTCTTTTTTTTTAGTTGTAACAATGGTCCCAAAACACAGTTGGCATCTAGTGGTGCAATGGATGCAAAGAATTATTGTATCCAAATGCCAATAACGTCCCTTGGATAAACACGGAGTTGGAACACTGAACATTTCATTCTTTGGAACATTCTACTATAGGACTGGAAAGGATTAGAGAGTGCATTTGGTTCTTTACTTTGCACCTGAACAGGAATAAACATTACCTTACACAATCAGAGAGCCCAGAAGAGAAGACATTGAAAGGATTGGGATTTCAGATATCCCTTTAAGAATGTACAGCAGGAGGAGGATCTGAGAGGACAGAGAGGAAGAATACCAACTGACTACAGGGTGGGGAAGTTTTTGAGTAAGGTATTTAAAGGGATTTACACCTCACCCCCAACCTGGTTCAACTAATATTACTTACTGCTTATCCTGGATGGGAGCTCTCCTTGCAGCTACATCTCTATCTTGTTCAAGTTGCTAAAAAGAGTAAAAGTGGTATCTTGAGTAGATATCTGTACTCCCATGTTCATTGAAGCATTATTTACAATAGCCAAGATATGGAAACAACATAAGTGTCTTTTGACAGATGAATGCATAAAGAAGATGTGGTGTGTGTATATATATATATAATACACACAAATACATACATATATATGAATATGAATATTATTCAACCATGAGAAAGAAGGAAATCCTGCCATTTGCAAGAATGGATAAACCTATAGGACATTATGCTAAGTGAAATTATCCAGACAGAGAAAAACAAATACTGTGTGATCTCATTTATATGTGGAAACTAAAAAAAAAAAAAATAGAAACAGAGTAGAATGGTGGTTACCAGGGCCTTGGGGGTGGGAGAGATGCTGGTAAAAGGCATCTGGTTTTAAGGTGAATAAGCTCTGGGCATCTAATGAATGGCATGATGACTATAGTTAACACTGTGTTGTGCACCGGAAATTTACTAAGACAGTAACCCTTAAGCATTCTCACTACAAGAAAAAAAAAGGTAACTATGTGAGGGGATGGAAATGTTAATTAACCTGATTGTGGTAATCATTTCACAAAGTATATGTGTATCAAATCATCATGTTGTACACTTTAATTGTATACACATTTATTTGTCAATTGTACCTCAATAAAGCTGAAAAAAGAATAAAAATTAAACTCTGTTCTGATCATCTGATTTGATGATACTCATTTATCTAGCAACCTTGAACAACTCGACCTCTTTCTTCCAGGAAAAAGACAAAGAAAAGACCGTGCCTATGAAACTACTCAGTTGCCCAAAAGAAGACCGTGTTTCTGATACAAATAACATGGCAGGCTGGGTACTCCAGTCAGTCCTCATCCTGAATGGAAAGTGGAATTTGTCAGTTCAAAAAATTAGGTGAACATGGGAACCGAGAGAGGTATACTGAGCAGAGAAACTGATTTTGCCCTGAAAGCGTTTACCAAAAAAACTTGTGATAAAGGTTTTTCAGATCCACAGTGTCCTGGGGTCAGATTAACCTCAGAGCCCACCAGGTGAGGAGTCTAATAGGAGATTTTTCTCCCATTAATTGGGACCCCAAGGGGCTACATCCTCAGAGTAAATAGAAACAGAAATTACCATTCATCACAACCCCCCCCCCCCCACACCCAAGAGTGCAGAGAAATCACCTGTCTGGAACTAGGCAGAGGTGAAAAATTTCTTCTAAGAATATGGAAAAACAAGGTGCTTTCCTGTGGGTTTACATGCCAGAGCCATGCTGAATAAAGCCTAGAAAGCTACTGTGAGTGATCCTGGCCTTCCTAGTCCCCCCCCCCCCCCCCCCGTTGGCTGGCAGATGCAAATGAAGACCCTCCCTGAAAAATGCATTCTCCTTACTGGTCCCTAAATATTCCCACAAACAAAATCTTAAGGAAAACATGCAACTCAGGCACAAAAATAACTAAACACAAAGAAAAGAGACTCCATAAGCAAAGCCTTGTGATTTAATAGAGAGAAAATTAAACAAGATGTTTGATTTATCAGAGATAGACTATAAAATAGCTATGTTCTCTATACTTAATGAAACAACAACAACAAAAAACCTTGAAAATATATGAACAAAGAAACTATAAAGAATTAACTGGCAGATATGAAAAGTATTAACATAGAACTTTTTGTAGAAATTAAAAATACAATAATTAAAAACTTAAGGGATGGATTTAGTGGCAGGTTGGACACTGAAGAGAGAATCAGGCTCCACTGCATATCCTGTTGTCCCTCGCTCCCTCTCTGTGCTTCAGTCACCCCACCTACACCTCCTTTACCACCCAGGCTGACAGAAACTCCAGGGAAGAAAGGAGAAGGCAGGAAGCTGGCAATGAAGTTGACAAAGAGTAGAAATGAGGTGAAAAAGAAGAGGAGGAAAAAAGAGGGAGAAAGAGGCATGAGCAATTGAAGAGGGCATGGGTAATGACCTAGAAAAGAAAAACAAAACGAGTGAAGATGAGTAGACTGCCAGAAGGAAAGAGTGAATTACAGTAAGAAGTAAAAGCAAGTACTACCACTCTTCGTTTCCTTCCTAATATTCTAACCGTGGTCATTTTGAAGGGAAGATTCTGCCCATCAAGGAAACTCCACTCCTGAAGATGATATAACACACAAAATCATCTGCAATTAAAACACCACACAGAGAATTTCCAACAGGGGGAGGGAAGGAATCTAAATTTCTAAAGGTATTTGTCCTCTAATTAGGACTGCCATAACAAAGTAGCCAAAAACTGGATGGCTTAAAACAAGAGGAATTTATTGTCTCACAGTTCTGGAAGCTAGATGTCTGGAATCAAGGTGTTGACAGGGCCATGCCCTCTCTGAAGGCTCCAGCAGAGAATTCTTCCTTGCTTCTTCTACTTTCTGATGTTTGATGGCATTCCTTGTAATGTCACTCCAGCAACATGGCTGTCTTCACCTGTATGTCTTCACATCATCTTCCCTGTCTACATGTCTATCTCTGTCTGAAATTTCCCTTTTTGTAAGGACACCAGTCATACTGGATTAGGGCCTACCCTCATGATCTCATTTTAACTAGATTACCTCTATAAATACCCTATTTCCCAGTAAGGTCACATTCTGAGATACCAGGGGTTAGGACTTCCACATATCTTTTTAGGGGGTCATAATCAACCCATAATACCAAGTTTCTGCTTTTTCCTTCTTAACAAACAATATTTTAAATGGAAAACTCCATATATTTTTAAATTATACTTTAAGTTATGTTACCTATTATTAGAAGGTCAGTAATTTTTAAGTGATCTCAGAAACCCAAAGTTTGAAATATTCTTTTGTCCTATTCTGACTTTATTGTGTACAGGAATGGAGAGTATCCTTGTAAAAGGAACACCAAAAATTACAAAAACAAATAAAATCATATTCCAACTATTTTAATATTTTAGCAAGGGAGGGGGTGGTGGTGAGGAGGTATAGCTAGTAGTCTGAATGAAACAGTTCATTTTAAATATGATTAACAAAAATAAAAGATTATTTTAACAAAGTACTGGGTTTTGTTTGAATGTATAAAACAATGTTGTTTAACAATAAACAGGAATTAAAACAAAAAAAATTAAAAAGAGAAAGTTAATATAGTAGAGAATGGATCTGAATAAATTATCCAGAATATAGAACAGATGGACCAAGAGATAGAAAATGTAAAAGAGAGGTTAGGCTAAAACACTCATTCAAAATAGCTGAATAAATGTTATCGCTCTAAAAATAAAAGGTTAAGTGACATGCAGGAAGGAGTGAGAACATCAAAAAAAAAAAAAGAAATCAAACCAGAATTTCAGAAGGAGGGGAAAAAAAGATAAATGGTTAAGTCAAAATACTTGAAGAAATAAAAATTGAGAATTTTCCAGAACTTTGAAACAAACCCACAGATTCAAGAAGCCCAGGGAATTACAGGCAGGATAGTAAAAATAAACACACAATACAACACAAAAACGAAGAACTTACCTATGTTATCTTGTTTTATCAGTCTAATATTTTCTTGCTGTACATCTAATTGGTTTTCTTTTTAGATATACCATATTTTGTTTGCTAGTTGAACGTCTCCATCATGTTTATGCCTCTACTCATGTCACCTTTATTTACACATTCCTAATGAATTCCTATATCAAAATTTATATGCTTTCAAACTGAATATTTTTCCTTCATAGGAAATGAATGGTTTATCTTATTCCTCTTCCATTTCTGGAACCTGCAGCTGAAATGGCACTTGTTGGTTTTATCTAGAATTGTAAACTATATCACTTTGATAACAACATAAATGATCTTTTTAAAGATTATTGTTCATTAGCATTCAATTTTTCCATCATATTGACGAGTAAAACTTTGATTTTTATATAATTTCCAGGTCTATTTTCTACTATTATATCAGTAATTTTGACATATTTTTCAGTGGCTCAGACCTCAAATAATATTTTCAGGAACTTCAAATAGTTGAATGAGTTCCACTAAGTTGAATGAGTTAAATATCTGTGATAGGCATGGAAGTATTGGTTCAAAAATTTTTCCACTCAGCATTTGTAGATATCATGTCATTATTTTTCTGGTTTGTTAAATAACCATGAAGAAACATGCTGTCACTTTATTTACACTATTTTGTAAATAACCTTAATTTGATTTTTAAAAATATGAATGCCAGGAAAGGGGTCACCTGATTATGACCAGGTGTGAATCTTTCATTTAGTCTTCAACCTTGGTAAGTTTTCTTCTACAAAATCAGATAATAATGTTTCTCTCATCATACAATCTTTTTTTCCTCTCTATATTTGATTACATCTTTTCCTTCAGTTATTCTATTTTTCCTTATACAGTTGTGCGTTACTTAATGATGGGAATACATTCTGAGAAATGCATCATTAGGAGATTTCATCACTGTGCAAACATCACAGAGTGTGCTGAAGGGCAACAAAATTTGCCACCCCAAAATGTGACTTTTAACGTGAGGATTATTTTAGGCTGATTATTTTTAAGAAACAAAAGACTGAGAATGTTTTTCTTGTTACCACCTGCTTAACTGCCTAAAAGAGCTCAGATAAAAAAGCCTGTCTCAGGAAGGGAGCTATCACCTTGGTATAACATGAAGTAGGTGGTGTACAGGGAGGAACCTAGAAAAGCCTGTTTGTTGGGCTCGCCTCTGTGTTTTCTGTTTCCGTGTGGCCAAACAAACCTTGTTTTCCAAACGTTTGCTTCTTCTCACCTATCTGTGAATTGCCTTCCTTTCCTTTAAAGTCCCTGATTCTTCCACCCCAACATCTTCTTTTGTCTTTAGCTGAGGATGGTATTTAACGTGAGGGTTTCAGCCATTTTGGCAAGTTACTCCATTTTTTCTGGATTTCTCCCATGTATACGTTATTAAACTTTTGTTTGCTTTTCTCCTGTTAATCTGTCTCATGTCAATTTAATTCTTAGACCAGCAGGAAGAATCTAGAAGGGTAGAGGAAAATTTCTCCTTCCCCTATAGTACTTACACAAACCTAGAGGAATAGCCTACTACAAACATAGGCTATAAGGTACTAATCTTATGGGACCAACATCATATATGCAGCCCATTGTTGACCAAAATGTCGTTAAGGGGCACATGATTGTATATTGTATAAGGGTATATCATGTATCCAATATCTTATGTCCTCTTATAACTTTCATCTACTTATCTTCTTTCTCTCCTCTCTGTGATTGATCCACACATGTGTTCTTTAAGTCACTAATCAATTTCTGTTATATAAAGCCTGTTCTTTAAATCATCTCATTTGTCTTTTTGTTTTTTTTAATCTTTGCTAATATTTTCCATTCCAGCTATTCTCAGGTTTGCTTTTACTGTCTCTATAATGACCTCTACTTTTATCATAGATAATTTCTCTTATTGAGAACATGAAGAAGCTAAATTGTAACTTTGGTTTTGCAAAAAGCTATTTCAGAAATATGCATTTCTCCTGTGTTCTTGGCATATGCTTTCATTTCCTTTTGTGGCAATATTTTTCCATACATCCCAACTGGATTTTTCTCTGCTTACTCAACAATACAAAAAGAAATCTATTTTGATGGTTGACTCTCCTACCCTGTTCCCTAAAGCATCTTTCCAGGCAACAGCAGCATGCAACAGAAAGAAAAACAGAGCCAAAGTGTTGAACAAATATTTAGTATTTTTGCACTGATCTCTCTACTGAGACCATTTAGCAAGAGGAATGACAGACATGAGCAGTGCCCAAGATGATCTTGAGAAATCTTCAAGTTCAATATATTCCTGTTTACCTGCCATACAAACCATTTCCCCATTATTTCAGGGATTTTCCTGTGTATGAATCTTCCCAAACTGCACCTCAATTCTTTATTCTCTTTTGGTCGTGGAAATATAAAAACTGTATAATCCATTCTTTTCTATCATTATTGTATCATTCTTGGGTCTAAAAGTATCTTGCTGAATGAGTCTTTTCATACACTTCTAATGACATGGTATATTCTGTCTTTACAAACAAAGCATAATATGTATTTATATTTCCAAACATGCAAGTGCTTAATTGAAACAGGGAGGAGGACAAGAAAATAAGAGACTGGCATGCTATAGGGATTATCTACATAGATATTGAAAACATCAGATTAATACAGGAGAGACTAACAATGAGGGAAGTGCTAAAATCTTTGTGTAATGAGAAGGAGTAAACTAGAAGTCTGTAGGTGACTACTAATCCATTTTCCACAAGAAAGACTTGAAGCACAGAGACATTGGTAGCTTGCCCTAAAGAAGCAAGGTTGGAACCCAGTAGTCCAGCTCCAGCATCCACACTCTTAACCCTTATCTCTCCAAGTATAAGAGGACAAAGTCTGATTCAACCCTGGCCATCATTTTCTTTCAAGGGTAGTTTTTAATCAAACCAGGAAAAGCATCATCAAGACAGATAACTCTATAATATGGCTTTTATGCCTGATTCCATACAGACTGAATTTCTTTCAATCTCTTTTTTCTGATGCTGTAGCACCATCTTTATATTCTAAAATATTAAATAGCGTACAAAGTTAACAGATTGTCCTACATTGTGAGTAAAATATATACTCAGCCATATAAGTTGACTGTATCAAAGAAGGTACAGAATAAATGATTTATACGTAAATGGCTGGGTATACATTTAAAGTGTGCTTATATCCACCAAAATATATGTATCCATGCATACACAGTGAAAAAGTTGGGCTTGCTTATGTAATCTCTATCAGGGCCAACGAGAGGGCAGGCGAGACTTGCTGGGGGCTGGACATGCTCCTGATGGCCTTGAGCACCGGTGTGTAAGTCCCAGATTGTCTTCCTCTGTTATGTGATTCTATTTTCTTACCTCAAGCCAAACTCTTCTTACATTTGTTTGCTTCACAGTACTCTGTAGACACACAAACACAAAAATGTAAAGATAGTAAAGGAAAACATGACTACAAGTATAATTTCTTTTTATGTATCTGTGTATAAAATTCTATGAATATAATCAGGTTTAATCCAAATAACCAAGAACCCTTCCTTATAATAAACTTTGAAAGTCCTGCCATATGTCTAATGCATGTTTCTGAGAAAAAGAATTTACTTGATGAATGCCATAAGAAGTAGGTCAAAGATAGACTAAATCACAGAAACCAGCTTATCTGACGGAGTATTATGGATTTCCCCAGGAAAATTTCCTAAAAATACGGTGACCTTCTGCATGATGTTTTTCTGGTAGTTAAAACCAAAGATTGTAAGACTTTATGTTTGCACTGACTTTTAGATCATGTCACGTCAAAAAGACTTGACTTTACATGAGACTCCAAAAACTTATACTGATTTTTCATATTTATCTTCCTTTCTTCTAACAGCATTAAAAAGCCTCTTGCTTTCTTCACAGTAATCAGAACACGAAATATTACCTGGTGTTCCAAATGTAATCCATGGCATTCCTTAGCATGTCTCTACAAGGCTCTCAGGAATTCTGCACAAATGTTGGAAGAACACACGCTGGCAAAGTCATTAAAAAGGAAGAAAACAGATGGTTCTTTGGCTTGAATTTATGCAGGCAATTTTATGTGCTCAGGACAAGTTCAATTAAATAAAAATTTCAATAGGATTTTAACTAACAAATCACTGCCCAGCCATTTTCTATTTTAGAAAAAGTAATTCTGGCTTTTATTCCACTTCCCCCTAGCTCCCTCCCTCCGGTAAGAATATTTGGCATTTTCCATCTTAAGATACCAAAATGTGAAATGAGTTTACTTTGCTCTGTCATACTGTCTTAAATTCTAATAATCTTTGACATGGGGAGGTAACATAGCATGGTGGTTAGGAGTCTGTGCTCTGGGGTGGATAGGTAGAGTTCAAGTCCTTGGACCGTTAACTATTCTGTGCCTCAGTTTCCTTATTTTTCAGGTTCAGCATGATGGCATTTACTTCGTAAACCTTTCGTGAGAAGATAGTATTTGGAAAATAGTGCCTGGTACCTAGAAAGCACTCAATCAGATTTCCAAGTCTTTATGAATTTCTATGTGTTTGGACATACAGGCACAGCACAATGCCACATTTTCCCTAGGTTTGTTCTTTAATAATGTGGTTTAGAATAAATAAGAGACCAATTTAACCTCATTTATTTGAATTGTTCCCTTGAATGGTTCTTCAGTCTGAGACCCAGAGTCTTGTTTATAGCTTAAAGCAAATGTGTCCAACGAAAAAGTGGGGTGATAATGGGTTGAACTTTGACATTGGGAATGAACTATTTAAAATTTCTCGGTACTTTCTTAGCACCTTAGGACCTAGATACATCTTTTGTCTCACCATAGTGTTATTATTTGGAGGGAAAAAAACAATAGAGTTAATAACTCATCAATTGTGAATAGAGTGATGTTTCCATGCAATTATGTTTTGTCCTATCCTCACACAGTATTATTAATGACAAGTTTTGTGAGTGTATGCTAGAAATTAGAGTTGCAATGACTTGCTGTATCAAAAAGTGTCAATAAAACAGGAATGACTACAGAAATAAGCTACTTTCCCTGGTTTTCCTACACCAAATACAACAGAAAATCATCCTGAAAAACTAGATTCTACAGACTAGGTGACTGAAACTGCCATGTCCCTAACCAGCTAATTAGGAGGATAAAGGAGACTGTCCATATTGTACTCAAAGAGGTAGCTCTTTGTGGGTCTTGCCGGCACTGGGTTTAGAGACAAGCTTTTTTTAGCAGCCCACTCACAAAAAAACAGGTCAAAAGAGCCTTTTCTATTATCTGTAGTAATTACAGTGGAAGTTTGGTACTTCATGTTTCCATTTTCTAAAGAATGAGAAGGATTGGGAGTAGGTGATAAGTGAAAAGCACATTGATTTTATATAGTACATCAAGACCACTAAACATAAAGCCCATTTCCAGAGCTTGATTTCATTTTTTGTACTTACTTTTTTGAAATGGAAACATACAACCATGAACTCTAGCTTCAGTATATCAAAATAAGAGTTATATTGGAAGATTTTGCTGAAATGTTTAAGCACCAAATACCTTTTAACCATTATCATGCCTGCCGGAATTCTAGGTAACATTGCCACGAACTCTTTAATAGGCATGACTCACAGCTCCCTCACACTATTCCCTGTACACAAAAACCAGAATTATAAAAAGAATTTATCTTGCACAGAAACGGGGATGAAAAGAAAAGGGATCTGTATTTTCTTTATGAGGTAGTCCAAAGGTGAACTGTATACGTTGTTACTAATGTTTCTAAAACACAAATCTGCTCCAAAAATCAGTTTTAAACTTCGGATAATAAAATAAACCATAACAGCCAATTTTCAGTTACACGTAAAATATTGTGGAATGCAGATAATATTCACTGTATCATACATCTCTCCATATTTGCAATGCTTCCCAGTTTTCAAAATGCTCTCAATCATAATGTGATAGAAAAAGACATTTCTTGGAATAGCTTATATCTGGTACTAGAATGGGCCATTAAATTAAACTATGTTATTAAAAATTGTGTGAAACTAATGTCTTCAGAGACACAATTAGAAATATAGTAACAAAAACCAATATAATGGTGTAATTACTGAAGCCAGTACTTGGATGTAACTGTAATTTTAAGTTCCAGTTGGGTTAATCATTTGTTTTCTTTCTAGCCATTAAGATACATCCTTTGATGCAGTTGAAGTGCAGATCCCATCTCAGTTGACTTATCCACTGTCCTCCTCAAATAAATGGGGACATATCAACAGCAGCGGCCTTCCCAAAAGTTTCCCTGATATTTGAGATTCATTTTCTAAGGTTATTCTGAAGATGATCATTAAGGAGTTTTCAAAAACATCTTTTTTGAATTTCGTTCCTAATTTAAAAATTTCTTTCTTATTATTTGAAAACAATTCTGGTGATTTTCCTTCAAAATTTGCATACTTTTTAGTGGTTTACAAAGGCAAAGTTTTGCTTGGGTTTTCTGCTGCTAGAGAAAAATGATGTTAAGGCACATTTACATTTTCATGAACATAAAATTGACACATTCTACACTGACTGTTATTGTTTACTCCAAAATCAAGAGTTTCTGGCATAAGTTGTGATTCATTAAAAGGTCCCTCAGTTGAAAAGCTTCGATGGCATCAGGAGGTTACAAACTTCCCTTGCTGTCTTATGTATTTGCAATGATTTTAATCTTATATTGCAAATTTCTTATTTTTTATAATTAATATATTTCCTTAATTGAAATATAATTTAATATTATTACATTTCAGACATTGAAGTGAAAATATTTCTAAAATTACACCCACTCCAAAAATGAAGCCATTGGACTATGTTGTCGTTGCTGTCCATGTTGAGTTGATTTGTGGAAAACAGAATTAGGAAATCCAAAGGAAAAGGAAAAGTTGTCACATAAGATGGTGACTTTTTTTTTTTTGGTGGGGAAGATCAGCCCTGAGCAAGCATCTGTAGCCAATCTTTCTCTTTTTGCTTGAGGAAGACTGTCACTGAGCTAACATCTGTGTCCATCTTCCTCTATTTTGTGTGTGGGATGCTGCCACAGCATGGCTTGGTGAGCGGTGTGCAGGTCTGCATCCAGGATCCAAAGCCATGAACCCCAGGCCGCCGAAGCAAAGCACACGGACCCAACCCCTATGCAACCAGTCCAGCCCTGAGATGGTCACATTTTTTGAAAAAGAAAATAGATAAACCATATTTGTGGGTCTCAAAATACTTCCTGAGGTAGCAAAAGTTTCACGTTTTGACATTCTTTTACTAGGTGCATCCACATTAAGGATTGTTATGTCTTCTTAGAGAATTGACCCCTTTATCACTATAGAATGTCCCCCTCTTTATCCCTGACAATTTCATTTGTTCTAAATTGTTTGTCTGCAGTTACTATAGCTAGTCCAGCCTTCTTTTGATTAGTATTAGCATAGTGTCTTTCTCCATCCCTTTGTTCCCTTTGTAAATGATTTTTGTCTTTAAATTTTAAGTGGGTTTCTTGTAAACAACATATTGTTGGGTCATGTTTTTTTTTAATCCACCCTGACAATCTCTGCCTTTTAGTTGTATTTTGACTGTTTACACTTAAAGTGAATATTGATATACTTGGATTGATAAACTACCATATATATATGATATACCACTGGTGGGATTTCTGGACATAAGACCCATGAAAGTGTGGGGGTCCCCCAGGAATATAGCCCCCACGTGTCTCTCTCATTCATGCTAGCCTACTCTTCCCCTCCGGCATTTGGTCAAAGTTACCATTTAAGTGTTCTTACCAGTTTATGGCTCCAGAAGGCTCTGCTCTAGGTAAGCAGATCTCAGCTCTGATTCCCTGTATTTGCCTGTCTCTCTAAATTTTGAGGTGGCTAGCCTCACTGTGACCTCAGTCCTCTGATGGGCCAACGCAAGTCATTGTTTTATTTGTTCTTTAACTTTTTTCTTGTATGGACAGGGTTTCCACGATCTTTACATGTAGAGCTAAAATAAGAAATCCTACAATAATGCTTTAACATTCAAATATTAATCAATGTAACTCACCACATTAAAAAGACAATGGAAATAATCACCTGAAGATGCAGAAAAAGTATTAGACAAAATTAAGTAACCTTTCCTGATTTTTTTCTTTCTTTTTTTTCTTTTTTGCTGAAGAAGATTTGCCCTGAGCTAACAGTATGGCCACTAATGAGTGGTGTAGGTCCATACCTAGGAACCAAACCTGGGTAGCCAGAGCCAGACTGGGCCAAACTTAACCACTAGGCCACTGGGCCAGCTCCAGTGATAAAATATTTTTTAAAATACTCTAAGGAAACTACAAATTAAATGGAATTTCCTAAATCTGTTAAAGGATATTTATGAAAACCTACAAGTAAGGTCATAATTACCCATGAGATATTCAATAATTTCCCATAAGGTCAGGAATATGGCAAGAATGTCTGTTCTAACCATTTCCATTCAACAGCGTACATTAGGTCCTAGCCAAGGCAATAAGGCACCAAAAATACATATATACATACATAGGCAATAAAAATAAATTTCACCAAATTAATTTTTAGATTCAAAGCAATTCCAATCAAATATCATTTGTCTTTTTTTTGTAGAAATCAACAAGCTGATTCTAAAACATGCATGGAACTGCAAAGGACTAGAGTAGTCAAAAAATCATGAAAATGTAGAAAAAAATATTTGATTTCACAATTTACTGTAAAGATGCAATGACCAGGATATATGATATTAACATAAGGATAGATGCCAATGGAAAAGAATTGAAAGTCTAGAAATATACCCACAAATATATGGCCCATTTATTTTGACAAAGGCTCCAAAGTATTTTAATGAGGAAGGCTTTTCAACAAATAGTAACAACTGATATCCATATGCCAAAGAAAAAAAGGAAAGGAAGGAAGAAAGAAAGGAAAAAAAGAAAGAAACTCAAATATCAAACTTAAAAAAAATTCTAAACACATAGTAGACCAAAAAACAATCTTGAGAGAATATCTTTGTGGCCTTGTGGTAGGCAAACATTTCTTAGGACTCAAATAACACCAACCATAAATAAAAAATGATAAATTGGACTTCATCAAAATTTAAAATTTTTTGTCAAAAGTTAAGAAAATTAAAGGGCAAGGCAAGCATAAGGAGAAAATATGTACTAAATATATATCTGACAAAAGACTTGTGTCCAGAACATATTTTTAAAAGTCCTTCAATGCAATAATAAAAATGGAATGCAATTGAAAAATAGGGACGCGGGCATATGAGTTTGGTAGTAGTGATGTAGGTGTGTATTTTGGTCAAAACTTGTCAAATTGTATAGTTAAAAGCTTTGCATTTTATTGTATGTAAATATATATGTATATATAAAATGTAATATATAAATGTCATTAGTAATTTTCATTTTCTAACATTTCTCCTAGTGTGAAATTGAAGTTACTCTAGAAATGAATTGGGTTAAATATTTTAACAAAAAAAAATTGTTTCTGAAATAAATTTCCTATTTTTTTATATTTAAATATTCAAGACTACTCTTGAATAGAGAGTCTACTGCTTTTAGGGTTTTCCAAGTTTAATCCTTCTCAGGTCAAGACGTTTTTAATAATGTTCATGACACTATATCTCCTAGGAGAGATCTCCTATCACTAGCATATATCATTATATCTCCTAGTTCTTCTAGCATGTAAATTGACATTTGGCCAGTGGATCTCTTCATATAAAATTTTTGTAAGCTTCTCTCTCTCTTTTTTTACTTTCACTTTAATATTCCATGATCAACAACAACAAAATCTGAGCAAAGGGAAAATCTTTGAGTAAACTATCTAGTTAGGGAAACATATGCCTCATAAAATCCATATTGCAATGGACAAAGACTGAATCAGTCATGTGAATCGTAGACTTACATTAAGAATACCTAATTTTGGGGGCCAGCCTGGTGATGTAGCAGTTAAGTTCACGTGTTCTGTTTTGATGGCCTGGGGTTCACCAGTTCAGATCCTGGACGCAGACCTACTCACCGCTCATCAAGCCATGCTGAGGTGGTGTCCCACATGGAAGAACTAGAAGGACCTACAACTAGGATATGCGGCTATGTACTGGGGCTTTGGAGAGAAAAAAGAAAAAGAAAAAGAGGAGGATTGGCAACAGATGTTAGCTCATGGCTAATCTTCCTCGAAAAAAATAAAGAAAAAACTTAGGTGGATGAACAAATGAATGCATTCAAGATAGAGAAGTATATCCTCCATTAAAAAAAAAGAATACATAATTTTAAGTTAAATTATTCATATATTTATGGAACATTTTGTTTTCCTTGAGACATTTTTGTTTCAATTTTCATTTACTCATGTCAAGGACTGAAAATATTTCCTAAGAGTATTAACATATATATATATATATATATTAACATACACACACACATACTGAAGTGTTCGGGATTTTTATTTAAAGACTGCTGGTGTACCTTTAGATAAAGATAATACAATGATTACAAATGAATGACTAAGAATTCTTAATGTAAAATATTTCAATATTCATGAATTCAAAGATAAATATAATGTTTTATGAGTCAATATGAAAGTCTCACCATTTAAAAATTAGAAAAAATAAAACTGAAAACTTATTAAATAGAGAATTGACAAAAGGAATGTATATTATATTCCTGCCAGTTCACTAGAAAAGACTATAAAATTTGGACGCTATAGAAGGGAACACTGGGAGAAACGAGGTAAATTTGGTACATAGATTTTTAAAATAATTACACGTGGAATAGGAAAAGGGAAAACATTACAAAGAAAACTAGAAGTTTAAATCCAGAGGAAGATTTTCTAAATTGAGAAGAAATGCTAATTTAACTTCAGAAAATTAATAAATGTAAAATTCATGAGGATATGATTTATGTAAATGGAAAAACAATAACTAAACATATATATGGAAAAATACTCAATTTCATTAATAAGAGACATGTAAATTATAACTGAATTGAAGTAAACTGACATATTGACAAGGCATCTATGAAAGTTTAAATGCCTAATGTCTGCATTGGTAGTGACTCTGGTTGTCTCAAACTTTGCTAAAAAGTGTTATAAAATCATATTGATCATTTAAAATGCCAAGACTATACACAGTAAAAGACGTTACAGTTTTTCTGCTTTTTAGCACCCCATATCCTGTAATCGATTCAAAAGAAACATTATTAAATATGATAAATGCAGAAACGTTTGACATTTTTAACATAATTAAAAATCAGAAACAAAATGATTGTTCACTAATATGAAATAGTAAAGGAAATTATCTCTATTCATTAGGATGTGATTTAAAATGATAGTTAAGATGGTTAAGAAGATATAATTATGATATGACAATAGGCAAAATATTTACATAAGACCAAATCAATAAAAAGAGCATATTTGTTCCTATAATTAAAAACATGTTAACAATATTTGTGTAAGGGTGATGAAATTATGAGTCTTTTTTTCTATTTTGTCTCATATCAAAATTATATGAAAATCATAATATATATAAAAGCAAAACAAAATTAGCTGTCATTAATATATTTATGAGTCAAAACAGAGACAATATGTGTCATTATAGTTATCATGAGTCGTCACTATTTAATATTCCTTTGTATAAAACTATTCGGCAGTGAAACTAGATAAAATGAGAAAATCTAATTACCAAGACTTTTAGAGAAAAAAAAAGAATCTTCCTTCTCTCCCTGTAAACTTGTGAATTTTATTCCTAATGTTTCCATGTGAACTTATTTTTGTAAATGTGCTAAATAAATGCAGAGTTAAAATAAACCATCTAAGTCTTTGCTTTTAAAAAAATAGAATTTCACATCACTGATCTCTCTAGTAGTACATACATTCTGCTAACATCTACTCAATCAATGAACTCGATACAGTAGAGAGACAAAGAGAAAGAAGGCAGGGACAGAAGGAAAAAATATTGACTTATTAGTTTATTACATTTTTAAATGTCTTCATTGGAGTGTCTTCATAGTTGTTTAAAAAATATATATCATCAAAACCGTTGATATATTCTATTCTATATTCATTCATAAGTATTTATACCATTGAAGACTAGCAAATTTTTCACTAGTATTTCCAAGCTACATTAAAGGTTTTATTGTTTAAATAATATAGAATCTTCACAATGCAAAAATATTTGATGTTTTACTAAATTCTTAAATGCTAAGGAATATTATATATCAAAATAATACATTTCCTTTCCATTTAATTGGCTCATAAACCTAACAAAAGAGTAGATGATAAAGATATCTATAGAAATATTCCTTCTTTCTCATATGAATATTTAAGAGAATATCACAAATATTGTCTCCTGAGATAATTCTCAAGTTTATTCCACGATGGGTGCAGAGAAGGTTCTCCCAAGAGAGGAGGATAATCATACATGAAATATGAAGAAAAAGAAAAAGTCCACAAATTTGAGTGGGGAATTTAGTGTTGTGGTAAATGGAAAATCAGGTTGGTGACAAAGGTTCAAATGTCAATTAGAGGAGAATGTAATGAGTTTCATAATTCTCTTCATGTATCCCAATACACAAAGTGCAATCATTTATTTGTTTAGGTAATAGAGAGCAGGTAACAATGGTCTTTAATAATCACATTTTGAATTTATCAGCAGATAATAAGAAATGTGAAAATATGAAGCATGTTACATATGATGAAGTGCCATCATAATCCTAAACTACATTCTTCAAAGAATACTGAAATATACAAGAATAGCCCAAAACTCTCCTCATCTTTCAACATTAAACAGAATTTGTGCTTAGCTCATTCTGAACAAATAGGTTTGTGGAGTTTTATGTCACATGTATTTTACGGTGTGTGCATGATTTTTTAGAACATAAACTTCTAAAGGATAGAAGGCATTTAGCTTTCTTTTTTGAAAATTTTTTACAGTGGCTTCTTAAAATAGTCATGTGTGTAAAATTTGGATGCAGAAAAATACATAAATCAACAGAAAAAAACCCGTAGCAGTTCCAGTTGTGCTCTGGGTTATAGAGAACTGGAGTGAGCTGTCTTCCGTTGTTCAAAAGAGCTCAGCAAGAATGCATCCTTGCCTGCAAACTGGGTTTGATTTGATCCCAGGGAAGCTCTGGAGCATGACTTGCCTCTGGGGTTATCCTACAAGCTGTCTAGCCTTCAGAACCCCTCTGTCTGAACCCCTCCGTCTGAAGCCCTCTGTCTTTTAGTTGTTGACCAACTGGTTGGCTGAGACAGGGCTTGAGGGCATAACCCCTTGAGCAAGGTGACTTCTCTTAATGCGTAGTTTGTGCCTGGCAATTAGTAAGTTCTGAATAAATATTTGTTAAATGTTAGTAACTATCTGCCTAGGTGTTCCACAGTTTACTCATATTCAACACAGTCTGAACTGAATTCACTTTTTCTTCTCAAAGCCTGTTTCTACACCCACTTATCCTATCTTAATCTTGTTATTATCCTCCCAGACACTGGAGCAAGAGATTTCGAAGTCAAATTTATTTCTTACTTGCTTTTATTCACTCATAAATAATTCATTAATTCTACAAATATTGCTGCTAGGAACTAAAATAAGTGCTGGTGACACAGAGTCAAATAAAACACAACCTCTGCTTTCAAAGATAATTGTATCTAGTGAGAGAGACAAGTAAATCAAGATTTAAAGGACAATGTGCAAAGTGCAATGACAGGACAAAGAAGGAGCATTAGGCGAGAGGCGAGGAGAGATGGGGAAGACTTCACAGAGAAGGGATGTTTAATCAGAATTTGGAAGAACGAATGGGACGGAGCTACCAGGAATCGGGGAGAAGGGCAGAGGAGATGGTGCATGCAAAAGCAGAAAGGATTCAATGGTGAGCGCAAGTAGTACAGAATGTCCTGGACCCCAAGGTCAGCAGAAGGGATACAGGCTAGAGAGGCAGGGAAGGCCCACCCTGTCTTCCAAATGCCAGACACTCTGCGGGGGCCAGGGAGGAGGAATCAAACAGACACTGTTTTGCAAGAAGGTTGTTTTGTCTTAATCCTTGAAAGCCCTGGAGAGCCGTTGAGGGATTTCATATAGGGTTTAACATTGTGTGTATGTGTGTGTGTGTGTTCATGCATGCACTATTATAATGAGTATATTTCCCATTAGACTACAGGGATCTAGTGAAAAATCTTGTCAAATTTTTCGTATAGTTTAGATACATTATGTTTACAGCAATTCTCTTATGTTCTGAACTAGCTCAAAATGGAAATAAAGACTTATCTAAATTGTTCTAGACACTGAGAATCCAGAAGCAAATAGAAACCAGTCCCTACCCTGGGGAACTCACAATCCATAAGTAATAAAAAAAACATGTACAGGGGCTGGCCCAGTAGCATAGTGGTTAAGTTCGCATGCTCCACTCCAGCAGCCCCGGGTTCATGGGTTCAGATCCCAGGCACAGACCTACACACCACTCATCACGCCATGTTGCAGTGGCATCCCACATACAAAACAGAGGAAAATGGGCACAGATGTTAGCTCAGGGCTAATCTTCCTCACCAAAAAAAAGATGAAAAATCCCACAACATGTACAATATAATGTGGTAAATATTAGCATTAAGATGTGAACTGGCTGTTATGAGATTGCAGAGGAAGAAAAGGCTAACTGCCTGAAACTTGACTCTACTAGGCCATGTTGGCTCCTGGTGACCAGACTTCCTTATCCAAATGCCTGCAAACACCCCTTTGATAACTTATTCAAGAATCTCCTGCAGGATTGAGGATAAATTCATTTGTAGATAGTGAGTTCTCTTCTGACTTTTCAGTTCAAATGAAAACTCATTTTTATTAAAACCTTCCAAACTTAACAAGAATGTTTGCAGACATCAGTGATGCAGGTTGTATTTTAATGCTTGTTAGTTGAAAAGGCATGTAATGATAAAACTGTACTACTAATTCAATAATATTTTAAATAAGTATTTATTACTATAGTTACAACAGCATCTATATCTATTAGGAAAATGTATGTTTGTGTGTGTATCTGTGGGTTTGTGTTTGTGCATACTGTGAGTGTGTATGAAGGAGATATTTGCAAGAATTATTTAAAACCAATACTAATGAGGTAGTCTCTGTGGTTTTGTTGACCAAAACGTCCTTATGTGGCCCATGACTGTAAATCACACCAGAGAAGAACTTCAATGATGTCGTTTGAACATAGATTGAAGTATTCTTAATTTACAGTGGCAATTTATGCTTGGCAGGACTACTTTTGATTAATCATTACTTGAATTTCAAAAGGTCCCAGGACAGTAAGTTGCTAAATTAACATTGTATATATTGCATTTTTCAAGACAGAGAGCATTTTTCACAGGGCTGGTTAGTAGATAAAAAGACAAGATTCAATGAAAGGGGCTTTTTAATTGGCCCATTAATTTCCTTAATGAAAATTAATTTCAAAATATTTGGTCATTTGCAAATGCTTATTGGAGTGTCCTGTAAGAGGTAAGTACCAAAGATGGAAAAGATCAATATCCAGATGTCATGAATAGACTGGCATTCTAAGTCAAAGGTGCTTGGCAAAATGAGTTAAGTCAAAGATGCTTGGTAAAGCTAGTTAAGTAGCATGGCTTCCTTTGTGATTGGGGAGGATAGGGGTGGTTCTTGAGAACTTAATGATGTGACAGTTTAGTATCTCCAATTAGTGTTGTTATTTTATTGAACCTGGAAATAAGGTCATAACTATGCAATGATACATATTCCTACTTGCTAATTTGAGCAATAATGTCATCTACACAAAATAATAGTACTTTTTTTAATCCTAGCCATTTCTTTCTCTGTTCGAGTTATCAATGGAGATTGCCCAAGTACTTTAAAACTAAAACTTTTATAATTTGCCACGTGTAATTACCTATGTCCAGGGTGATTGGTACACACACACACACACACACACACATGCACATATTTAATTGTGGGAAAAAACACATAAATTCACCCTCTTGATAATTCCAAGGTAATATTTTGAACTCCTATATTTTAACATTTATTCTTTGTGTGTCTAATACAGAAAACAAGTTGAAATAAATCAAAGCATCAATAAGAGGCTTGATATACTTTTGTCCCATAATCTTGAATTGGGGAAACTCATTCAAATCCCTTAAATGATTATAATGAGCTCTTCACTCTTGTCATAGAAATGCAATAAAGCCCAGTATCATTCACTCTAGGGCCTGTAAGACCCTGTGAGTGAGGGGCTATGCATCCTGAATACTCAGAATTTTTGAATTGATACTGAGCATCCCTTACAATGGAAATCAAGAGAAGTGGCAAACCCAGATTTATACAGAAACTCACAATATTGAAATGTTGCTCCAGGGTTTTCTTTAAACAATGGGTGGGATATATGTGCAATGTACGATAATGGTCTGCTTTAGGGTGTATGTCTGCCCTCTCAATTAAATCACAGACTTCTTGTAAATAAAGGCTGTCTATTGTTCGCGTCTGTATGATGCAGCTACTGCAGTGTCTTTTGCAAAGTGACCATTTGTGTTTGTAGACTTGAGTTTGCCGAAGTCGAAAAAAACATCCAAAAAAATACCATTATGTAACTTTTCCCTTACTCTGAAATCTGTAATCATGGCAGTCTAAATGAAGCCCTGAAGGCCTCACAAAGATTCACCATAAATATTATTCAAAATAATGAGCTATAAATTCTACCCAATGATGTCCCTGAATAGGGACTAGATACACTGACTAGGAATAATTATGGTAAAGGGCATTGTGATTGACAAATGATTTGTTACAAACCTATGGTAGAATAAGCCAGAGGAAGTTGCTGCCGTGTAACTCATCAGTTGGCTTGGATTAATTCAGTTTCCTGACATCTAGTTCTTCCAAGAGGTTATTTTTGACACTGGGTGGCTTTGTTCTACACTATCTTGTATCTCTAACAAGGTTGTGTCATCATCTGTTATTTAATGTTTCTAAAATGAGAAAAAAACCATGCCTGAAGTGAAAAATAAGCTTGTATTCTCATTGTCTTACATTTTGATTATTATAGACATGTTTGAAGATACTCCTACCTTTTCCCCTACTTTTAAATGTGCTGAAAATACAAAAGTCCATTTTTTCTGTGTCCTTATACTTATTGTATTCCTTCATTTTTTTATTTTATTTTTGTTTTTTGGTGAGGAAGATTGTCTCTGAGCTAACTTATGTGCCAATCTTCCTCCACTTTGTATGCAGGACACTGCCACAGCATGGCTTGATGAGCAGTGCCTAGGTCCGTGCCCAGGATCTGAACCCACAAACCCCTGGCCGCTGAAGCAAAGCGGGGAATCTAACCACTATGCCACCGGGCCAGCCCCTGTATTCCTTTATTCTAAAACATGTTTCCATTAATTTGGAACTGAGGAAAGTTGTTCTTTTCTGCTTAGATAGCATTCCTGCAATTCATTGTGCTTTTATAAAATGATGTTAGGGTACTCCATTGATTTTCCTTCTTGTTAATGTTATTTATGATATGCTTATACAATCTTTCATAAAGGGAGTTAACAAGTATAAATGCCATATGTATGCTATGTAGTCATGGTATGTAGAGATAACCACTTTTAAGAATGGGAGTGATCATATAGATTTCTCCATTTAGTATGTTTTAATTAATTGGCATCATAAAGTATTAGTCCATTTCCTTTTATTAAGAAAACTCAAGACACTTGAAATATAGATTTAGATATAAGATATAGAACAGGGTTGATATTCACATCATAGCCAGACAATAGGAGCAAAGTAGAAATCTATCATCAAAACCTATAACAAACTAGTTTAAGAAGAAGTTGCACAAAATTTAGGAGGTAAAAGTGAATATCAAGGTTATGGAGTCATTGTGTTTAACTGTTCTTATTTTCTGTGTTAGGACTCCTTTAGTTTCAGGTGACATAAACCCAAGACAAATTAGCTTATGCAAAGTGAAAGGAAACTGTTGGCATGCAGCTGGGCAGTCCTAGAGCTCTGCTGTACCCAGAGGTTAAAATAATCTCATTCTCTGGCAGGCTGCCTTCATGTGGTAGCCAAGATGGAGACAGGAAGTTCCTGCTTACATCATCCTCCTGGCTAACAAGCCCAGGAAAATCAAAATCACATCATTCCTGATTGTTCCAGGAGATGACCTTGGAGGATTCTGATCAGCCCTGCTTGGGTCAAATGCTAAACCATTTGATAATGACTGTACACCTGGTGGATACAGGACATTTGTGAACAGTTCCCAGTCATGCCCAACTCCAGCACAAGACTGGGAAAAGAGTCAGAGCTATCTAAGCCACGTGAAGTGAATTCTACACAAGAAGGGATTGGTTTGTTATCCAAAGGGGTGTGGGGTTGGTGGAAGATAGAACCTGTGGTCTACCAGATCTGTAGCCACCACTGGCCGCTGTAGTCTCAGCTCTGAGGATACTGCTGGAGCACACAGCATTCAACATAGGCCCTGGAAAAAAGAACAGTGACCATCAAGAGTGGGCACATGTGTTGCGTGTTCAAGCCCTTTATGTTAGCTGTTTGATCCTAAACTCCTCTGCTCCTAGCCTCAATTTATATCTGCTCTGTTTCTTTCTATCAATCTCTGTCATTCTAATGCCAGCCTTGTGATCTTATCTTAATTATCCCTGTTCTAGGGTCTCAGCCAGAATGGCCAGAGATCCCTGTATGTACATGCCTTTACAAATTCTACCATTGTTTATTGTTTTTAATATTCTTCTCTGTTAATATTG
Source organism: Tapirus indicus (assembly GCA_031878705.1). Classification (NCBI taxonomy): domain Eukaryota; kingdom Metazoa; phylum Chordata; class Mammalia; order Perissodactyla; family Tapiridae; genus Tapirus; species Tapirus indicus. The sequence continues at coordinate 4,664,270 of CM062930.1, read as the reverse complement.
CCATTTAAGGGTCTTAGAGACAAGTGTACTATCTTACGTTAGCTTGAATCCCCTGAACCATCACCTGGAGCATCCTGAACCACTGTACAGTTCAGTGTTCTTGTCTGTAAAACAGACATGACAGCTTTTAACTGAAGTAGCAGAGTGCTTCCTGGTTAGTCTGCCTAATAGACAAAGTCTGCTCAGTATTCAAGGTCCAGATTTTTTCTCTGACTTCCAACAGCCTAATGGAATATTCTATCCAGAACTCCAACTGTTTAGAGTTTGTATACAAAAGCCTTTCTCCTGAATGGTTTGATTCTGCCATATAGCATTTAATATCTCCCTCAATTTGGAGAGAACAGTATCCTTAGAGTTTTATCTTCCTGGATGCTAACTCTGGGCCCAGGCTAGCACTCTGGCAGAAGAGTTTCAGGCATGGGCTTCCGTAGACTGCCTACAGATATCAGGTAACCTCAGAGTACACTCAAAAATTCTCTCAACAGCATTTCTGCTTTTCTTGGAAGGATGAGATAACCAACAGTGGCTGATTTAAAGTTTTATAGCTTTCCTGACCCCTAATGGTATCTCAAAACACTGTTGATGTTTTCTAGAATCTTCTTAATGAGATAGCATCTTGGAAATTTGTCTTTACTTCTGGGCATAGTCTAGTTCAGAGCCCATGTAGTGCAGTGAGCAGAATGTCTAAACCCGGCAGAATGTCTGGGTGGTCACTCATGGTGCCGGTGTAACCACAGGCCCATTTAGAGCCAGTTCGAAGGGACTCCATCTCTTATCAACAAAGTGATTAAGGATTGTCTTTCAGAAAAACTGCAGAGTCACACAGCCAGGGCATGCACAAAAGAAGAAATCGTGACCTGAAATGACCTCAGAACCAAAGACCCTCCTCCCCACGGAACCCAAGGACTGGGATATGACCAGAACTTGAAAGCCGGACTCATCAGAAGCAAGGGGTCCCTCATCCAGGAAGATCCAGTGTTAAAATTCCTCCCTTACCTCATACAAAAATATTTAGAGCCCCATTGTAAATGTTTAGAGTCTCATCATAATGTATAAAACCTTACCATAAATACCTGAAGCCCACCAATCAAGAACCTCTCCCACCAGCATTTCCTCATGCCAACCTGTTCTCTCCAACCTCTTAAATTTTGTCCCAAATCCTGAATTGGCAAGACAGATCCGAGGGCACACTCCCCCTGTCTCCCTGGAGATTGATCTCTCAGAATAAAGTTGATTTCTCCCCTCAAAGGCTGGTGCCATAATTAATTGGCTTGTTTATGTGCATCAGGCAAAGAATGCCAATTTTGGTTGGTAACACTGAGCTGGAGCTAGATCATCTTTAGACTACACTCTGGATATAAAATTCCATTCTGTAAGGAACATAGAGTGAACCAAAGTGTATTTTTTCCAAATTAGCAGTAAGGAAAAGTTTTAAGTTCAGTAATTTTTATGATATAACATGACTGAAGGAAGGCCTCAATCATTTTTATAAATAGGCATATACATTTTGTTAAAAATCTGGATACTTTAAAGCCCCTTAAGGGGCAACCAAAATAGAAGGAATATGTACTAAAATGTCTTGAGAAGAAAACTCACTCCATTCAGGGGGAATATCTGTTCAGTTACTTCTTTAAAATATAGCCATAATGCCCTTGAATCAACTCTCTGAACCTAAGAAGTTCTGTCCATAAGACAGTCCACATTTTCTACGGATATGTCATATGAGTGAATTACTTAAGAGCATTTTGAGTTCTGTGTAAGAAAAATTATATAAATTATTTTGTTGGCACAAACAAGGAATAATTTTCTTGGAGCTAAAGGAGTTAGCTCCTTTATGGATGAACTAAATTGTCAGAAGACAGAGTCTGATGCTCTCTATACTGACCTGCAAGTAAAGAAAAACATGCAATCTTTACTGCATCAGCAACTTTCACAAGCATTAAATTCACTTAAAATGGTTTTATATTGGAAATGTACAATGTCATACTGATATGACAATAACTTATGAATTTATATATTCTTCCATAATTGTTTCAACTCTAGAAAAGATACATTACAGCTTAAGGCTGACTTCACTCTGCTGAGAAATGATGGAAGGGAGGTGTCATTATGATGACCCACACATACCTCCAGGATTGCATTCACCAAAATTCCTTATACTAGAAGGAGATCACAATAGCTAGAAAGAATTTGACTTCAGCATCTTTCTAAACTCCATATTATCTTATTCTCTCATAGTGTTCTCTGCAGGAAACTGACTCTTTGAAGCTGTTTTTAACATATATTTAATATATTTAACATAACAGAACTTCTCCAACAAATGGAAGGTCTTAAACTTTTTAAGAAAACCCTGTGAAGTTAATTTAGTCAACAGAAAGAAACTTAAGAGTAGTTGACTAAGTCAAGAGTGAAAATAGAAAAATTTCAAAATTTGTTGATTAAAAAGTGAGGATTTAGCAACAAGAACCATTCTATATCTGGAAGTGTGTAATTGATAGGAGAGGATTTTATTTATATGTTTAACTTTTACTTTGTTCTTGTTATACACAAATAAAAATGACTCAGCTATTTTCCAATGTTAGCCGAAATTGAGTCACGCTGTATATGAGCAATCAGCAATCAACTATTCTTTGGGTGATTATTATCAAAAGGCTGGACTGATTCAAAGTATTTTTACAAACATAATTTAATCCAAATTCAATCGTTTCTCTCACATATAAAGTTGTGGGATTTATTTTTCAAGTTTGAATTTTCTCTTAGCTTAAATATATCATATATTCATCAATTCTAGCACTTTTTTTCATATTTTAACATCTCTGATAATCATGAAGGGGAGAATGACTATTCCTCATCACCAAACTGAAGGGGAAGAGGAGGATCCTCTCCCCACCCTGGGTCCTTTCTGGCTGGGCTACAAATTAAATTGACATGAGGCCGAATAGCAGGAGAAAATCAAACAAAGTTTTATAACATGTATACATGGGAGAGACCAGGGAAACTGAGTTTCTTTCGACAGAGTGGTGGAGGTTTTCCTCTTAAATAGACAAAGGAGGATGTTGGGGGTTGGGGGGATTACAAGAAAAGCACAGTAAACAAGCGTATACAGATTTAAGTCTTCACCTTCCACACTGATAAGAGTTTCTAGAGATAAAGTCATCCCCCATTCTTCCTGGTACAGAGAGGGAGATATCTTTACAAATGGAGATTTCCCTTATGAATGTGATTGTCTGATAAACAGAACTTTGATAAGAATGGGGGTAACAAAGATCATCCAGTCTATCGATACCCAGAGTTATCCAAGGTGATGGCCCATCCCAGGGACAGGGCTTCCATCCCAAATCCCTTTAGACAGTTGGGGTGGGGGAAGGTCAAAACCTCCTTTAGAAAAAATAAGGTAAAGAGGCATATCTTGAGGTGGCCAATTCTGATCCCCCACATGCACATGCATTCTATCATTACTGCATATCATAGTTTACTTGGCAGTGCATTTTCTTTCCCAGGGGTATATAACATAATAGTGTAATTTTTAATTCATGGCATCTTAGTTTCCCTGAAATAAGGAAAGTCCTCCATTAATTCACACAGTGTAGAAGGAAACAGAAAAATATAGTGAATAGGATATTACAAGGGCAGACATCGTTGGTTCAATTCTTGTCATTAGCTCTTGATTACTTTATAATTTATGTAAATAAAACTTGTCTAAACCTAAGTTTCTCAAATATAGATGGGTCAAGAAGAAAATTAAATGAGAAAAATAAAAGTATTTTGATTTTAGTAGGCATTCAAAACATAGTAGTTACCTTTTTTCCATGATTTAAGAAAAAATATACTTCTTAGCCCATTTTAATGCCAATAAAACAATATAGTAAGCTAAGAATAATGATAATTATTGTTATAGAGGTTGATCATTTCCCTCTGCCTTGGTTTCCAAGTGGAAGTATTTCCCCTAAGACTTCCAGACCTCTTGTCCCACTGCCCACCCTTCTCCAAGGAGGTTGAGTGAGTTATTTGATTGGCGGGAGACAGTCATCATTCCTTGTTCAAGTGGTAGTGACTCCCTAAAAAACAACTTTGGCCCCACCTTACTCTTGGGCCCTCCTGTAGATCATTGGGGAAGGGATACCAATGGAGTCATGGCAATGAAATAGCTCTTCCAAAATAGCTTCTAGCAATTATGGTTTATCTGGGTGAGTCGTGTAGTCCATCTCCTCAGCATCCCTGATTAAACTCAGTTTAGGAGAACCTTTTCTCAGTTCTGCTCATTTCAGGTTTGATTCTCAGTATTGTAAAGAAGCAGAATAGTATTTTGACTTCAGGTGAGTCCTTCAGCTTCAGGAAATGTGTTTTTGCTCAAGCTTTCCAAGATCAGATATCAATATTACTATGCTCTCTCTCTCTTCTCTGTTCTTCCTCTTTTAATCCTCTTCCATGTGGCTTCTACCCAATCTTAGCTACTTTTAGCAGCTCTTCAACATGTTTTAGAATCTGTGGTCTTGACAGAAATGAAAGTCTGGGTTTTTTTTCCCTTTTCCTTTTCACTTTTATATTGTTTTCAGGAGAAAGGGCAAAATCTGACCTATGTGGCCACATTTCTTCCAGAAGTCACCTTTTCCCATACATCAATTTAAAGTTCCGTGTTCATAGTGAATCTTCTATGGCCATTCTCTGAGAGACTTTCTGATTATTAAAAAACCTACCCTCAGTATCTATTAGTCAGGGTTCTCAGAGAAAGAGAATCAGTAGGAGATATATATATATATATATATATATATATATATATATATATATATATAGGAGATTTGTTATGAGGAATTGGCTCGTGTGATTATGGAGAATGAAAAGTCCCAAGGTCTGCCATCTGCTAGCTGGAGACCCAGGAAAGCTGGTAGTGTAATTCAGTCTGAGCCTGAAGGCCTGAAAACCAGGGAGCCTGTGGTGTAAATCCCAGTATGAAGGACAGAGAAGATGAAAAGAGATGTTCCAACAAGCAGGCAGGCAGGAAGCAAAGGGGGTGGATTCCTTCTTCTTCTGCCTTTTGTTCTATTCAGGCCCTCCATGGATTCGATGATACCCACCCACATTGTGGAGGGCTATCTACTTTACTGAGTCACTGATTCAAATGCTAATCTCATCTGGAAACACCCTCACAGACACACCCAGAAATAATGTTTAATTTGGGCACCTAGTCGTCAGTAAAGCTAACATATAAAATTAACCATCACACATACAGTCCTCAAAAAATTCTAGTCTAAACAAGGATGTATATGAAACAATGCCACAGCAATTATGTACCAGACTATGTAATACTGGTCATAGTGAAAAAGAATTCGGCATAGGAAGAAGCCGGTTTGGGCTAGAGAAGTCAGGGAGTGCTTTATGGAGGATGCTGACATTGAAATTTTCTTGGAAAAATAAAATAAAAAAGAATAGAAAAGAAAGCATTAATAGGAAGATGACACTACTTTAAAAGTGCACATTGAAATGAAACGTGAAAAACAAGTGACTTTACTGTAGTTATAGAAATAGTAATTAATATTACACAGCACTTTAGAGATTTCACATGACTTTCCCATACAATATTTGAGCAGCCCTATTAGAGTTCCACTGGGAATATATATACAAAATTTGGAGGTTCATTTTTATGAGCAACATGTTAGTAAATATTCCCCCAAACCCTTTTGTATTTAAAAGCAAAATCAGTGTGCCTAATAGAATGTTTTGACTATGTGTGGAGGAAATTGACAGAAGTCAATGTTTCCATGGAGTGGGAAATGTTGGTTTTACAAGGACTTTTGCTGCTAATTCTTCTCACAGCTGTTATCTACTTCAGGGACTAAGCATATATCTCTTAAATATAAATGCCTATAGTTGTTGTCAATCTATTGGGCAATCAATTGCCCAAATTAATATGCATTCCCTTTACAATGAAGGTAGGTTGGGGTGTGCATAAAAATCGAAAATCGAGATCTTGTAGCTACTCAGTCTGTCAGTCTAACCCCAGTAGCGTCTTGTTCCATCTCTTTATTGCTAACTGAACTTTACTCCAAACTTGGATTCCTTGCTGTGGGTCTTAGTAAATCATGTTCCTGGCTCCACTTTGTGTATCTAGTCAGTTCTACAAACAGGCCTCTTTTCCCAATCATAAACTCCATCTCTGTTTCTTGGCTGTTAGCCTCATCTCTCCCTTTGGCCTTGCTTCCCACCCACAAATGGGTATCTTAGTGACAATGCTCTGAGCATCCCCAGAACCACACAGAGATCTTCCTTGCTAGAAGCCTCTAGGCAGAAAGTAGTTTTCACTGTTTTAAACATGAAGAATTTGAAAGCCTCTAATCCAGAGTTTACACAGTTCATAAGGATTTGGACATATAGAAAGTAAAATCAGAGAAAATTTCTTTTTTTGTATCCTTATTTTCTGTTTTCTGCTTTTTGTATAAACCTATATCCATTTTATATTTTCAGTAAGTAATTCTGAGACCCTTCACAGTGGTAACTCCTATTTAACATTCACTGATTTAGATCCATGATCCTCAGAAGAGTTGTTTCTGAATAGCTTCAGTATAGACTGGCCTTAGTCTCTTTTTATTGCCATTACACACAGCAAAGTCACTTACAAAAGAATATTTAAAGGAGTAAACATTATTAATGTCCAACTGTGCTTTTAAATTAAAATATTCCAATTTATGACATGATTAGATTTTCAAGTGCCAAAGATCTTCAACTAACCTAGGAAGTTTAATAGATCGCTATTTTTATGCAGATAAACTGCAGGGATCACGGATAATAAATTAACCTGTTCTTTGTTCACAGAAATTCATTATGACACAGGGAAAAATGACTGCAAGTAAACTATTTTTAACAAATTACAATTTTACAAAATGAATTTATCATATAATCAAAGTTCAAATATATTGTTTTATTTTAATCTTGGGGAAAACCCCACGCATAGGCCTTGTGTTTACTGGCTTATGTCAGACTGTTTGTTCTAGTCTCACAGTTTACCACAAGTGACAGGCTTGTTCTCATTTACTGTCTTACAATAAGGAGATATAAGTTGAAAATTAAGACTATAATCAATTCCTCATTAACTATCATAGTGCTGTTTGTTTTCAGTTCTGTGATATTTGGTGACATTCTTAAACTTTAATAATTCAGTCACCAGAAGAAAATCTAGAATTATTTAAAAAGCATGATAAAGGTTCAGTGTAAATGGTTCTTCTGTGCCATTCATTAGTTGTCATGTCATTTTCCAATCATTATTACATTTTCCAAATATCTGCCTGATTCTTATGCTGCCAATTATAGGCCTGTTTCATCAGGGAAAATATTTTTTAAAAATTTAAGGGACGCTTTTTATGTTTTTATAGCCTGAACAAATAGATCACTCACTCATTGCTCTTATTAATTGATTAATGGGTGTCTGGTGAAGGCATGGATGGCCAGGGAATTGTGACTCAGGAAGTGAGTTCTAGAGCTGGTTAGAATAAATGTCAGTCGTTAGGGGTTAGATTGATCACAAAAGATATGTTTTTTGGTTTCTTTCTGCTACACATAGGTCATCACTTATGTGGACTTTAAGCAGGAATGATTTTGCCACCAATGTACTAGAATAATTAAATGAAGGCAACACATTGAGTGTTCCTTGTATGAAGATCCAGAAGGGAACATAGGGATTGTCAGGTGGGACAAAAAGTGAGAATTGGATCAACATTTAGCAACTAAAATACAAATCATTAAGGAAAAGTCAAATATCTCCTGTAAGACTTGATGTGAATAGGATTTGCCTAGAATAAAGGGTAGATTTTGATGGAAAATTCTAATCAGGAGGACAATTGTTGTCTTAAAATAGACATTATAAGGTTTAGTTTATATGTGGGAAATCTTATTTAAAAAACTTCTGTATGCGTTCATGCATATTGGGATATATTTTATTTATTAAGATTTGTTGGGAGAAATTATATGAATCAATAGAACTAGACAAAATGACTGACTCTTTTAAGTAAAATATATCCTGGTTAATGCAATTTTTGGTCTTGGCAATCATACAAAATTGATAAAGAGACAATGATTGTACAATTTTGACTATCTTGCACCCCCCCAAAGGAGAGGGAGGACTGTCTGTGGAGATGGGGAGCCCCTGTGGGCAGGGGGCAGAGACTGAGACCCACAGGACAGTAAAAGGTATGCAAGTGTGCTTCCCCCTTGGGCAAGGGCCTGCCCGCTGTTGAGCTTCTGGAAGGCCTTCAAGAGGGACCATATCAAGGCTGCATCATCCCACGGAGACTTTTCATGTCCTTTAGTTCATCATCCCTGCTGGGGGAGAAAATCTAGACACAGCAATATGGGGAATTCCATGGATATAACTTACTTTGCTCCAACACTGACTTTCCAGGTATGCGTCTGAAATTCATTTCCTAATTTTCATAAACTTGAACTCAAACAATAATACACACACACACACACACACACTGCTATTTCTTTTCTGGGGGTTATGAGTAATATATAGAGACTGAGATTTCAGTGTGGCTTGCTCAGAACAAAGCCTAACATAAAACCAATTCTTCATTGCCATTGTTTATTGTGAATCTTACTATTGACATTAGGGATAATATGGCCAATGAGAAAAATTCATACTTGGAAATTAAACGTAATGACTCACATTTGTATTAAACGATGCATTATGCCATGATGCATTATGTTGCTAGAAGCCAGCCTATTTTATGGAGGCTATATTTAGAAATATAATGCATTTAAAGAGAAATTATATTATCCGAGGTTTCAAATATGTTCACAAAATGTTTGTGTTTTTTAATTACACTTTTATTTTGCATAAAATTAAATGTGTAACCTAGTCTTTTTATGAGAGAAAAACATACTTCAAGTTCAGTTTTCTCCCTGTCAAGATGAAGTAAGAACTGTTAGAATAAATATGGCATTATCATGTAAATCCATTGCAACGTTGTGAGTAGAAGTGCAGTAGAGTAAGTGAGAGTATGAGATTTTGTTTTAAACAGAACTGAGTTCAAGCCCATTTTCATCAGCTGCTAAATGATAAGTCTAAGCACGTTACTTAACATCCTTAAGACTCAATTTTCTTTTATGTCAAATGGAGATGATAACAGTAATACTGCTTACCTTGTAAGGTACTTGTGAATGGAATAATGTATTTAAACTGCTTGGCATGGTGCAAGGAGCATTTCAAAAGTTTTGATAAATGATATTTATTGTGCTGTTATTGCTTCCCTTTCCCTTCCCATTCTAGCAAGTTGGGGCCTGATTACTTTCTCTCTTGGGAAAATTGCTCATGAAATGAAATATCAAAGAGCCTGAGGTCTGAAGTCTGGCTGTGGAGAAAGGTCTTTTTGAGAGTTCCAGGTCATTCTAATGTGAAGCCAGGGTAAGAACTACTATTTCCTAGCATGGTGATCAGAGTGAAAATCCCCCATAGCCTTAACTCCTTCTGGGTCTTTGCACAAGACTCAGATTCCTGTGTGAGAGAATCTTTTTACATTAGTGTGGGTGATGTCTGCATGGTGAGGTCAGAATTCCACTGACTGCTTGGGGGTAGGAGGGATTGTTTGCCAAAGAAAGGAATGCTGGACAGACCCAAACCCAGAAGGACACTGAAGTACCCAATAATAATTAGAATACAGTATTTGGGGATTCTCTAAGGGAACTTCATGGGATGATGAAAATGTCCTATATCTCGTTTTGGGTAATGGTTACTCAGGTCAAAACTCATCAATCTGAATGCTTAAGGTCTGTGCTTTTTATTAGATATAAATGTTAAATAAGTAAATACATAAATAAACAAACAAATAAACCACTTCATAGAAATACGTCAGTGACTCAATTAAACTGTCTGCAATAGTAAGATGTAATTTATAATCAGTCTTTCAATAGTGTTCTATATCACATTCTACCATTCCATAAAGTTAAAGAGAAAATTCAGAAGGAAGAGACACACGCAGAGTTTCTTTTGATATTTAGACATACCAAATTCAAGTTAATAGATAAAAGATTAAGAATCCCATACACACACATTTATAAATCAAATAATGTAATTGCAATATTTAGGTAATTGCTTCCATTTTCTTTATTCATTGTAAGTGGGTACATTGTGGCTAATGCTTTATAAAAGTGGCTTTAATATTAATATAGTTAAAATAGTATATAGATCCTCTATTAGAATTCTAGTCTCCTGTGTGTAATTTAAAAATGTTATCCTTAGAATGAGCATTATTGTTCTCATTCCCAGTTGAGAAACAAAGTGAGTTACATTTTAAATGGTTTAATAAAAAATAGAACTCAAAGGTTTGGTTCTACTATTACTTGAGGCGTGAAACACATATATTTCTATAAGTACAATGTTAAAGAAATTTATGCATACCATTGCTTTCTGTTTTGAATAAAAAAGAAAGAAATTAGAGGTAAAGCACACTGAAAAGTCTATATTTGCTTGTGCATTATTTCTTGATTTCCTTGATGCAAAAGTGTCCTATTTAGTTTATATATTCTGTGGTAACTCTTAGAAATCCAAATGTTCAAGTGAACAGCATTATTTTTATATTTGAACAGTCATACACATATATACCCACATCACTATACCTCTGTATCAATATCCATATATTTTGTAATCTGTAAACTGAAAATAATTATATTATTTACTAATTTATATACTCTTTTTTTTTCTTTTGTGAGGAAGGTTAGCCCTGAGCTAACATCCATTGTCAATCCTCCTCTTTTTGCTGAGGAAGATTGGCCCTGGGCTAACATCCATGCCCATCTTCCTCTACTTTATATGGGACACTGCCATAGCATGGCTTGACAAGTGGTGCGTCAGTCCCTGCCCAGGATCTGAACCTGCAAACCCCAGGCCACGGAAGCAGAACACAAAAACTTAACCACTCAGCCACTGGGCCAGCCCCAAATTTATATACTCTTTTATCCACAGATATTTACTAAACACCTGCTATGAGCTGAGCACTGTGTTTGAATATATAAAGAAACCATAACCTCATAGAAATCCTAGACTAGAAAGTCTACTACTTATTTCCAGAAACAGGTGGAAAAAAATTTCTAAGGCAAAAACGTAGTAATGGAAATTGTGAGGGAAAGGATGAAAGAGACTTGGAAGAGAGATACTGGAGAGATAACTCATGAGTAATAAGAATCCTAGAAGTGGGAAAAGACCAAATAATATAGAAAATTAGATAAGGTGAAAAAACAGCTTGACTCTGTAATTTGAAAGGCATCCAAAAATCCCAGTATAATTTTGGGGCCTCTCTGGTATAATTCCTGAATTGTAAGAAGAAAGAAAATATAGGGCATACTTTGTGATGGGAAAAATAAAATGAGAGAATAAAAATAAAATCCAATTCTTTATGGAAAAGCCTGGTAGCTAGATGGCAGTGGAGCAATATTATAAAATTTGGAGAGACCAGGCCTGGAACCAAGAACACTGTAGCAAGCCAAGGTAGCAACCATCTGCTTGTGAAATAAAGATAGTCTTGGAATTACAAAGTTCTGGAAGTATTCTGCCTGGGCTGGTCTTGGCTTGTTGGTCTAAGCCCATTTGCTGCCCTTTCCCAGGGTCTGTGTCCTAAACCAAGCTTCCCAGGCCCCCTCTCCAGCTGGCTTCTCAAAAGCCTCCATTAATAGGAGGCCATGACGGGAGACTGGCAAGTGGGAGGAAAGGAGAAATCAGGATCTTTCTTCCTCCTCCTCTCTGCATCACGTTGCATCCTTGGCTGGCACTGACTGTCTCTTCTACAGTTCCAGCTCCCACCATGGTTCTGGCAATACCACCTTGGCCACTGATGCCTCCAGCCCTAGTGGAAATTGCTGCTGCTTGTTATTGTTAATCAACAGGGCTGCCTCATCTCTTCCTGCACCTTTGTCACCAGTTTCCTGTGATTGATCCCTCAACTACTGAACTGCCTCACATGGATGCTATTTCATTGACAAGAACCTGATACATTGTTTGTGTATGCCATCTGTCAATATCCCAACTATTCCAAGAAATGGCCGTCAAATCAGAGCAGATACCTCTGGGAATGCTAAGAGGAAGAAAGACTGGGAGAACAATGGATCTTGCCATAGATTTTTAAACATTAATGGGATGATGATTAAGAAAATGAGAATTTGAAAAACTATTGCTATGTAAAGCTTCTTAAAGTAAAAGATGTAAAGGATGAGTTTAATAACATTCTGGAAATAAATAATTTTAGACTCTCAGAGAAAAGAGGAGATAGGGAAATTCAAAGTGTTCTTAAGATTTCATCTTGGAGCAGGGAGGCAATGTCAAGTAAATGTGAGGGGGCATCCAAAAACTATTGAGTATTGATATGTTCTTATAAAATAGGAAGAAGGTTTGGAAAGCATACTGGAAACTCCAACTTAACAGGAAAAAAAGAAAATGATCCAAGCCATGAAAATAAAGGGCAAAAGAAGAGAAAATAACACTATAAAATATTATTAAGCATAAGTGCAACTTCAAGATTTAGAGCAACTTGATCACTTAAATGTCAATGGGTTAAAATGTCATATCACACACAAGGAATTTCAGACTCTGTTAGAAACAGAAATAGCTCTCTATTATTTATCAAGACCCCCAACAACAAGGTGACAGAAAAAGTTTAAAGTACGTGCATGTCAAGGGCACACTAAGCAAATGGAAATGAAAAGAAAGCCCCAGATGTCATGTTCACATCAAACAATATGGAACTCAAGGCTGAAAGCATTAATGAGGATAAAGAGAGTTAGTATACGTTATATTAAAATTTGCAGTCTCCGAAGAACAAACCTCTATGCACCCAAAGAGGGGTCAGTAAAGCAGATTTTAGAACACTTTTGTGGCCTAACTTTGCCAAAGGTGCTGATGGAGGAGACGGAATGGCATTGTCAGCTCATAGAATCAGGCAGCAGCTGGACTAATAAAGGAGATGCTCTGTGAGCTGAGGGATGATAGTACTGAAGCAGATTTCTCTCCATCTCTTGTCTCTGCAAACTTATTAAGTGAACATGGAATTCGCACCAATGTTACAAGGCTCCTGAGAGTCACAGCCTGGCCGTGGGTACAAGCAGCACTCCATGCTCATGTGTGGCAGCAGATCCTCAAGGTGTGTACCCTTACCTGCAGCAGTGGTGTCAATCACACCAATATAAGGAGAGAGCTGACCTTTGCCTGCTGAGAGGAAGTTCAAATGGTTTCCAGAGATTTGTTACAAGTGACAGCTAATTCATAGTAAAGTATCCCAAAAACACATGTATGTGTTTGGAATTTCAAAAATATTTTTCAGAAGATCAAAAGTATTGTCAGAAGAAAATAAAAGCTAGTGAAGTTTCTAGCCTAGGCCCCCAAATCATAACCAAAGCAAAACATGCAGAATCTTCTCATGTACAGGTGCTCCCAACCAAAATCTTTCCCAGTTGGTAGTTCCCATATACGTCTCTCAACCTACCAGTTCCTTCCTAGGGTACCATGATAAATTTACTTCCTGATTCACTTTCCATAACAAGAAGAAGGATTGCAAATAAAGAATCAGACGTATCTGGTGATTGAGTGGATATAAGAAGTAAAAGTGCGAGATGAGTTAAAATGATTTGAAGTTCTTAAATCTGAATGACTGAAAGAATGCTAGAGCATTGATATAAGTGAAGAAGTTGGGGCAGTTTATCTTTCAGGAAAATTAATATATTGCTATGCGATAGCCTGGTGGAAATGTTCATCAGCCTTCTGGACAAATGAGACTCATGCTCAGAAAACAGTCCAAGGTTTAGGATTTGGAAGTGGGAATAATTTGCATAAAGGGCTGTTTGGAGTCATGGGGATGTGTCATTTCAGGGAACAATGGAGCACAGACTTAAGGACAACTTGGGGAGAAATCAAGAGAGGAAATCAACTAGGCAATCAGGTTCCTGTGTGTAGAGTTTAAAGTGCACTAAAGGATATAGTATAATCAGAAAGCTGTATTTTACCAAAACTCCCTGTTCTTAAACATAAAGCACTCACACATTTAGAAAAGATTGGGAAAATATTTTCATATGAAAAACTGAAAGGGTAAAAGCTCATAAAAGACAAAGTGAGTAGAATCTGTTGGTAAATTATGCTCTAGAGTAGAGTGAGAAACGTTGGAAAGGAAAAGAAAAAGGCAACCCCCTGCATAGTCAGCCCAAACAGTAGCACAATAATTTTCGGCAGATGAGAGGTATTCATACGAAAATATTCATATAAATCCACCCCAATGTAATTTTCTTCAAATTTCTAAGACCATTTTAAAAGAAATACATAACTTCTTTTATCCCATTTCCCACTCCACATTCCCTCTTCAGTCACAAACACACACACACACAAGTATGAGCACAAAACACTTCAGCATCTAAGCCACATCAAGTTCTGAATTAGTGCCTGCTCTGTTTGCCTATTTTGATAGAAATTATCTCCCCTGAACTATAACTCCTTGAGGGCATGAATTGTATGTTTCTTCCATCATGGTATTCCCTATGTCTAGAATAGTGCCTTGGACATCGAAGGTTATATGTATATACACATATACATCAACACACATACAACCTATAAAACATATATACATGTATATGTGGCACATATACACATACATATATACACACATATGTGTGTATATATATATATGTACATACATAAGACAAAGCAAATTGGAACAAATGCACTTAATGGCTCAATAACATGATGTTATTTATGATAGAAAACATTGGATCACTAGCACATCAAGTTTTAAACAAATAAGCTGTGAAAATAAAGTGGCAGAGCATTTTAGTATCAGTCGTGCAAACATCAAGGTTCTGGACCACTAGGTATCACCTACTATGGATGCACCAGAAAGACATCATTCACTGGATAAGACAAATCAAGGAAGAACCTAACATTGTCCTGACATCAGAGTGAAAGCTTGGAATGAGACGCTGGCTCTCTCACCTTCTAACTAAAGTGACTTCATTTCTCTGGACTTTAGTTTTGTTTTTAGTTTTTTATAAACTAAAAATGTGGATAATAAGAATCCAAAGATCACCCTAGATCTAAAGATGTTTCTATTGCTCAAACACATGCACAGTAATTAAAATGGAGCTTTGCACAGTCATGATTAATAAATTGCTGCCTGAGTAGGTACCAGAGGAGGACATAGGAAATTGAGTCCCATCCTGTGTTTGAAATTCAAGATGATCAAGAAAGGTTAGTGCAGATGTTGGAGGTTTTGCCTAAAATCCCCACACAAATCATTCCCTTAGGCAGTTTTTCCTAATTATTTACAAAAATCTGATAAATATCTCACTCTAAGACATTCTGTAGCACTAATGACAGATGGAAATTCATCTAACCTGGAATTTCTTATGGCAAGATCTCTTATAATCTTTTGTATTTCTGAGGTGTCTGCTGTAATTTCTCCTCTTTCATTTCTGATTTTACTTATTCAAGCCTTCTCTCTGTTTTTCTTGGTGAGTCTAGCTAAAGGTTTGTCAATTTTGTTTATCTTTTCACAGAACCAGCTCTTGGTTTTATTGGTTTTTTCTATTTTTCTTTTAGTCTCTATTTCATTTATTTCTGCTCTGATTTTTATTATTTCCCTTCTTCTACTGATTTGGGCTTTGTTTGTTCTTTTTCCAGTTCCTTTAGGTGCACTGTTAGATTGTTTATTTGATATTTTTCTTGTCTGCTGAGATAGACTTGTATTGCTATAAACTTCCCTCTTATTACCACTTGTGCTGTATCCCATAAATTCTGGCATGTCGTATTTTCATTGTCATTTGTTTCCAGATATTTTTGTGTGTGTGTGTGTGAGGAAGACCAGCCCTGAGCTAACATCCGTTGCTAATCCTCCTCTTTTTGCTGAGGAAGACTGGCCCTGGGCTAACATCCGTGCCCATCTTCCTCTACTTTATATGGGACGCCGCCACAGCATGGCTGACAGGCAGTGCGTCGGCGGGCGCCCGGGATCCGAACCAGCGAACCCCGGGCTGCCAAGCGCGGACGAAACCGCTACGCCACCGGGCGGCCCCCGTTTCCAGATATTTTTTGATTTCTCCTTTGATTTCTTCATTGACCCAATTGTTGTTCAGTAGCATTTTGTTTAGCCTCCATATATTTGTGGCTTTTCTGATTTTCTTCCTACAGTTGATTTCTAGTTTCATACCTTTGTGGTCAGAAAAGATGTTGGTATTATTTCAATGTTCTTAAATTTATGGAGACTTGTTTTGTGGCCTAATATGTGATCAATCCTGGAGAATGTTCCATGAGCATTTGAAAAGAACGTGTATTCTTTGGTTTTTGGATGGATTGTTCTGTGTATATCTACTAAGTCCATCAGGTCTAATGTGTTGTTTAAGGCCAATATTTCCTTGTTGATCTTCTGTTTGGATGATCTATCCATTGGTGTAATTGGAGTGTTCAAGTCCCCTACTATTATTGTGTTACTGTCTATTTCTCCTTTTATGTCTGTTAATAATTGCTTTATATGTTTAGGTGCCCTTATGTTGGGTGCATAGATATTTACGAGTGTTATATCCTCTTGTAGGATTTTCCCTTGATCATTATGTAGTGCCCTTCTTTGTCTCTTGTTACAGTTTTTGTTTTAAAGTCTATTTTGTCTGATATGAGTATTGCTACCCCAGCTTTCTTTTCATTGCCATTTGCATGGAGTTTCTTTTTCCATCCCTTAACTTTCAGTTTGTGAGTGTCTTTAGGTCTGAAGTTTGTCTCTTGTATGCAGCATATATATGGGTCCTGTTTTTTTATCCAATCAGGCACCCTATGCCTTTTGATTAGAGCACTTAGTCTATTGACATTTAAAGTAGCTGTTGATATGTATGTACTTACTGCCATATTTTTACTTTTTTTCTTGGTGTTTTAGTAGTTCTTCTCTGTTCCTTTCTTCTTCTCTTGCTCTCTTCCCCTGTGGTTTGATAGCTTTCTTTGGTATTATGTTTGGGTTCTTTTTGCTTAGTTTTTTGTCTATTTATTATAGGTTTCTGGTTTGTGATTACCACGAGGTTCATATATAATAACCTATGTATATAGCAATCTATAATTGAGTTAATGATCTCTTTAGTTTGACCTCTATCTGAAAGCTCTACTCTTTTACTCCCCTCTTCCCACATTTTATGTTTTTGATATCATATCTATCTTTTTTGTGCATTTGTATCAGTTACCCTCTTATCATGGAAATAGATAACTCTTTCATATTTGTAGTCTTCTCTTTCCTCCTTAAATAAGTCCCTTTAGCATATCCTGTAGGACTGGTTTCTAGATGATAAACTCTTTTAATTTTTGCTTGTCTGGAAAACTCTTTATCTCTCCTTCCATTCTGAATGATAACCTTGCCGGGTAGAGTATTCTAGGCTGTAGGTTTTTCCTGTTAGTACTTTAAATATGTCATGCCACTCTCTTCTAGCCTGTAAGGTTTCTACAGAGAAGTCAACTGATAGCCTCATGGGATTTCCTTTGTATGTAACTTGTCTTTCTCTTGTGGCTTTTAGGATTCTCTCTTCATCTTTAATTCTGGACATTTTAATTATGATGTTTCTTGGTGTGGGCCTCTTTGATTTATCTTGTTTGGCACTCTTAGTACTTCCTGTACCTGGATTTCTGCTTCCTTCCTTAGGTTAGGGAAGTTTTCAGCTATTATCTCTTCAAATAGATTCTCTGCCCCTTTGTCTCTCTCTTCTCCTCTGGGATCCCTATAACACAGATGTTAGTGCACTTGATGTCGTCCCAGAGGTCCCTTAGACTGTCTTTGCTCTTTTTAATTCTTTTTTCTTTTATCTGTCCAGCTTGGGTGATTTCCTCTAGTCTTTCATCCAGCTCACTGATCCATTCTTCTGTATCCTCTACTCTGCTTTTAAGTCCCTCTAGTGAATTTTTCTCTTCCAGTATTGTATTCTTCATTTCTGATTGGTTCTTTTTTATATCTTCCATTTCTTTGTTGATGTTCTCACTGAGTTCATCCATTCTTCTCCCAAGATCAGTGAGCATATTTACGACTCTTTGTTTGAACTCTGCGTCAGGTAGATTGCACATTTCTGTTTCATTTAGTTCCTTTTCTGGGGTTTGGTCCCATTCCCTTACTTGGAAAGTATTCCTTTGCCTCCTCACTTTGCCTCTTTCTCTGTGCTTGTATCTGTGTATTAGGTAGGTCAGCTACATCTCCTAATCTTGGAGAGGTGACCTTATGTAAGTGATGCCTTATGAGGCCCAGCAGTGTGCTTTCCTCTCATCACTAGTTCCAAGTGTTCCAGGAGTGACCCCTGTGTGGGCTACTTGTGTCCTTCTGTTGTGGCAGGGTTGCTCTTGCCGTAGGTGCCTAGGGAGGCTGAGCTGCCCCCTGACTGGCTGGTTGTAATGCTCAGTTGTGTGTGGTTGTTGTAGGCCCTTCAGTCTCTTTATCAGGTGTGAGGAGCCCCAGCACAGTTGACTGCAATGTCTAATAGCACATTCCTGTTGCAGTTTTTCTATTAAATGAGTAGCCCCCCAGTATGGCTAGTTGTTAGGCTCGGGGGCTTACAATTGCTCTAAACCTTGGCCTAATAGTCTCTTGTCAGCTCTTGGAGGGTTGCAGCTGGGTGAGGCTGGCCCCAAGTATGGGAGCATCCAGTTGTTTTAGGCTTTGGATGGTGGGCCCATCCCCTTTCCGGCTGTTTGAGAAGCACAAGTCTTCTGCAGCTGAGAAGCCTCGCTGCCCATGGGGCCTCACACACAGTCGACACAGTCCTGCCCCATGTGCACACCCCCAACCCTCTAAAGTGGACCCAGTTGCTCCAAGGCAGGGGCCCCAACTCTCCACCAACTCCTTGGGCTTGCCCTGCCCCACAGAGGTGGACCCACTTGCCAGGCTGCAGAGGATCCAGGCAGCTCTTTTAAGCAGGCCCACAAGTTGCCTGAGGGCTTATTGTTGGGTGGGGCCAGTCCCTAGGGAAGGCTGCTTTCTTTGGCTGTGCTCTAGAGGGTGGGGCAGACCCTGGGCTCTCAGGCCACAGGGAGAACTCTAATGGCATCTGCCAGTGTCTCTGTCAGCATGCCCACACCAGATCACAACAATGGCCACCACCAATGTCCCAGTTACTTGGGAAGTCTCACCTCTTACTGAGATTCACCCAGAGCTTATCAGGTGAGTCACTTTTCACCAAAGGACTGTGCACCTTTCTCTCTGATGATTTTAGGTTGCTTTCCAAAACTGGTGAATTTGTGCATAGGCCCTTTAAGAGCAGCTTTAATTTCTTTGTGTCCCAGCTTTTCTGGTGGTATTCCCTGTTGTTGTTAGTAGTTAACAAAGCCAGATATTATGACACTTGTTTCTGTTGTGCTGGGTCCATAAAATGCCAGTAGCAGCAATCTCCCTGGCTCAGGTTCCCCCCCCCCCCCCAGGGAAAGCTGTGTATCTTTGGATTGCTCCCAGGTGGCTGTGAAGCATTGCAGGTTGCGGAGGTGGCATTTTTTCTCTCTAGAAGGGAATTTCTGCTTCTTCCACCTCAGTTAGGCCTGTTGTTTGTTGCAGGGGTTCCTCTTATCCAGTTTTCAGTTCACTCCAAGCATAATTTTTCCAAGATTCATTGTAAATCTGCTGTGTCTGTGGGAGGAGGTTAATTCAGAGTCTGCCTATGCTGCCATCTTGACCTGGAATCTCAGCAAGATCGTAAACATATTTGTCTCTTATCCCCTGCACTTAGCATAGTAAAAGTTAAGCACTCAGTTATGGTGAGTTGTTTCTTTAGGCGAAATATATTGAATCCTGAATTTATAGGGATTGTCAATACGTTAATTCATCTTTATCATCCTGGAATCAAAGATCTTGTCTTAAATATCATTTGGCAGTCAGAAGCTTCCAAACATCTATTCTAATTAGTATTGGGTATGTAGGGCCATCTGGGGGTTTGGACTGCCCAGTATCCTTTTTTGGGGGGGGAAACGGCTCCTCTCACTCTATAGACAGTCAGGTGGAGCTCTGATCTCAGGAACCCAAGGGCTGAGGCATTACCCATACTAAGGCAATCAGTTATCTCACACAGGAATTGGAATCTTATGCGAAGACATTCATAAGAGGTAAAGGCCATTGGAGACTTTTTATTCTTTTTTTAAATTTTATATTCTGTTCAATAAGTAGTTCTTATGGTACATTGTAATTGCCTCTAATCATACTCTCCAAAAATAAGTAGAAAGAGAGAGAGAGAAATAGATATTAGAGATTGGAGAGAGAGAGAAGAGCCAGTACTGAAACTCTAATATAGTTGTTCTGGCATGGAGCACAGCCATTAGTTTTTTTGTGTGTGTGTGAGGAAGACCAGCCCTGAGCTAACATCCATTGCTAATCTTCCTCTTTTTGCTGAGGAAGACTGGCCCTGGGCTAACATCTGTGCCCATCTTCCTCCACTTTATATGGGACGCCGCCATGGCGTGGCTGACAAGCAGTGTGTTGGCAGGCGCCTGGGATCCGAACCCGCGAACCCCGGGCTGCCAAGCGCGAACTAAACCGCTGCACCACCGGGCGGCCCCGTTAGTTTTTATTTTATATATTTTTATTTTCATATTACATTCTAATTATTTTCTCTTACTCTATGGCAGATGTTTAATTTATTCTTGAAAAAATATGTATTTTTTTATTTGGCCTGCATGCATTTTAAATTCTTTTAATGGTACAGTGCTAAATATGTTATATTGTTTCTTTCTTCACTAAGCAAATGCTTTTAAGATCCATCCATGTTGCTATATGTGTATCTAATCCATCACCTCTAACTGTGGCATAATACTCCTTGGTGTATATCTATCAAATTTAACTTTCCTTTCTCCCAGTGATGGACAGCCAACTTGAAACCAACTCACTGTAACACAAATAACATCGCAATGAATATTCTTGAACATGCTCCCTTAGGAACCTATGTGAGAATTTCTTTGGGGTATATAGCTAAGAACAGAATTACTGTGTTATATGCATAATTTGGTTGAATGATAGATTGCTCTTATAAGTGGCTGCAGCAGTCCACACTCCCAATAGCAAGGCAGGAAGTTTTATATATGCTCACATCTCACTAACCCTTGGCAACATCCAGCTTGTTAATTTTTTTCATTCTAAAACTTCAAAGAGGATATTATTTTTCTATTTTTCATTCCTATATTTATCAGTGATTCTGAGTATCTCTTCATGAGTTTGTTAGCTTTAGGATTTTTTTTTTTTTTAGAGAGATCATCCTTTCATATCCTTTACTCATTTTTATATCAGGGTTGTTTTTGATTTATTGTTAATTTCCAGGAATTTTTTGCATATTTAGACATTAGTTTCCAGATTTAGACTTGAGAATATTTTCTTTGTATTGCTATCTGTCAGTTAATTTCATCCATGGGGTCCTTAATTTGATGCCCCAAGTTTTTTTCATAGTTTTTGCATTAGTGCTTTTTAAAATTTCTGCAGGTGAGTCTACTGTGTAGCCAGAGTTCATTCCTGGTTCAAAACCAACTAGCTAGATAGATGCTCAAGAGTTTTGCTGCTGACACCTGAGAGGTTTTGTTCTTGTCCTCCCCAAGGCTGCTCGTCCAGCTTTTCTTTTAAATCTTTGAGCTACTTACCATCCTTCCAATAAGTGCCTTTCTTCCCTAAGTTAATCAGAGTTGTTTCTCTAGATTTCAATCAAAGAAAATTACTATGGAATTTAGTATGAGAGAGTTGACTGCAGGTTTAGACCCTCAAGGGATCACACACAGCCATCCTACCTCATGCTTGGAGGAAGGAAAATTGGAAATATTTGGTGAACAATATTAGTGTCAACTGCAAAGGACCTTCCTCAATGTACCAGCCAAAAGTTACAAATTCTCACCCTATTCTCACACTGACTCAGAACCCCTTGAATGAAAGTGAGGGTGGATATTCTTCAGAAAAACCATCATAATATTACACACATGGACTTTGAATTTTCCATTTATCCTGTTAACTGTGAAATGGGGTAAAGGAAATACCCAACATTTTCAAGCCCTCTTGGACCCAAGTCCTAGGGATTTAGGATTGGTGATACACGAATGAAAATAGAGCATAGAGAACTGAAGGTAAATGCAGTTTGACATTCATACCCAACACTCTATGACACAACAAGCTCACCTTGTAATTGTTTTCCTAGTGACCAAGCATATAAACAACATGGATACCTTCAATAATTTGCAAAGTTTCCATATTAATTAGTCATTTTTCATCATAGTTGGAGAGACAAATGGACGATAATGAAACCTTGCCCCCCCATCAAAATAATAAAATGTGGTCTTTAATTAAGAAAGAGCCACAGTTCATTTTGTATGGCTGGCCTGAGGTTAATTTTTTTTAACTTACTCCCTTGCTTCTCCTTCTCTATAATTAAGACTAAAATCTCAACCTTCCCAATTAACTTCAAAATAAATTGTGGATGTTAATGGATGTAGAACACGGAATGGAAGAAGCCACTATGATTCATTTGATTCCTGCATAAGACACTGGGCTTCATCTTGCCTGGTGTGCAGGCTTAGAAAGACCCCATAGGGAAATAAAAACAGACTGGACTTGGTCATAAAAGGTGTAGATTCTAGATAGAGCTCTGGCATTAACCATGTGTGTACATTATATTCTTAGCACCTAGGAGTTAAGTGCTCGGAAATATTACTTGATGGAATGATTAACTTTCTGTATCATCTTGGGCAAGTGTTCTTACTATCTGAGTTCACATTTTGCCTAAACAAGGGAATTAGAGTAGATGATACCTAAGCTCTCTCCAAGTTCTGGGATTCCAGTATATCGAAGATTTTCTACCAGTGGTTACCATTTATAAAGGATGTAACAGTATATTCTCAGACTTTTATAATGTACAGCCTCTGTTTAAATAAAAATTTCCTGGTGTTTTGATCATATAGTGACTTAAATCTGTACAACCTGGTACAAATTCCTTACTCCTAACAGTACAATGCACCTATAACATCAAAAGAAATTATAAAATAAATTAAAATAAAACTAGAAAAATAAATTTATTTCAAATCAATACTATTTATTAAACTAGATTATTTTGTTGAAATTAAATTACAAATGATGACTTTAATATTAAAGAATATGACTTAATAATAAGGAAGATTTTGCCCTAAGTCTATTTCTACTTTGACATTTTCTCCCATGTTAACTAAAATATACTAATATAGAAAATGCTTATTTGCATTGGTATGTTTTATAAAATATTAATAACTTTAAAACTTGACTACTTGAGTTAATCAGGCTTCTTACTTGAATGTAACTCTGCCATAAAAAGTTCTCTAATGCTGATTTTAATTAGGATTTACTTGTTAATTCTGTACTATCATCTACTTAAATATAACGTTTGCATAGCTACATTACCAAATTCTGCATTTCCTGAGTGTATGTTGTAATCACTGCCACTATCAGGAGCAGAAAATGTTTTCATTGACAATGACCTGTTGATAAATATATCTGTTCATAATATGAAGGTGGTAATGTCTGTGATGGCAGAGGTCATTTTGAACTTACACAGCCTCTGCCAGTGAGAGATGTGTTATGGCCCAATTCCTCCACCACTTTTCTCACATTATTGTAAAACCCTCATTCCTACCGTGTATGACAAATGTTTACATTGGTCTTTACCTGGAGTGAAGTTAAACACAAAGGTAGTTATTGTAGCAGAAGTAAAGAGCTGGGATTCCATTACAGGGAGTAATGCAGATGATCCAGAATATATTTATATTGAATGTTTAATTAAAGATACAGTCAAAACACTTAATGTGAAAATACGGACAATCTGAAGGCCTCTAAGAATGTTTCCTGGGCTAGCAGGGGATTTGGGTCACACTTTGAGAAATATGGATCCTGAGCATAATAGCTAATAAAAATATTAAGATTCATTTGTAAGTGAATACTCAGAATGTATTTCTTTTATTAGGAAACTTAAAACTAGGAAACTAGTGGAAGAAGCTAAATACTTCATCAAGGTTTTAAGTAATCCTATTATCTATTGCTATGCTCTGATTTTCTTACAGAAAATGTAACTTGCAGAAGAAAAAGCTAAATATTCAACTAGAGATTTCTAAAATTGATGTAGATGAGAAATGATATAAATATGTAGAAACATCAGATACTCTCTCAGGTCCTTGTTTTACTTGCCTTATTTATCTACTCAGCTGCTTTGAAGCAGGCAGGAGAAAATAACCTCTCTCAGTTCTCCCTTTCCTCAATGTGCAGTGGTGATGCTAATGAGCACAACATTTTCAAAGAGAACAGAACAAGAAGGAGAAAGAGAAACACCAGGGCATGGAAAATGAACCAACTGGATAACTTGCTCCCCTGCAAAGAGGTCTGGCTGTCCCTCTAAAATAATAAGAAGGTAGAATATTTTTTAAAGTTATACATTTCTGGTATTTGGGGAAAGATCTATGTTTGTCAGCATGATACTTATATGATTTAAAAGGAAAATTGTAGGTGTACCATCCTTTCAATTAAAACCAGGTAAAAATGTTAATGGACAATGAGCAGGGTTCAACTTGCAGGCCATTCTCATTAGAGCAATTCTCTGTTCTCTAAGTGATAACTAAAAAGACCTATTTGATACCTAGGAGCTTTGATATCAGTTCACTGTAGTTTGTAGGGGTAAAAAGTAAGTAATTTTAAGAACACTGAATTCCTAATATTTTAAATTTATAGTTAATGCTTGTTTTTTAACACACAAACTTGCATAATTGTATCTGGAATGATATCATTGATTACAGAAGTAGGAAGGAACCTTAGACATGGGCTAATCTTATCTCTTTATTTCGGAGCTGAGCCTGACTCAAGGAGGATAGCTTAGTTGTTAGGGGCATGGGAATTTTTGTTCCATGAAATTTAGGGTAGGGTGCTAGCTTCATGATTAACTGTAGCATGGCCAGGGGTAAAGGTATTAACTTTCCTAAGCCTCATTGTTCTTATCTATAGAATACGAATGATGATATCTGTCATATGAGGTTGCCATGGAGATTAGGCCAGATATGAGAATAAAGTACACTACATATTAAAAGTACTAATAAATGGCAGCTATGATTATTAATGCTTGAAATAACATGATTAATTACTACTCTGTGATGGTATATGCCACAGAAAAACATATGTTCTGCACATTATTATCCCGTATAACATTACCCATCACAAACTATTGCAAAAAGAACACTGGATTAACAAGATAACCTGTGTTCTTGTCTTGACTTTGATATCAACTCTATCTGTGATTTGGGGTACATCACTATAACTTCTCTCAATCTTTGTTTCTCATAATTAAAACATAGAATAAGCCCACATATTCTTTAAGTGCCTTTCTAGAGATAAAATCATATCATTATCTACTTTTATCTGAGTTCCTAGTCTCTGAATGATATGTAGACTGCTCACACCTTTTATACAAAGTAGGTGAAGATATTGCTCTTGAGTTGACACAGTGCTGTAGCCACTAATGGAAAAATGACTGAATCTTGTCTTTGCCATTCCCTGCACATTTTCTCTTGCCCTATAACAGAAACAATCAATAAAAAAGTTATTGTTTGACAATTATGATGAGGCAAGGTATAGGGTCCCGTGGGAGAACCAAATTTGGAAAGATAAACATACACATAAGAAGAAAACTAACTTCATTCAACCCCAAGCATAGTTTATGGCAAATATCAGGTGCTAAATTCATGCTGAGTGTATGAATAAAAGAAAGAGATTGAACGTTAACTGTTTCAAAGATGGATCAGACTCAGAAAGCAAGGAGACATCCATAACAAGTAAATGCTTCCTGTCCTTCCGTCCTCTACTGTATTTTGTTTACACACAGGTTATTCTTTTATTTTATAGCCTCAGTCATTGTAAGTACATATGCATTCCATAACTCAGGAGATATAGAGAATATATGTATATACACAAAGTAAAATATAACCAAGAAGGAAAGAATGAAAAACATAAATAATAGAAAGTCACTTTTTCCTAACACCTTTTGGAATCTTTAGACTTGTGTTTGAACTCGAAATTAGTTCATGGATTTAGACCATTTCTCTCCCTTAAATACTAGTTCTCCTCGTCTCTGACAGTAGATGCAAGACGGAAGAACTGAGTATTTCAAGACCAGGTTTTGGGGACAATTCAGGGCTCTACCACATACCAGCCTGACACAAACCTGTTAGAATCTTATATCACTTTTACAATTCCGTGTTTGACTTCTTCTAACCAACTGCTTGCCAAGGATGTAGTATGGTTCAGTGAGACTTTCATTCATTTAATAAGTGTTAATGGATGCCTATGAGTTTCTAGGCCCTGTGACAGCTCTGTGTGATTCAATAGTGAACAAGAAGCTCCTACATTCAAACCTCACTTACCGACAACATGTCTTTGTGTAGGATCCAAGGAACACAGGAAGATAAGCTGGGATCATCTACAGACTTCTTACAGAGTTAAGAAAATGTCCAATCCAATCTCTCCCACTGTCCCAAAATAAGTTTTAAAACGCAGATTCAGCTGCTGTCCATCAAGCTGCTACTTGTGACTGAACTTGGAATGTGAATATGACCATGTGAAATACTCAAGTAGAGGTGGGGTATTAATACCTAGAACTCAACCATGTGAACTGGGGTTCCCAACATATGTGAGTGTTGCCCACCCACCACTGCAGTGAGTTTAGATGCTTTCCAAAAGGAGTTGTTTCAATCCACCTATCCTGTAAAAGTGAAATATTAAAATTCCCCCAAACTTATTATAATATCTTAGAGGAATTTTTTTTTCAGGAACACAGATTTTAGCATTCCTTGCTGAAAAATCTTATGTGGATCCTTCTTACTACCTGATGAGATTCATACTCTAGCAGGAAAACTGAAATTCTTCATAGTCTCACTCCTACTGTCCTTCCTAATCACTCCCCTATCATTCACCATCTTTCAGCCATAACAATCTCTTCCCTGCTCTCTCTCGACACACAGGCCCTTTCATGTAACAGGTCTTTTACGTATACAGCCCCATTTGTCAGAAATGCTCCATCATTTTTCTGCACTTGGCAAATTTCTACCCACTTTTAAAAACCTCTACAGATTGCCCTGTTCTTTTCTCTGTGCCCTCATATACTTGCTAAGACCTTCTAGTCGAGCCCTTACCAATTCATGTTGTAAGGCATTGTCTTACATTGCCTGTTAACGTAACTGGGCATGAGTCTTCAAAGTCACAGTGTTTTATTCATTTTTGTGTCAACATCAATTTTGGTTGAACAAATGGATTGAAAGATTCAGGCTCTCTCTAAACTTCAAAGAGCAAATGTAGGTATGTTCCAACAGCAGGAAACATTAAAGGGAAAATGACTCAAGAATGATGGGAGGCTCTCATAATGAAATTATGAAGATATACTAACATATGACCTTACTAAGGAAAAATTATTATCCATTTGAAGAGGCTTATGTAGTTGTACAGGCTGTTCTCTAACGAGTTAAGATATCAGCAGGTATGTATATAAAAAGGAAAAACAACTAGGAGCAGAGAAAGGATGAGAACTCAGGAATCAGGTGATTCATTTGGGGGCACTAAACTATCCATGGAGCTCAGTTCCTCCATGGGCAAGCAGAATTCCTCCATAGGGAAGCAAAATTGGGAAGAAAAATTGCAGTGTCCACCAGACCACAGAACATGTGTCCTGAAAGAGTGTCAGTATCCAAGGAGGCTGATTGAAGTGTTGAGGCATTTCAGTCAGACAGGTAAAATTTCCAATCTTCATGCACTCCCAAGGGTATTAACTTGGATCCTGACAGGGTCTGAAATACTGGTCGTACTCCAGCCCACATGGAGAAAGAGATTAGCAAAGGATAGATAGGTTATTAGAGCCATAACCAAATGAGTTACTGGGAGTCCCATCCCCAGTCCGGTAGAGTACAAATCAGGGGAAGTCAGTTATTGGGATGGGAAATTATAGCATGGAATATTGAGAATAGGTGGTTATTGGGTGTATACAGATATAGGGTAGTGGAGAATGAGGGAAAATCCCCACTAAGAACAAGAGGTGCCAAACTTAAACAGCAAGATGAATTCTCCTCTCACAGATGGAAGTGGTGATTCTAATGTATTATTGGCTGTTTTAGCTAGATCCTCTAAAGAGTAAGGTTAGAGAAGATAGAAACAGAATTTAGGGTCAACAATGCAACATGACTACTATCGGCTATCCAACCTTATCTTCATTAATAAGAGTAAATTAATTCAGATGTATTATCTAGAATAAAATATGTGATTGATACTCTATTTTTAATCTGCCAGGTGCACACCAAGAATGTCATGTTATGTTCTCAGTATAAGCATTAAGATGGAAAAAGACAAATGAACTATTAGACGGAGATTAATAGCCAGAATTCAAGATAACCTCAAACTATGCTATATAAATGCAGGGCTATTTTTAGCCAGAAAAGAGAAAAACATGAATCATTATAGCACTATTTAAATGTAGAAGAGGGACTAAATCTGGAATCTGTGAAGTTGAAACTAGTACCAATAATTTGAAATTGGAGGGAGTCTATATTCTTTCTAAATACAAAGACCTTTCACTTTTGTCCAGTAGTAGAGCTGCCTGAACAAAAATAAAATGACCTGTCATGTGCAAAATGTACACTGTGATAAAACATGCTCTTTAGTAAAATATTTTGTTCATTAAATTAATAGGTAAAAAAGAGATTAGAATTCTCAACTCAGTGCTGTCCATGGCTTTAATAATCAGTTCTGTATTATTGCAAACAATACTGTTAGGAACACCAGGATCCAGGAACGAGCATTTATCAGAGGACAGACCTAGGAGAAGACATTCGCATGCTCAATAGCAGGTATTGCTAATTTGCTCTCCTATCAGCACATATGTTTTATTTCTTCTTTTCCAGTTCTTATAAATTTTATTTCTTTTTCTTGTCTTACTCCACTCTTGATAGTGAATGGAAGTAGTAAGCACAGCCATTTTTGTCTCCTTTCTTATTTTAAGGGGAGTGCTTCTCACATTTCTTCATTAAAAATTGTGCCAGTAGGGGTTTACCTATAGGAAATGGAACCACTCCAACTATTTTAAATAAAAATTTAGCTAATATAGAGTGTTGAGTACTGGTAAAATATCTGAAAATGTTGCAGTAGCGGACTCTTCATTCATCCAGGAAAATATATACATATCCTGACTTAGCTTTCCAAAACATCCAAGAATGTAGCTCCCACCTGGCTTCCACCTTCCAGATCTCATATAAGTTTATCCAGTTAGGAGAATTTAATTCACCTTTGGAACCCTATCTGTGAGAGAGGCTGGGAAATGCAGCTTTTAGCTTCCAAATCTCTGCCAAGACTCACTAGAAGAAGGTGTGCTGAGGCCCAGTCCTATAGCTGCTCCACATCCATACATACTCTTCCACAGACATTTGCACTTTCAAACACTGTCATCCTTGTTTACACTCCCCCACTCCTTAAACAGGAAATCCATAGTCCCATCAATCACTGTACATATCTCTGGATGATGTCCTTTCCTCTTCCAGGTCAGTCGTAATCCCATCTTAACTATCCTATAATCTAAGGTCTTAATTAAATGGCTAATCCCCATCAACAGTCCTTTTATTTATGCTGTAAAAAAGGGAAAAGGAAACTGTTTAATTTTTACAAATATATGCTTAAGAAAGCAGATGAAAATAGGAGGAGTTACTGGAGTCTTAGTTTCTGCAATTTAAAATGTGTTCTCCCTCCACCCATTTCATGTTTCCATTGCCACAGTAGGCATCTTAGCTGGTTGAGTTCTTTATCTGGGGAGAGGGTTGGGGTGGGAGACCTAAATCTTTATTTCCACAGCATCTGAGCCCCTAATGGTCTTGCCTATATGGACTTGCTGAAGTCTTCCATGAACTTTAACCCTGGACATTATATTGAAATGAGGTACCCCAAATGATTCTCTAGGATTGTAACATTCATCCTATCCCACATTGCCAGCAGCAGCCCTATTTCCCCATGCTGATCAGGATTAACAAGCCCAACTGATAGAATGTTTTGGGGCCTATTGGATCAATGGCATAAGGAACCCAAAATGGCAAATCCACAATCTCAATGGAAACTTGTTATGTCCTGTGTGATGAATCATCTTCCCTTAGGCCCTAGACTTCTGACAGAGCAGAGCCCAAATCCATGGTGATAGATAATAATTTACATATGGGCCCTTAGGTGTAAGAGTGACAGGTGCTATTGCTTCTTTCACCCCTGGGTTCCCTAATCCAATATTCTGGGTATGGAGGAAACAGCGTTATTTCTTCTTTGTTCTTTCAGTGTATACACTACATCCTACAGGACAATATCCCACACACAAGGTATTTTCTCCCACTTGATGCTGTAACTGAATTGTTAGTGAGCCAGCTGCATCTAATAATTGGGTACATAACATGAATGAATGCCATGATGTGAGTCTATTGCCTTCTGTATTTTGCCATTAAAAAAAAAAAAAAAGGATGAGGCCGCCTGGTGGCGCAGCGGTTTAGTCCACGCTTGGCAGCCCGAGGTTCGCAGGTTCGGATCCCGGGCGCCTGCTGATGCACAGCTTGTCAGCCACACTGTGGCGGCGTCCCATACAAAGTAGAGGAAGATGGGCACGGATGTTAGCCCAGGGCCAGTCTTCCTCAGCAAAAAGAGGAGGATTGGCGACGGATGTTAGCTCAGGGCTGGTCTTCCTCACAAAAAAAAAAAAAAAAAAAATGGAGAGAGATACTTTATCAGAAATAATGTTCTGTGGAATACTATGAAAGAGAATAAGGCATTCAATAAGTTTACAGCAGTAGTCCTGGAAGAGATATAGCAGGCATGAAAGTCAAATCCATATTCAAAGTAAGTATCTGGGCCCCACTATAATGGAAATGGGCCGGTGAAGTCAACTTGCCATCAGGTAGCTTGTGTGCCCAAGGGAATGACGCCGTGTCAGGGGCTCGGAATCACTCTCTGCTTTGGTAGAGTGGGCCCTCAGCAGTGTTGTTATCAGTTCAGCTTTGTGGAATGTAAGTCCATATTATTGAGTGCTATATTTAAATGTATAATCGTATGAGGTCTTCCTCTGGTTATCGTTTCTTTACTCCTAATAAAATTGCACTGGGGTCAGAGAATGTACAGTACCAGTTATTTTATTTGGTATTTGTTTGCTAAAACTTGTTTTGTGACTCAACCACAATTTTTATAAATGCTTATGGTATTCTTAAAAATAATTTATGTATATGTATACATATTCTTTCAAACTAGGTTATATATACATATGCTGCTTTTAACTTTTAAGGAGTAAATATACTGTGAATTTTTGCCTATAAAAACTCTAAGACATGTTACTAAAAATAAACTTTTAAACTTTAACACAGAGGTGTTTTTGTTTTTGTTTTTTTGTGAGGAAGATTGGTCCTGAGCTAACACCTGTTGACAATCTTCCTCTTTTTGCTTGAGGAAGAGTGGCTCTGAGCTAACATCTGTACTCATCTTCCTCCATTTTGCATGTGGGTCACCACCACAGCATGGCTTGATGAGCAGTGTAGGTTCACCTGGGATCTGGGCCAGTAAACCCTGGTCCACCAAAGCAGAGCACACTGAACTTAACCACTGTGCCACCGGGCCATCCCCAACACAGAGTTTTTATAAGTCCTAGAACACTCTTTAAGACATGCTGCTTAGGGACTTCTGGATAGCAGACACTGAAAGGAGTCTATCTGTAGACTTACGAATGTGTAAAATTTAGTAGCTTTTGTAACTGTCCTGTGTTACTTTTGTTTGTTTGTTTTCTCTGCCTCTTTCTCCAGAGAGCTTGGTAGTAAAATCGTTACAAATAAAGGGCTCCCAGGGGCATCAATGAGAATTGGGAAGAGAGGGGTCCATCCCACACCAAGCATGGAGGAGATTAAACAACAAAGAAATATAAGGCGCTGGCTTTTGAAGCAGGGCAAAGTGGCTGAGTTCCCCTGAATCTGCTGGGAGGAAAAAAACAAAAATACAGGGAGAACATTTACAGAATGAGACAGAGCCAGGGGACTTACTTCCTTCAGGGTCTGTCTTCTCTCTGCTTGGAGCCTCTAGGAGAGAGAGAAATACATCAGCACTGCCAAGGAGTCTGCGCAATTTAACAACTTGACTAACACATTTGCTGGGAACCAAATCACTGAATCCTGCAACACTTCACCCAGACTGCATAAAAAATAAGCTCTCTGGCTTCTGCTAATGGCCTGAGGGACAACCCCCCTAAATTTCCTAGAAGTTCAATGCTTGATTTAGAGAATGGTGAGGCACACTCCTCATTGCCTTAGAGGGCCCTTGGTCTGCTGGAAGGTTGATCTTTCCAAGGTTTAACTAAGCATTTCACAGTGTCATCTTCATCTCTACGCCAGCTTTCCTGACAGTGCTCTGGATTAGATATTTGCTCTGAAGCCATTTTTAATTTTAGCGTTGTTTGGCATCTGGAGAGCTGGGAGCCTTCCAAACCAGCGAGTCACGGTTTATTTTTGTTGAACAGTCCTTCCTTTATGTATTCCTGTCCTCTCACATTTTTTAATAAGCAGCAGGAGCAACCAGGTAACACTTGCAACACCTTGTTCGGAAATCTCCTCAGCTAAATCACCCAGTAAATTAGGTATTCTTTCTACCTTCCGCACACCTGCAGGTGACAGTGTTGCCCTTTGTATCTCTCAAATAACAAGCCTACACCTTGTCTTTTCAAATCATAGTTCCATTCATTCCATACAGGAGAGTTTTCAGTCTCGAAAACCCCACATTAAATCTCCAGTATTATCTCATCAGCCAGTGTCTCAATCCTCAATTAGTACTGCCATTTTCAGCCAATGGCAATACAAGAAGAGGAAATGAGGAAGGGGAAGGGAGGAGGTGAGGGTAGGGGGCAGCAGATCAGGTAGATGGATGATAAATGGAGGGGAAAAAAATCATTAAAACAGCCCTATGCCTGGCATAATATCTACTAGAGCCAGTGCAGAATCTAGAATGAATATATGATTTTAATCATTACCAGATTATTTTATGCCTCAGCTCCAGATCTGGCATTACTTAAATGTATGACTTTAAGAACATCAGTTTACTTCTCGGGGTCTCCAGTTTTCTTCTGAGAAATGAGGATATATAATTCCCTTTGTTCTAAAATCCTGAGCTTGTACTGCCTTTGGAACACTTTCGTGAAGAATGAACTATGTATTCCTCCTTACTCTCAATGCCCACGGATGATCACCAAACAGAATCACCCTGAGCTAGCTGCAGGATCCTTGGGTCCTCTCCCAGCCCACTGTTTGGATATCACGAATGTGCTCTCTATGTTCATATTCAGGGAGATATGTCCTGTCGCTGCTGTCACTGTCTTTGCCCTGTTTGTTCAGCTTTTCCATCAGTACAATTGTTGAAACTGAGCCACGTCAACTTTGTTCACTGTTACCAGAATCTCATCTGCCTCCTTGTTACCCCCTGCTAATTGACAACAGACTGCTTAGCAGTGACCATATCCTCTAACACTTAGAAGACAAAAAGGAGTTCTGTCTTACCCATGCGTCACATATCCTGCTGGAGTCTAATATCACTGGATAGTTTTTAAAGAAGTAGAAAAGAAAATGGATATATTTAAGGCCACATTGTCAATACTATTTTCATCTATGCAGAGAAAGAAACATTGAAAATGTTATAAACCAATGAAAACTATCCTGGAAAATCATAACAAAAGAAAGTCCATACAGCAAATTGCAGCATCTCAGAGATGGAAAGAAGAAAATAGATATTGAAGTAAGTTACCTTTTATAGAAATCTATTAAGTATTAAATAAGCGTAGAAGGGATTGTCTCTGAACTCCTAAAAGCACTTCTCATTCAAGTGGCATTTATGTCAAATTTATTTATATCATTAGCTTTATCCTAAAGTATCACATTTATCCAAGTACATTGTAAGTTTCTTAAAAACAGAAGTTTATTTTAGGTACTCAGTTCATATGTGTTCCTTCAATGATTATTAGAAATTATAGTTGGTGAATTACTATATGATGTGTAGTGTGGAATCAAAAATAAATTTCCAGGTTTCTAATTTCAAGAAGCTTACAGCCAATTAAAGGAGAGTGTCGCATTACTGTATGAGGTTATGAGCCACATTAGTTCCTTCTCTGAGCATGGGTCCTGGGTGAATTATTGGGCTCTTGTTCACTGATTTCATCATCTGTAAAAAGGGGCTTACAATACCCACGTCAGAGCCGTGAAGATGACATAAACACATGTGGTGGACCTAGAACATGCTTGGCAGTCAACAATCAAGAAAGTCCATCATGTCTTTCCTGAAAACTTGAGAATTGCTTGTTTAACAAGCATTTGTAACACACTCTGTGCCAGTCGATGTTATGAAACCTTCTTAAATATCAACCCACTTGATTCTCACAACTACCCTATGAATAAAGCACTATCACCACCCATTTTACAAGTGAGGACATTGAGCCCCAGAGGTGTTAACAAGTTACAGAGCTGGGACTTAACACCAGTCAGCCTGGCTTCAGAGCCTGTGTTCTTAACCCCTAAGGTGTGCTACTTTGGATTACAAAGCCAGGCGTTTGTGAGATGATAGTCTCCCAGAATGGTCTGATGTCTGATTTGTAAGTAAAAATTGAAAATGGATGTTTTCATCTTTAATTTATGATGAACATTTTTTACATTTACTTTTCATTGCACTTCTTTTGAAAATCTCTAAATTTCCTTTTCCTATTAATTTAATCATCCATTGTTGAGTTGCTGTACAAATATATTCTCTACTTATTAAAAGTAATATATTTTGGCTGTCAAAATTTGTAAATATGTATTTCCATTCAGTCATTCAGAAAATACTCATCAAGAGTTTATCATGTGCAGAGTCTTGTGCTAAGCACTGGTGACATAAGGAAGAAGCATCTTTTGTCCTTTGAGGGATCAAGGTCTATCTAAGGGCACAGATATTTCAACAAAACACATATTACAAGGACTATCAGTTTGATCCTTTGAATCTTTTCTTCATTTCCTAGCTGTGAGATGTTGATAAAATACTTAATATCTATTTCCTTCCATTTCTTTATTTATAAAATTAAGGTAAAAGTGCTATCTACCTCATGCGGTCATGTAGAGAACTCATTGAGTAATCCATGTAAAGTGCCTAGCAAAAAGTAAGCGGTAATAAATTTTACCTACAGATTAGGAGGCAATGTTTACAAGTAAACATAAGACACAAGAAACCAGTAAAAGAGCTATCAATAGAGGTATAAATAAGCACAGAGGAGTAAAGAGTCAGATAGATTTATTATGATTACTCACACTAGAGGAAGTTTAATGAAAGATGTTCCATGAGTGTTGGGCTTGAGGCTGAGCAAGCTTTTATCCACCAGAAATTCATGTGAGGAAGGGAATTCTAGGCCAAAAAAGAAGGGCAAGGATGAGAAATATTAATCTCAAATAAAATTACCTGAAACATGGGCCATTTCAAATGGAAGGAGGACAGAGCAAAACATCAAAATGTATTGTGATATTAGATTGAAAGATAGAAAATTATAAATATTTCATATTTATATTCATTCTTATATTTGTATTTACTCTACAAACTGAAGTATCAACTTCTGAGAAATAAAGATTTTTGTATTGGTGATTCTGTTTGTGTGAGTTCAAATCCAGCACATTCTTTAATAATCCTTTATAATGCTAATTGTTTATTTGAAGAGCACTAGAGGGATAGAGGTAACTTCACAGAGATCAACACATGAAGTCATTGAACAGATTAGTAGAATGTGTCACTAGCTGTGAGAACAATGACAGATAATATCAATGTCACTGCATGGGTGTAACTCCCACCTGTTCTAATGAGGGCTGGAGACAATGACCATGCAAACCCTTCAAAAGCTACCTCTATGTCAAGGTCATAAACTCTCATAGGATTTGGTTCATTTCATTAATACTTTCAATAGTAAAAGTAACAATATCATTTGAACCTCTTACAATATTGAGTGTTAGGACTTTATTTTTAATTCCGTTATGCCCATAATCAGAAGAGACTCAGAAATAGTAAATGATTTGTCCAAGGTCGCACAGCTAGTAAGTGATGGAACTGGGGCTCTAGTTTTGATGTTTTTTCTACTACACTACAATGCTTGAGTGTGTGCACATGAATTTTCTAAATTTCTTCAGAACATAACTCTGAAATATAAGAAAATTGCAGTGATGACTTAGAAATATCATAGGTTATAATGCACACAACTTGATCAATAAATGTTATCAGCTTTACTGAAGTATAATTGACCTACAATGAAAGTGACCAATTTTAAATGTACAATTTTGATGAATTTTCCAGATGTGAATAGTCATTTAACTACCACCAAAATCATAATATTGAAGATTTCCATCACATTCAAAAGTTCCTTCATGCCCCTTTGCAGCCAATCCTGGCCCCTGGGAACCATTGTTCTGCTCTCTGTCACTAGAGTTTTGCCTTTTCTAGAAGGGCATATAAGTGGAATCATAAAGTGAGTAGTCTTTTGTGTCTGATCAATCAATGACATTTGGAGCTTTATTAAATTTAGGATGCAAATAAGTGCAAATTCAACAGAATGAATAACCTTACTGGCACCAAGTTCACCCAGCGATTATATCTTTTTTGTGTGTACATTTTCAATATTCTATGTGAAATATAACCTAGCTTCAGAGGGGAATTTTCCTGCAGCCCCAGAAGTTCGTGAGATGAAGGAAAGCCAACTATGACTAGAGCACATTGTTGGTTTTGGAAAAATCTCATTTAAGCCTTAAAAGATCATACATTCATTATACATGTCAATGCAAAGGGAGCCAAAAGTGGTTGATGTGGACAAATGATAAAAGTATTTTGCCCTCTTTTGAGCAATCATAGGAAAATTCATATTACCTAAATATCTATAAGGCTGTCTCAATTCTCTTACATACTGAAATATTATCAATTATTGTTTAGAATTTATTTCTTTGTTTTACCAAATGTTTGGTTTTATTTGCTGTCTGTATTTCATTTGTGGTTCTTATTCTTTATTCATAATGGAACCAACATCTATTTTATGACACCCTGCCTCGGGCTGTGATCATAACCATTCAGACATAGAAGTCGGAAGGGATTGTCAGAAAAGGGACAAGGAAGGAACAGATTCAAATAAAGGCTGGGTTTTCTCTGTGCCTAAACCCATTCCTTTCCACCACTAAGGGCAACCCAAAATCTCTCTATTCACTGTCCCCATCACAAGACCTGAGTTTCTGAACCCACACTTAGGTTACCCTCCTCTACCCCCCGGGAAAGGAGACTGAAAGGGTTAAATCACAACCTGGGGATCTATCAATCCAATCAGCAGACGACAAGAGTCAATAAAATAACACCGGTCTCCTGTGGCTCTGACTTGAAGGCTTCTCTCATGCTCAAGACCTTGACTTTCTCACCTTTGTGTTTCTCACCTTACGTTTCTTAAGGTCTGAGTTTATTAACCATACTAACTGCTGGGAAATCAAAACCACTACAGAACATCATTCCTACCCTAGTGGGCCTCACGGGGAGAGGAAGCGTATATTACTAACTCTAGGGTTACATTATAAGGTCCATAATAGAGGCACGCATATATCTATGAATAAAAAGAGTGGGTTACTCATGTTTTCTGGGTGGATGAAAGACAGATGCAGACGGGATGTGACATTTGAACTGAGACTTAGAGGAAAGACACAGCAGGCAGGAGGAACAGCCTGCATGAGAGCAGAAATATGAAAGTTTACTGTGCAGTTAGGGAAACTAATGAGTGCTTCACTATCATGGTATTCCTAAAACATTAAGTTAAATATTCGTTATATTTCCAAGCTAAAAGATGAGATAGTTAAAATGTTCAGTCTATGCATCTGAAAAAAAAGCCCAAATTCTTAACCTATTTAATATTATTACTAATCCCTTAATTATCCCTAGTTAAACATCCTTTAATTTACATTGACTTCCATTTCATGAAACCGGAAGCCTACTACATTAATAAGCACATCTGCAGAGGCAGCTGAAATCAAGGCACTTTCTCCATTCTGTTAGCTCTTGTCCTGCTGAGGGGCCTCGCTTGTGTGCCCTTTTTCTCAATATTTTCTCATCCACCTTCATTTCCATGAGCTTTCTCATCCTGCATCCCACAGTTTGCTACTGACATCATTTCCTCTGCTTTTATCCTCTAATGAGGTCAAGGTCTGTATTTGCATTGTCTGTTCCACCTACCCGTTAACTTCCTGCCAAGGGTAGCCTTCTGACTAAGGGCCATTCATGATTAAGCTAAAAATTTCCTTCTTATTTTTTCCCTAAGTATCTTTTTAGCACACAATGACATTAAAATATAGCTGAACTGTGTCCCACTCCTTTTTAGCTCAGGCTGGAAGCTAAATTCACATGTGTTCCCAGATAGTCTTAATTTCAAGGACAAGTTCTTAAGACAATCCAAAACTGGGTCTAAGCTGAACAGAAAACTATTATAGCACCTAAAATGATAAATAAGGCAAAACAAGACTCTTGTTGACCTATCATCATTCCCATGCCCAAAGATTTATGGAGTGTTATTAGCATCTTTACATTATAGCAAAGATATGGATGTAAAACAAGGCTCTTGGATTTGAGGAAGTTATAATCAAGGTTAGAAACAAGACATTAAAACATGAGCCTAATCATGAAGTATGTAAGCAGTTGATGTTAACAGTATAGATACAATTAGCTGCTTAATGAATTTTAAGGATAAAAATTGTTGCAGTCCTCTGTAAAAGAAAAAAAAATCACTTCAGGCTGACATATAATTCATTAAATTGCTACACCATTCCCTAAAACCTAGATTATCAAATGCACAGCTTGCTTGTGCCTTGAACTCAGTGTCATTTTACTTTGCCAGCTAACAAGTGTTCTCTTCTCCAACCATGGTTGGGTAGGGGATGAGGGGAAACTAACATTGATTAAGACCATCCATCAAGTCTGGCATTGAGCTAATAGTAGCCAGATGTCCTTTGAAATTCAAGTTAAATTGACTTAAAATCCATCTCAAGCCACCCAGTGGCGCAGCGGTTTAGTTTGCGCTTGGCAGCCCGGGGTTTGCGAGTTCGGATCCCGGGCGCCTGCCGACGGACGCACTGCCTGTCAGCCATGCCGTGGCGGCGTCCCATATAAAGTGGAGGAAGATGGGCACGATGTTAGCCCAGGGCCAGTCTTCCTCAGCAGAAAGGGGAGGATTGGCGACGGATGTT
The DNA here is from genome assembly GCA_031878705.1 of Tapirus indicus. Lineage (NCBI taxonomy): Eukaryota > Metazoa > Chordata > Mammalia > Perissodactyla > Tapiridae > Tapirus > Tapirus indicus. Next base: position 4,625,023 of record CM062930.1, on the reverse strand, counting down.
AGCTCAGGGCTGGTCTTCCCCACACAAAAAAATTAATTAATTAATTAAATAAAATCCATCTCAAATCCCTGAGTTCTACCTGCAATCCCACTGGGAATTGGGGGCAGGGTGGGGTTTAGAAGAGGAGTGATTTACAGCTTTATAAGCCTTCTCACAGGGATCCCTTGTGGTAGGCTTGGGAACTGGTCTGTCTTTAGGTCCAGTGTGGCGTTCAATCTGTGTGTCCTGGATAGGTGCTCTCCCACGAGGATGAGTCTTGGTTAGAACATCTATTTCTTTCTCAAGGTCCCACGTTCTGGTGTCTATCCTTTGCAGTATAAACCTGGATTGGCAGTATGATGTAAATGATTTGCCTCAATATCTAGCAGACTTTACCTGGTAGGTTAAGTGATGAATATTTAGACGTCTTTACCACAACAAAGCCTAGTTAAAGTCAATGAATGCACAGAAGGTGATCCTCAGCTTTCCGGCCTCATCTCCAACCATCTTACCCTTGTCCTATAGCAAACATGGTTCTGCATCCAGACACATGCTGTATCCATCCTGCTCATGTGGCCTTTTTCCCCAAACGTCTTCCAAACTTTCACTGCTTATACAAACTATCTCAAGATGCAGATATGGCATCGCTTGATCAATGATGTCTTCCTGAAGCCTAGTTGAGTGCCATTCTGTATCACCTGAGCAGGCCACCAAATGAGAAAAAACCATATAATATTAAAATTATCTGTGCATCTGTCTCCTCCATTAGGTTGTAAGCTCTCCATATCATTTCAGATTTTTGCAATATGTGATTATAATATTTCAAGGGGTAATCTTTGGGCTACTATATATCTGGATATATTTTAAAAAACCCAAAGATTGTGACATTTTGTCTTTTGCTTCTAATTTGTGTCCTCAAAGCACCTTGCATAGTTCCAGTGGAAAATGGGTGTTTAATATATATTAGTGGACCTGACTTGAGTAATGAGCTATGTTATAATAAGGTTGCATTATATCAATAATTAAAGTTTTAGTCAAATCCTGTGATAAAGAACAAGCTTAATTCACCCTAGAAAGGGCAAAAAGCCCTTGATAATGACAAGATTAAAGGCTTATTAATATTTTAGGGAAAATGTGATCATTAAGATTTATCTATTATGCCTCCTACTTTTAATGCCATGTCACTTTTGGACTTAGTATGTTAGCTATATGAAATTCAGTTTTCCACTTATTTGATGTTTATTTTTTGGATGCCTAGATGTAAATAGCAGCAAATTTGGAGCTTTGGGAACACACAGTCCCTTCTCTAAAATAGTATAAACCTGTGGAGAAGGAATAAGGATAAACTACAGAGCATCTATAGATCAAATAAAATATGTGTGAACTTGAGGGAAGAAACCTGAGTTAAGGAACGACACAAAGTATATTTAACAGAAATAGTCAAATAGGGAAAAAATGTCTTTTAAAAAGAAATCTCTAAAATAGTGATCATCGTGTGAAATGATGAGTGAGATCATTAAAATAGCAGATGTTAGAAAAGGTTTTAACTAAGTCATGAAAGCGGATGACCTATTAACAACACATTATTCTTGTGTTGTCTGTTATTTCACACAACAGGATACTATTTGCTTTCTTGTAAATGAATAAAATGTAATTTATAGAACTCAAAATTCCTTTGCAGAGCCAGCCCTGATGGTCTAATGGTTAAAGTTCAGTGATCTCGCCACTTCGGTGGCCTGGGTTCATTTCCTGGTTGCGGAACCATACTACCCATCTGTCTGTTGCCATACTCTGGTGGCTGCTCACATAGAAGAACTAGAAGGACTTACAACTAGATTATACAACCAGGCACTGGGGGACTTGGGGGAAAAAAAGAGGAGATTGGCAACAGATGTTAGCTTAGGGCAAATCCTTCCCTGCCCAAAAAAATGGCCCATTTAAAAAAAAATCATTTGCAGAGAATCCACTATGATGAGAATATACTTTTATGAATAATAAGGTGATAATTAGATTATTAATCAGACACAGGATTGTTTTCACTCTTGGTATCTCTCACTCTATAATTTTTATTCACTTTGCTCTTCAAGGACAGATTTTTCCTGAAAGCTACCAATTGGCAGACCCCACACTCAAATTAGGTCTCACATAAGCTTGTCAAGGAAAATGCTTACTGTTCAAAGGAAAAAATATTACTGAGAATTTAATTTTATTAAAATCCCTCATCAGTTTGATATCCCATATACAAGGGCGTTTATTAAATTGCAAGGCCAAAAACATGGTGTTTGGGGAAGTGGTTCGTTCACATCATATCTTGGTCCTCAGAAACAGTTTTACATTTTACTCCAGGCTCTCAGTGGAATCTTTATATGATACAGAGCATTCTTGGACAGTAGTCTGTATAAGTTCATTATATAATTAGTATCTGTAATTTCTAGCTCAAGAAAGCAAACATTCTCAAATATCTACAGCACTTTATCAAGATGGGTCCTGTTTTTGATACTGACACGTTATGGTGGGTTGGTTGGAAATTTTACCACAATCAAGAAAGGAGTAGGGCCCGGTATGCTGGATATAAATTGTTAATTTAGTATAAGATATTATCGTTTTCTCTCAAAGGCGCCTCTGTGTGTGGCCCTGAACTAGGTGCTCTATATCTGACTTCCCAGATAACTTCCTTTATATGACTTCAGGAACAGTCCTATAATCAAGTTCCCATCTGATTAAAGAGAATCAGCATTAAAATAGCCAAATTAGCCAGGTCAAGATAGAACATCTTGTAGAAGATATATGGAATAGACATAAATATATGAAAAAATACCTAATTGAAATATTAACATATAAATAACCACCTCATATATGTATAGTGAGTTAAATAATAAAATGAAAATACGGGAGTAGAATTTGTATAAATATTTTAGATGCATTATTGCTAATTTAATTTCATTCTAACATTTCAATAAAGCAAGTACCCTAAAGATGACTATCCAGTGATGCTTTGTTGACCAGCTTTCACATGACGTGACTCCATTCTTTTTTTAAATATTCTATTATTGAAGTATTATGCTAATTCAAATGGAACTTCCCTTGATTTCTTAGTAATTTATAAAGTTTTACTGTTAAATAGAATATTTGCAACAGAGTAGAGTTATTAAGAGAACACAGTTTGAAATCAGAAGACCTGTGTGAGCGTACATCCTCCACTGCTGTGTGAATCTTGGAATATATATTCAAATTCTCTGAGTCACTCTTTCCTCATCTGTTAAATGGACCTATTAATAGTATTCATAGGGTTGTTGAAAAGATTAGATGGAATTATACATGTAAAACTTCTCAGGACAGAAATGGCTATTGTTACCACAGACCATTTAAAAAATCCAACTTTTAAAATAAAAGGCAATTATGTTAGTTTTACACTCCAAAGAGACTCTGAGTACCTTAGTCTAATTCCTAAAAAAATCAAACAAAATTGGAAGGGCAGTGGCCACTCTACTCCCACCATAGTGTCCCTGGCTGTTCCCTCCCAAGGGATGGCCACTCTGCCTGTCTACCTCCACTAGTCAGTCCTGTCCAGTTATACTGCTTCCTTCCTCCTCACTCATTCAGCCAGAGCTTCCCCCTTTTCTGAATCTATAATGAACTTTCTGACCCTACTAACTTAATGCTTCCAGATATGATCCTGAAACAGGAAAAAGTGGTTAAGCAGACAGAGTCAAAATGAAAGTTCAACAAAAGAGAAGTAATAAAACAAGAAATTTAAGTAATGTAAAGGAATCAAGAACTGTTTGGTAAGCAGAAAATCACTGTGGGTTCTATACATACTTATTAAAAGTGATAGGTGTGTATTCATACCAAGAGTATAGATGCTATATATATACACCATTTGTATACATAAGTCTTTCATTAAAATGAGAAGTGCATAAATTTTTCAAATAAAGGAATGATTTATAAATTCCCTTTACCTCAGAAATTTATCAATTTATCCAAAGATATCAATGGGCAATTAGATCAGAGGTTTGTAAGCTTCTTTAAGATGAAGTCTGAAAGAACTAAATAGTATTCGACAATTTTTGCAAAGCAAAGTATATTATGGGAAAAGAATACTAGCTACTAAAAGGCAATTCTGAGCTAATAACATTTTTAAGAACTGATTGTTACCCAAAGAAGGATTATGGTTCTTTTACTTTCTTTTAGAATAATCTTACCTCATATATATTCTTTTCATTCTGAAGACATTAATATAATTTTATCTGAGAAAGTTTCCTTCAATGCCTAGGATTAGTTAAGAAATTAAAAATAACTACCATGGATTCCATCTTGAATAGTGTAGAGAACTTGCTGGTCAAAGTTGTATTTGTTTTTTTTTCCAATAGTATGGAAATAAAAGAGTACAAATAGCAAAATTCAGTTATGGAAATAAGGCCTGGCCTATTTAAATTAAATTTGATTGGGCTTAAATTCGTGATTACAGCATAAATAATTTACTAAACTTAAAGAAGATATGGTGAGGAGGAGGAGGGACAGAGGAAAGAACAACCCCAGGAAGATTTGGTGCACAGAGGGACTGATTGGTGCCAATGAAGCTCAAGTTTCTGGAGTGCATGGCCCCTTCCAGGCCCTGGTGGGGGCCCTAGCCACGTGTTCACATGGTCCTCTGATTTTGAAAACTTATCATCTTGTATTCATTGTTTTGAAAAGGGGTGTCTTAGTTCAGTCTACTCTAACAAATACTATAGACTGGGGGCTTAGAGCAGCTCAAGAAAACAGACACAAATACCAGAAGGCACGAAGGAAAATACTGAAAAATTTGAGCTCGTAAAAATGAAAAAACTGTCAAAAGGTGAACCCTACCACAAACAACGTTGAAAGGGAAATACAAATTAAGGAAACATATTTATTTTCAACAAATAGACCAGGCCAAAGAACAATACCAAAATGTATAGAGTTCTTACAAATCTGTAGGAAAAAAATAACATCCCAATTTTTTTAAAAGGAAGAATAATACAAGTGGAAAGTTCATAGAAGAAAGACAAATGGTTTATAAATACATGAAACATATGAAAATATCATGTTTTACCCTCACATTCACAAAGTTTTAGTTCTTGACTGAGATGTTGGAGAAAGCATAAGGCACAGCACTGCCACACACTCTTGTTGGAAGAGTGTGATGGTGTGACCTCTTCTGAAGGCAATTTAGCTCTCCAAAATTTAAACTATTTATATTCTTTGACCCAGCTATCCACCTGTAGGATTTATCCTGTTAATTTCCTTGTACATGAGTGAAAATACATAAAAATCATGAGAAATAAAATAAACTAAATGTGCATTAAAAGACTGCCTGTTAAATAACCTACAGCATATCTGTGAATTCATACACCCTGTATCTATCATAAAGAATAAAGTTGATTTCTACTTGGTATTGCTTACATTAAAGATCTTGGCTTTGAAAAGTGTGCAGGGTAAATTCTTCTTAGTGTATTTTTATGTATGTGTATGAATGGATGCACTGAATGTTTCTAGAGGAAATATAATAAATTGTTATCTCTGGGGAATGCGATGAGCGGTTTTCAGGTACAGAAGGAAAATTTTTTCTTATATATCCTTGATTGAAAAATCACCATGTAAATATCTTGCATTTACATTTAAAAGAAAAGCAAGTTAAACATTTTTAAAAATTAACAGTTAGGGGCCGCCCGGTGGCGCAGCGGTTTAGTCGGCGCTTGGCAGCCCGGGGTTCGCGAGTTCGGATCCCGGGCGCCCGCCGACGCACTGCCCGTCAGCCATGCCGTGGCGGCGTCCCATATAAAGTGGAGGAAGATGGGCACGATGTTAGCCCAGGGCCAGTCTTCCTCAGCAAAAAGGGGAGGATTGGCGACGGATGTTAGCTCAGGGCTGGTCTTCCCCACAAAAAAATAAATAAATAAAAAATAAAAAAAAATAAAAATTAACAGTTAAACAAAATTTTAGTTATGGCAAGAGAATGGTCAATAAATAAATAAAATGAAACAGATACCCAAGAAGACATAATTAAGGGAGATAGTGCAACACAAAGGGAAAGCTTTTCAATAAAGTGTAATAACAACTTTGAACAACTTGACCAAAAAAAAAAGTGTTCTTGGATCCTCACTTCACAGTACGCCAAAACAGATTCCAGACACAATCCAGACTCAACTAAACAAAACACTAAGCAACTAATTAAACCATAGAATAATTTGAAGAAAATATAAGCGAATCTTTAATAAACCTCTTGGGGGAGGATGAACTTCAAAGTAATTTTTTTTTTAATCTCAAAGGAAATTGGTCTGTTTGGTGAAATTGGCTGAATTTAAGTTTGGATATTTCCAGTAGAACACAGCAAGCCAACCACAAAGGTAGTTTACAATGAGATTTGCAGGCAATATCTATTGCAGCTTCCTAGCAGGGTTAGCCATCCTTCACAAACCACTGTACCCCTGTGGTTGGGGCAGGACTGAGCCAACTTCATCTGGTGGGATAAGGAAAGGGGGTCTGATTGCCTTACACCAGTCAACAGATCCCATTCCCTGGTCACGGTGGTTGGTTCAGGGAAAATCCAGTAGCCAAAGGAGAATAAGATGTGAGGAGATAGTTGCTGAGGTCTTCTGAAAAAGAGGTTTCCTCTTCTTTCCACAGAAGATTTTGGGAGAGACACTCTCTCCTTTTCTGAACTATGTGATGTGAGAATGAAGGTCTGGAACCCCTGAAGCCTTTTGCTGTTACATGAGGAGTGACTGGAAGGGAGAGTGGTGAGAGGTTGTGTAGCCCCTGTGGGATGAGAATGAAACCAACACTGAGTGAAGCAGAGCGAAGTTAGGAAGAAACACGGCACTGGTGACTCTGTTTGAGTTGTTACATAAAGGCTCTCCTGATGCCAGATTTTTAGTTTCAAACCCAATAAATTAACTTTGTTGTTTAAAATAGCTTGACTTGAGTTTTCCATAACTTGCAACACAAAACATTTCAAACAATGCATGTTTAAATAGATATTTTGTCAAGGCAATTTTTTGGATTTCAGGGAGGATTTTAAAGTCATCCACAGACAGCCTAAAAAATATGAAAATCCACAGTAATACAACAGGAAGTAATTCCTCACTTCATAAATAATTCATGATGGGACTCTGCTGAATATAATCCACCCTAACGCACTTAAGATGGAAACTGGCTTATATACAATTTATATTCTTCGAACATGAAAGTAATTGCCTTCATCTCTGAGGATTTCACACTTTGTAAAGCTCTTTTATGTGTATTATCTCATTCAATCTAGGAAACGAAAAGAAGCTTATGATGGCCAGGATCCCAGGAGCATGCTTTTGGAAAGAGATGACGTCCATCTCAATCCATCTAACTTTGATACTGATTCACTTTGCAGTCCTCCATAATCACGCAAGTTCCATAAACCCAGAACTACTGTACTCCACCATTCACATATCACCCCACATCTCGCAAAGCAAACCCACAACATTTTGTATTTGATGGTCTCTGGTTCAGTAGCCCCATTACCAAGTAGGAAGCTCTTGGGCTCATTGGGAGACAGACCAGGCTTAAAACTGCCCACATTTGCTAAGTATATAACATTTGGAAAAGTTACTCAAACACTTTGAGCCTCCAATTTATCTTGTGAAAGTGGGAATAATAAACACCCACATCACAGAGTTTTAAGCTCTAAGCAAGATAATTCCTTTTATGTTCTTTTCTTCTTCCTGTCCTACCCTCTTCAATTCTTCTTTCACAAAAATATGCAAATTTGCATACATTTTTAATTTATAACTTTGATCATTTCATTCCCAAGCTTAAAATCTTTCCATGATTACTTGTTCCTAAAGAATGAAGCCTGAACTCCATTTTAGGATTCCCATGATTATCCATGATCTGGCCCTGGACCACCTTCTCACTCCCTGTCCCTTGGCCACTCCTTCCTGCCATGTGCTCCAGGTTGTAGGTCCTGCCCTAGGCAGCCTGAATGTTCCCTCAGGGTGACTAAACTTTAGTCAGGCTTCTTCCTACTCTAGATTCTGATCTCCCTTTCAGAGCATTTACTTTATTTATTTATTTATTTTTTAATATATATTTTGTGTGTGTGAGGGAGACTGGCTCTAAGCTAACATCCATTGCCAATCCTCCTCTTTTTGCTGAGGAAGATTAACCCTGACTAACATCTGTGACCATCTTCCTCTACTTTGTACGTGGGATGCTGCCACAGCATGGCTTGATGAGCAGTGCATAGATAGGTCTGTGCCTGGGATCCGAACCTGCAAACCGCTAGCTGCTGAAGCGTGAGAATTTAACCACTATACCACCAGGCGTTTACTTTAGAAAGCTTATAAATTCTTTCTCTGCCTCTTTGTGAGGTATGCAAATCTTTTCAAAGCCTCTTGCAAGTTTGACAACCCAGGACTATCTTTCTCAAGGACCTCGGAGCCATCCCTTTGAAGTGTAAACCTTCAGGGAGACAGCACCCCCATCTCTCAGTTTCTGTCGGAGGGTGGGAGCCTAACTTTGGTGGACGCTTTGCTCCCAGTCATAAAACTATCTCATGTCACAAGGATACAGGAAAGTGTACTTCTCCTTTGGGTGAAGCCGATTAGCAAACACAGACAGCCTGTGTTCTCCCTCTCATTCAGTGCTTAAAACCCCTCTGCCCTTGGTTTCAGTAGAGTTGAGCTCAAACTGGGTCCTAGGCTCTGTCCCCTATTGCCATAGCCTCAGATAAAGTCTTCCTTGCCTGTCCACTTTGTCTGATGCAATTTTCACTTTGACAACCCCCAAATGCAGCATGTGGCATGTTCGTGCCTACCTCAGCCCATGCTCTCTCAACTCAGAACAATTTTCTCTCTTTTACCCACAGCTCTTCATGCATTCCTACATCAAAGGATTTACCATGTGGTTAATTGTGCTTACTTCAACCCTCTGCCCACTTGAACTAGGAGCTTCTTGATGACAGAAACTGTTTTAATCAAATTTTTGTCCTTAGAGGTTAAGCCAGTATTAGGTGTTCAGCATACCCTCAACAAATGCTTGGCATCTATCAAGCAGAATAAACAGCTCTCATCTCACCAAACAGACTTTTAGCCTCTTATTTTATTGAGCTTGAACAAGTAAATTTGAGCCAAAAAGGAAGTTTAGGGGTGAGAGGAAAAATCCTAAATAAATAAATAACATAAATAAACCAGGAACAAAATACTAGTATTGCTGCTCAGCAAAGAGGATAAGAAAACTAAAACCATAAGCTCTTTTCTTCCAGGAAATAAGCTACCCTGTGCAAGAAAAGTGGTGGCAAAAACAAAGGCAGTTACTTCTCAACCTTCAAAAGTGCAGTTCCTTCCAAATGAAATGGAAATATCTCTTTGGTATTTCCATATAGGTTAAGACTACAACGCTTTTCCTAAGTATATTTTAAACATTAATAAAGCAGACGTTAAAACATAATAATTGTAAAAACAATATGAAGAGGAAAAAAGAGAATGAACAGGGAAGAAAGAAGAGTACCAAACATATTGGGCATGTATAATTTTCTAGGAACTGTTCTAAGCAATTGCAATATGGCCATGAGGTGGGTACATTGACACTGAGGAAACAGGCACAGAGAGGCTAAGTAACCTGTCCAGATTCACTCAGCTAGGGAGCACACAGCCCAGATTCAAGCCCAGGCACTCGGACACCTGAGTCTGTGATCACGCCTGCTACATTATAATGGAGCAATGTGTTCACTAGGGATAAATTCAGAGATTGTAATCCAAATGATATTGTTAACCCACCACGTGGATATGCACTTACATATTGTAATGAGCTTTATAGACAAGAATCACTGATTTTGCCTACACACAACCCAAGATTTTGGGGGTAGGATTGTGTAAAACTCCTTCCCATCTTAGATTGCTGACCACACCTACCCTGAGGAACATAAATGCTCAAAGAAAAACAAAAGCACAATGTACATAAAGTAAGCCAAAGTTATCAGCATTTCACTTCCATGTGCCCTCAAAATCTCTCAAAACTGAATAAAGTAAATAGGATGAACATTATTTTTCTAGACAAACCACCAGTAATTTTTAGCAAAAGTGTTTTCACGTCAGGCAAAACAGAATTTTTTTCCTCCAATTGAATATAAGTACATAGAATATTAACAGCAAAGAAAATCATATTTTCCCAAGGAAAGGGCAATTCTGCTTGTACAGATTTCATCCCAGTTTGAGAATGATGAAATCCTCCGAGGAAGTAACAGCATTCCTGTAGGGTGCTCTGGCATCGGAAATTGCTTGGCACCTTGATGTTAAATTACTCAGAGGTCCCATTGGTCACTGTTTGTTAATGCACATTGAGCCAGTAAGGGAGTTTGCAATTGAAAAGTATTTTCCTAGAAAAAGCAAAGATATTCATTTGGAGTTTTAATAAGAAAACCCAGGAAAGTTCAAAAAGAAAATACTTAAATTAACTTCAATTTTATTACTTTTATTTTTTTGTGAAGGTAGACAGAAAAGCAGCTTAGATGGGAAATACGTTAATTTTGTACTACTTTAGAGACTTCACATGGAGATTAGCTGTGACCTTTAGAAGGTACCTTGGTCTCATCTATTTTGGAATGAGACTAGCTAAGGAGTTAAAAGCTAAAACAGTGGGAAAGATAAACTGAACTACATCTGAGCACTTAAAATTTTTGATTTGAGGGGCCGCCCGGTGGCGCAGCGGTTTGGTCGCGCTTGGCAGCCCCGGGTTCACGAGTTCGGATCCTGGGCGCCCGCCAACGCACTGCCTGTCAGCCATGCCGTGGTGGCGTCCCATGTAGGACGGAAGATGGGCACGGATGTGAGCCCAGGGCCAGTCTTCCTCAGCAAAAATGGGAGGATTGGCAACAGATGTTAGCTCAGGGCTGGTCTTCCCCACAAAAAAAAATTTTGATTTGAGTCATGTGCTAGTGAGTCTAAAATCACATAACTAGCCTCTTTCGTGTTACCTTAGTAATTACTCTTTCTGAGTAGAGAAGTCAATTTACTTTTCAGTCAATTATTCTCTAGATAATACAATTCTGGATAAATATATCGAACTTCCTCCATGGCTATGAATTAGAATGTGTTTTAAAATAACGTTAACTTTGGCAAGGACCTTGTGCATCCCAATTTATTGCACTATGCATTTGCTAAATTGAATGGTTAATGTTTTGTCCTTATATTATCTGACTTTTCTCTGGAATTTGACACTATCTGATGTTCTTAAAAATACTGTCTTCCAAGTCCAAATATATATATTTAAATGCCTACTCAACAAGTCCAAATGTCTGTTCCTCAATCAGCTCAACCTCCTGTATGACCAAATTCTCTTCTCTCGCTCTTATTTCTCTTTCCAGGTTGAGGTTGTAGTACCACTGTCCAAGACTGGAGTCATTGTTCATTTTCCATCTCTTTTCTCTCTTGTATCTGCTTTCTCCAAGTCCTGTGGATTTTGCTTTGTACAACTCAGAACTGTTTTCTCCCCTCCATCCCCACTGCCAAACACTGCCTTGGTTTGGGCTCTCATTGTGTATTTTTCAAAGGTCTCCTTGACACTGTTCCTTATCATCCATCCATCTACAATACTATCTGAATAAACCTGAAATGTTATTCCAGTCATGCTACTATACCATATAAAAGTCTTCAACAGCTTCCCATAACTTATATAATAAAATCTAAGTTCCTTGGTAAGACCTTTTAAGATATAGTATTGCCCAACTTTTAATCTTCATCTACTTTCTCTCTTCTCCATCTACAGTTTATGCAATAGTAATGATGAGCTACTTATCATTTTGCAAGCACACTGTTATAGACTGAATATTTGTGCACCCTTAAAATCTGTAGGTTGATGTCCTTATCCCCAACGTGATGGTATTTGGAGGTGGGGCCTTTGGAAGGCAATTAGGTTTAGATGAGGCCATGAGGGTGGAGTCCCCATGATGGGATTAATGCCTTTATATGAAGAGGAAGAGGCACCAGAGCTTTCCCTCTCCATGCACAGGAACTGAGGAAAGGCCATATGAGCCCACTGAAAGAAACAAGCTGTCTAAGCCAGGAAGACAGTCTTCAGCCCAGTGTTGTCAGTTTTGTGGATATTAACTATTTAATGTGTGTGTAGTGAGATCTCATTGTTTTTCATCAAATATTATTTAAGCTGTGGATTTTTTGTAAATGTTCTTCATCAAGTTGAGGAAGTTCCCCTCTATTCCCAATTTGCTGAGAGTATCATGAATCAGTTTGAGAATTTTCAAGTGCTATTTTCTGCCTCAATTGATAAGATCATAGGATTTTTCTTCCTTAGCTTGTTGATGTGGCAGTTTATATTAATTGATTAAACTATATCCTTTCACTAATGACATGACTGTGTAGCTAAAAAATCCAAGACTCCAGTATGAAACAACTAGAATTAATAAGAACTTGAGGAGGTGGCTATATACAACAAAACAACAAAAATCAATCACTTTTGTGTATTTCATTAATAAGCACCTAGAAATGGATGCAGCAAGAAAAATATCACTGACAATTTTGATGAAATTATAAAGTCTTAGGAATAAACTTAACAATAAAGGTTACAAGACCTATATAAAAAATATTCCAAGCTATTTTTGAAAAATAAAGAATATAATTTGTTTTAGCTTTTCTGGGTCTGTTGCTTCTTCATAAGAACTTTAGGATCAGCTTGTCAATTTCTGCAACGAAGGCAGCTGGAATTTTCATAGGTATTAGGTTGAATCTGTATATCAATTTAGGACATATTGCCATCTTAACAATATTAAGTCTTCAATTCATTATTTCTTTGGGTTTAAATCTACTGTACCACTGTTGGTTTTGCATTTATCCCACCTGTCCTGTTTTTTTGCCTTTTTTGGGGGGGGAGGGGCGATTAATCAAACATTTTTACCATTTCATGTCTCCCTTTTTTTTCTCAGTTATACCTTCTATTGCCCTTTTTATAGTGATCATTCTAGATATTACAACATACCCACTTGACTTATTAAAATGAGTCTAGTGACTATAAAATGACTAGTAAAAATGAGTATTTTCACCAATTCCCAGACCTCAGAACACTCTAACCCCATGTCATGTATTCCCTTCTTCTTGCCATTTCTCTAATTGTCTGAATTTTAATTTTACACATAGTTTAAATTCCATGGATGTTACTATTATTTTGTACAATCAATATTCATTTCAACTTACTCATATATTTACACAATTCATTGTTTTTCATTTTTTCCTTACCGTATATTCTTCGGTATGGGATAATTTTCTTATGTATGTGATTATTGTCCTTGTACCTCATGAACCCACCTTAGCATTTCTTTTAGTAAAGTTCCACAGGCAACAAATTATCTCAATATTGGTTTTTCTGGAAATGTCATTGTCTTACCTTCATTTTTTGAAAGATAATTTCACTGAGTATAGAGTTCTTAATAGCAGCAATTTTCCTTCCACACGTCAAAGATATTACCCAATTATCTTCTAAATTCTGTTATTTCTGTTGAGAGAGCAACTGGAAGTTCTATTGTCTGTATGAATGTAATGTGTCTTTTCCTCTGCTACTGTTAAGATTTTTCTCTTCTTTTTACTTTTTACTTTTTACTTTTCTTCAATAGTTTTACTATGATGTGCCTAGGTGTGGTACCCTTTGTATTTATTCTGCTTAGATTTGTGGTATATTTTAATCTGTGGTATACTGTCCTTCATTAGTTTTTAAAGTTTATCTTACGTTATCTCTTCAGATATTGTTTCTACCCTATCTAGTCAAATATTATTTCTGCCTATTCTCACTCCTTCCCTTTCTGACTTCAATTACATATGAGACCTTGTCATCATCTCTTATACACTTTTCTGTATTTTACATCATTTCTTTCTGGATATGTGTACTGACAGATCTTCCCTGCAGCTGAATATGATCTGCAATTAAAGCTTGTGTTTCAGGTACTGTACTTTTCAGTTGAAGATTTCTCGTGAATTCTTTAATGTTCTCAGTACTCTGGTGAAATTCTCTATGTTGTCATCTATTTCCTTGAATGAAACAATCACAGTTATTGTAAAGACTGTCTAACAAATCCGGTATGTGGATCACCTGTAGTTTTGCATCTATTGTTTGTTCTCTTTTCTCTGCTTCTTGACATAGTTAGTAATTATTGATTAAGTGTTAAATATTAAGTATAAATAATTGTAGAGTAACTGTGTGACTTAGCTTTTGACAAGCAGTTGGAATAGAGAAAGATCCTCCTAATTCAGTCTGCACCATATTCATCTATGTCTCCTACCTGGGTATGATTTCGTTTTCCCTCCAGTCCACTGCTGTGAGAGTATACTCCCTGGTTTGGAAGTGGGTCTTGGGTTTCAGACTTTAAAAGTCATGGTCAATTTCTGGTTTACACTTTTCTTAGGATGCAGTCCTTCGGGCATTCCTGCATCCCAACTAGGAGTCTGGGATTCTAATAGGGCGCCTCGTCCTTGGCAGGCCCAAAACTTGAGTTCATTTCTCCAGTCCGGTGAAACCTACAAAAGCCCTGTTTACTCCTCAGCCGCTTAGCTTTCCTGTCTTATTGTCCTTCTCCCAGTCTCCTAGCAGTCAATAAATCCCCCACGTGCAAAGTGACTCATATTGCAAAACTCACTTTTCTATTCTTTCCCTCTCTTTTGGAACTGGCCTCTGGAATCCTAGCTGGTTTGGTAGTCTGAATTTCATTTCAGTCTCCTGGTGCTGTGATACCAATGCAGTCACTGCTCTCTGCTCAGGTCTCCTTGGTTTCTCAGCCCCTTGTCCAGCTTATTTTAAATAGCAGCCAACACCTCAGGGGAAATGCAGCGTGGCATGTCAGGCTCAACTCAGTGATTTTCTTTTCTCTCGGTGATCTCGGACCCTCAAATTTCAGCAGCCCAGCTGCTTTCTGATGTCTCTGAACAGATTTTTTGGTGGGGGCGTTGGGGAGTTAGGTGAAAAGAGTTGTTTTACATGTTGCTCGTCTAATTTTGGAGGATACAGAAGGTTTGCTTTGCTGGAATATGGTCCATCATCGCTGGAAACACAAGTTATCTGCTGGAATATTTTAAAGCAAATCCCAGTTACTGTATCATTTTTGTCTGTAAATATTTCAATATGTATTACTAGCAAATATGATATATTTCCTTAATTTAACACATCTGTTATCATAAAAATAACAATAATTACTTAATATAATCTAATATCAAATCTATGTTCAAATCTTCCCAAATGTCTAAAAAAAGGCCTCCTGAATTTGGATGCAAATGAGGTCCAAACATTGCATTTTGTTGATGTCTCTTTCACTCTATTATAATCTTCCCTCTATTTTATGTCATTTTTCATTTATAATAAAAGAAAAGTATTTTTGGGGGTAGAATTTCCCATATTCTTGATTTTGCTGATTGCATTCTTGTCATTTAACTTTTCCTCTAACCCCCATGTATCCTGTAAAGTGAAAGTGAGATATAGAGGTTTGATGACATTCAAGTATTTTGACAAAAATACTTCAAAGTGTTCAGATAAGTTTTTATTATCCTACTCTTAATATGCTTGCTGTTGAGCAGTAGTCCCAGGTGTTGTCAGCACAAAATATTTTAAGTGAGAAAACACATTGTCAAAGACGTGTGGTCAGTTTGGAACTCACATGTAGTTACTATGGCTGTCTTTAGGTGATGTCACTGGTGGCTTCTATATTCTGCATTTTGCTCAGTGTATGTTACTTTTAGTCAAAATTGCATTGTCATTCGGTTTTAAAGGACATATAAATTCATCTCAGAATATTCAAGTGCTGTTAGAGAAACAGTATCTGCTGTGGAAGAACTCTAACGAGTAGAAAGAAAAGAATAAGACACATTTAACAGGGTTAGTAAAAGAATGTCCACAAAGAGTCTAACTCTGACATCATAAATTGAAGCGGTGGCTCTCAAAGGGGTAGTGCTACCCTGGGTGAGGGACTGAATGTTTGTGTCCCCCCAAAACTCATAGTTTGAAATCCCAGCCCCTAATGTGATGGTATTAGGATGTGGTATTAGTTAATGGCTGGCTTCTCCTGAATCCTGCTCAGCTTCTGCCAGCCTTCCTCCAAGAGGCCAATGTTCCTACCTCAACCTCCCATTCTAGCCCCAGACAGAGGCTGTGCTACATGTGGACGGATCTCTCACACCTGGGGGTGCTTTAATTTTTCTTCTTCTTTTCAGTCTGTGAGTGAAAGAGTGTACCTCCTGGTTTTGACAGGGGCCAGCAGAGCATTCCTGAAGGTATTCTTTATTCTGTAAACTGTGACTTATACCACATGGCTATTCTCTTTGCAGCCATGTTTTGTAGCTGTTTACTCTCTTCCCTGGATTAGAAAAAGGGTCTCTGCTGGATTTCAGCTTGGCCAGCCTCCATGTTGGCCTGTGGCTGCTAAGAAACCTGTGTGAGTGGTGCTTGGGTCCAGCCAAGATAAATCAGGTGCCACACGAACTGGACTTCGCACCAGTCCACCCTCTACAGCCAGTCACTGAATTCCTTCTGGGCGCAAATTGCTGTGAGGTATTAGTAGATAAGGTGGGAGGGACTCAAAGTTAAATAAAACATGGCCTCATCTCTCAAAAGAATTTACAATCGTGCTGGGGAAATAACTGTTAAATCAGAGTTGGCAAGGCCAAGAGAAGGCTTTTTGTCGCACTGCTTTTAAAATGGGAGCTGCTGTTTACTCCAGCCTCTCTGACATCCTCCTGCCCCTATTTCTCCTACTCACACATTCTCCTTTGGTCAATACTGACATTAGTTCCATAACAATTATTAGAAAGGGCCCCGGAGGGAGGGGCTCCCTCCAGGTTTTAGAAAACAAGATAAACAAACACACAGAAAGACAAAAGTGAGCGATGTCTTCAGAGAATAGCCAGCCCTCCGGAGTGAGAGTAAGGTTTCAGGGAGAGAAGATGTTAGTAGATGCATCAGTAAATCTTCAATGAAATCTTAAGTAATTTAAGTAAATCTTTAAATGAAAACAATAAGTAAAAGGTCCTCTGTAAATCTGCATACTCTTCCTAATGTTCACACAAAGTATCCTGTAGGTACAAGGATTCTGTAAGCTCTGTCCTGTTCCCCCATTGTGGGATTATGTAATCTAGTCACAGTGCAGATCGAGCTAGGATGAAGAAATCTTCTTGGAATTGGACGGAGCTGGTGAAGCACAGGGACACAATAAAGATTTATTCCCTCAATAGTGCTCCAGATCCAGCAGCTTCTCCACGGCCCCGCATGCCCCTGCGAGACTTGGTGCACCCACACGAATTTCTCTTATTTCTCCTGCCCTGGCATGCCACCTTTCTTGCCCTACATCAGGCTGCTCTGATTCATAGCATTTAACTCCAGGACTCCTTGAAATCCCATTTTCTTTCCTAGTTGAATGACTTCTAGTTTTATTCATTAATTTCTTTATTTCTTACTGGATAGCTCCTTAATGATCTAGTAATTTCTCCTTTGTTTAACAATTATCTTAAATATTCAGGTTTCTTTTCTGAAAACTCATATTTTTCCTAATAATTTTAATTTTAATCAGTTATTACATTTCCCACAATTAAGCAACATAATATAGTGGTTAAAAGACTGGTCATTGGAGCCAGATGGCCTGGTTTAAAATCCTGCCTCCTCTACTTAGTAGCTGTGAGAACTTGGACAAAGCCCCTGCCTCAGTTCTGTGGTCTGTAAAATAGACACGATAATACTACTAACAGGAAGGTGGTTGTGACTATTAAATCTATCATATGTATTAAGTGCTTAGAACAGTGGGAAGCATAGACTCAGCCCTCGATAAATTTTAGCTATTTTTATTGTTATTGTTCTCAGTATGATACGTTATCTATGTTATATGACGTTATCTATGTTATTTTCACACTGAAAAGTTATTTTCATTGTTAGCATATACATACGTGTTATTTTCACATTAAGAAGTGGGGCTCAGTCACATCAAAAAGAGAAAACAGCACGTTGGGGCTTAGATTTTGTCAGAGGCTGTTCTGTGCTTTTGCGATGTTATATGCTGCCACCTGCTGGAACTATCAGGAATTGTTCCTGTTGCATGAGGTCGTGATGAACCTTGCCGGGCTGTTTGATACGATATCACATTTACACAAAACAAAGACAGCAAAATGTATTACTCAAAGCATGCGTCCAACCACTATTCATCTGAGCAATTGTTCTCACTGGGTGGCTCTATGAATAACTAAATGTGATCTTAAAACACTCTGAAAGGCTGTGTAATCTGCAAAAAAAAGGTCCATGTGATTATGAGCATCCTTATATTTATGATAATGACTAGAAAGGCTCCCAGTTACAAAATCCATGCTTCAGGGAATACTGCAATGAAAAGCAGAATGCGAGGTAAATGTGACATTTAAAAGGCTGTATTTTTAAATTAAAAGGAATTTAAATTATTGATATAAAAGTTTTCCTCTGTTATTTAGAGATACTTTAGTATAAAATGGATAAAATGATTAAGCAAATAGGAGACACAGATATAAAAAATCAATGATCTCTTGTCAGAATACTAAGGAAAATACAAAATATATTTTTAAAATCCTTCCACTAGTTCCCACTAGTCATCAGGTTTTTGTTTCAGAGTCTAGGGTTCTGTAACGTGAGCATGTTTTTATTACATGCTATGGCTAAGCTTTGAGCCAAAGTGAGAAAGAAATTCATATAGAAGCTCAGAAAAGAATATGGAGAATTTTGTAAGTAAATCTTAGAAAAATATAACTCCTCAGGATTTTAAAGTTACTTAACCCCAAACAGAATCTTAGAACGTGTGAGATCTCTCATAATATGAGCATTTCAAGACAATGAAGTACATGTCCCTGTCCCCCGAAGGTAACAAATCCCAAGTACTGGAGTGTTGTGACATGTTTCTAAGAGTTAGTTACATTAGTGAATTATCCCATATCCCTTAATAATCACTAACTCATTAAATACTGGATTCTCTGTCTAGGAGACAGGTCAGGACCAAGAATACCAGGTGAGAAAATGTGACATCTCCTTTCCTAGTTTTCCTGCTGAAGAGGTCTGTGCGTCTGGGCACACCTCTGCCCGACCCAGGACCCTAATCCATCTCCTGTGGTATTGTACCACATCGTGGTTAACATGTTGAATGAACACGAGTGAAAGTCATAGGAAAGTTTTATATCCATCATACACACACACACACACACACACACACACACAATTGCCAGACCCCTGAATCTCTTTCTTGGACCCCTTACAGGTAAAGACTCCATGACCGTATCACACGTCAGGAACTTTCCAATAGTAAAATCCGAGTAGTAAATTTAGTCTAATGTGTCACAGCAAGGAGTGGGGCATTGTGATGGCTAATTTTATGTGTCAACCTGACTGGACCACAGCATGGCCAGACAGTTGGACACGCGTGATTCTGGGTGCGCTGTGAGGGTGTTTCTGGATTAACATTTGAATCAGTAGACTGAGTAAGGCACATGGCCCCCCTAATGGGGGTGAGCCTCATCCAATCCACTGGAGGTCTGAATAGAAGAGAAAGGCTGGCTCAGAGGGAATCTCACTGTGCCTTACTGTCTTTGAGCTGTGACGTTGGTCTTCAACTGCCTTTGGACTTGGACTTGGACTGGAACTTACACCAATGGCTCTTGTGGGTCTTCAACTTGCTTACATCAGAACTTAGGACTTCTTAGCCTCCATAATCATGTGTATAATCCTTGTAATAAAGTTCTTTTGTGTATATATGTATTCTGGAGAACCCTGACTAATACAGGTGTATAAGGGGAGAATCCACAATTTCCTGGAATCGGGAAGCTGGAAGAATGATATAACTTTAAATGGTTGTGTGTATTCCCCCGTTTCTTTGCTCTCCAGATGCTGGTTTGCAATGAAGGCACCCATAATGAAAGACTGTTCTTTGTACCATCAGGAAGCTTCAGAGCTTCTACCCAATACATAGGAGGGGCACCTGTCCCCCTGCAATGGTGGCGATTGAAAAATCAGAGGACACAGTAGGTCCGTCCCACTCACATTCCTATTTTGTCTGAATCATCAATGGTTTGTGCTTCTTTTCCTTCACAGCCTCATCCACTTCTCATCCAAGAAGCGGGACTGATTTATTCCTAACTTCCTGTTAGTGGTCTCTGTGAATCTACAACGCATCTGTGTATTTTGCCCCTTTTTGATCTCTTTCTAGACTACAGAGTGAGAGCCTGCCTCTCAAATTCTACCATATGAAAGTGTTTTGCTTTCCTCATATTTGGCCACTCAAGTCCAGAGCCACGTCCATTCCTGGGTGATTTGGCTCATCCTGAAGAAGCACGAACCGAGAGTCAAGGAAAATCAGGACAGGGAGGGGCTGCTCTTCTCTGCGGGCACCTATCCTGAGCACTCAGGAGGGGTAGCTGACAAACGAGTCCAAAATGTGACCCAACTTATTAGTTCAATAGTTGAATCACCTTCGATATGTCAGGCGCCTATGTAAGATATGCATGTATATAGAATTGTGTACATTTTAACTTTTAAATCTGACAACAACCCTGCAAGGGCAGCATCAGAGAGGAGGAAACAGGGCTCAGAGGGTTTAATAACCCACTCGAGGGCAGACCAGTCATCTAGGTATGTCTGGCACCAACAGTCCCTATATTATGTCCATCCTCATGGTCACATAGCTGAAACCCTTGCAGATAGTACCAAGCTCTTCTCTTTTCATCCATTAACATTTTAACTTAACTAAGGAATAGATCTAGTATTATTAGCCAACTAATTTGAACTTGTCAGAAGGAAGATGTTATATAAATATCAAATAGGTTGATTTCTTCCAATAAATTTGATTGATTTGTTCTTCTGTCAGACACTATCCTTGGGCTTACTTCCCATTTCTTAGTACATATTTTCAGAAAAACATCTGCTAAACCACCAAGTGACAATTTCTTTTTCTAACTTGTTCATGCTAATAATCATGTAGTTGCTAATGTTCGTAGCAACTACAATATCATAACTCATGTCCAGATTTGTAATGTCTGAATAACTTATGCTTTCAGTGACTTCATTGAAATAGGCTTCTGATAATAAAGAAGGCTGTCATTTTTTTGTGATCTCCTCTCTATGTCCATTAGCTTCTCATTCCCCAGATGTAAGAGCCCACGCGTGGGTCATATTGGCCAGTCTTCCATCTTTTGCCATCATGGCTACAAATCCAAACAGAACCATAAGTTCACACATCTATTTCTCCTTCCACAAAAGACACAATCCATGAGATGGCACAACCTTAAAATTCAAATTACTAAAAGAGTATTGTGAGATCCCAAATGCGTCCGTGCTAACATACTTGACATTGTATTGTTCTGAGTCTCTCTCGCCCTTAAAGTTTTGATTATAAAGAACGAGCTTCTACTTGCTAACAAAACCTTGCTTTGACTTGGTTACATGAGCATAATAGTGTCAGTTTTCCAAGGCAGAAGTCCAGAAGCAGAAGAACTGATGGTTTTCTAGGTCAGTCCTAACTTACGGGTACCGCGTAGAGGTTATCATCATCTCTCGGGAGGTTCAGCGAGCTTGGTGCTCTCCTGTGCTGAGTCTCTAACACCGTCAGGAAATCACTCCTCCCTCTCTGGAGACTCACAGTCCTTGGCAAGGACAGCTTCACAATGCTACCTTATTTCCTACCTAAAAGGAAACTGATCCCTTTGCAAGCAAAGCTCTAGACAAGAGATGTATTTTCTCTGACTACACAAGTATTCTTGTCCATGACAAACAAGGTATGTAATAATAAAATTAATGACAATACGGAAATAGGTCGATATATGGAATTACTCACTTTAAAGTCAAGCAGATACTTGAAAAATGAAATAATATGTTCCTTAACTTCTATCGTAAAATTGGAGAAATGACTCAAAGAAGAATCAAAAGCTCTGAGTTCAAGTTCTGGCCTTGGGGAACACTGCTTTGTAGCCGTGGCTAAAACACTTATGTTTTCTGGGCTTCAGTTTTTTTTTTTTTTTTTTTTTGGTGAGGAAGATTATCCCTGAGCTAACATCCGTAGCTAATCCTCCTCTTTTCGCTGAGGAAGACTGGCCCTGGGTTAACATTTGTGCCCATCTTCCTCTACTTTATATGTGGGATGCCTGCCACAGCATGGCTTGATGAGCGGTGTGTAGGTTTGCACTGGGGATCCGAACCTACAAACCTCAGGCCACTGAAGCGGAGAGTGTGAATTTAACCACTAAGCCACTGGCCCGGCCCCTGGGCTTCACTTTTTTATCTGAAAATTTACTTCTCTTTTCTCTTCCCATCCCCTAAATGTTGACGTGCCTCCAGGCCCAATCCCTGAACACTCACTACCTTTGGCGTCTCCTCCAAAATCATAATTTTAGATACTGTCTTATGTATGTATGTTGCTGAGTTCAAAATTCATATCTTTTACCCCAATCTCTCCCTGAACTCCAAATTCATATGATCACTTCCTTACGCAACATCTCTTTTTAGGTTTCCAATAAGAATTTAAAACTCAATGTATCTAAAGCAAAACTTTAAAATTCTCATTACTTATCAAAACTACTCTTCTGAATTTGAATATTGAATGAATATTCGATTATATTAGGAAATCATTGTTCATTTCTTAGGGATGATAATGATATTATGGTTGTTCAAAAAATATTTCCTATGATATGAATACTAAATGATATGAAATAAATGTTAACAAGAATAAGTGGTATAAAATCTGGGATTTACTTAAAGAGTCCAGTGGTGGTGGTGTGTGGGACATAGAGGAAATGAAGGTACAGATGAAACAAGGATCTTGGTGAGTTGATGATGGCTATAGCTGGGTGATGAGTGTGTGGGTTTTTACATTACTATCCCTTCCAATTTTGGTTATGTTTAAATTTTTCTTTAGTGAAATTTTAAAAGGAAACTACCTCTTCACCATCTGAATAAAGGGCATAACCATTAACTCAGTTGCTGTGGATAAAAATCTTAGAATGATCTTTGGCTTATCTTCTTTTCTTATTTCTCTCATATCTGCAAAGGCTCTAAGTTGGGAATATGCTTGACATGCCTGTGTAACAGTAAAGAAGGCTGGAGCGGAGAGTGTAAGGGATGTAAGAAATGGGATCAGAGAGATGTCCTGATACTTTCTATATAGAGTCTTAGAGGCCATGGTGAGGATTTGTATTTTATTTTCTGTTTTACTCTGTGTATGATGCAAAATCACTCAACAATTTTGATCAGAGGAGAATGATCAGATTTACCTTTGGCAAACATCATCATGGATGGTGCATGAAGAATTGACATTAAAGAGCCAAGAGTGCAAGAGAAAAAACAATTAGATGCTATTTCAGTAGTCCAAGTGGAAATGATGGTGGCTCAAAATAGTGGTCTCAGTGTTCTAATGGATTTTCTAATGGATGGATGAATGTGAGGTGACATTGAATTAAATAATCTCTAAATCGTCCTTCAGCTTTAAAATGCTATGAATGTCACTAGTCCTAGTAGGCATGGGTGTTGCAGTTGGTACCATTAATTCTACCCCTTCTGGGAGTCACCCCCTTGCAGTACATGCAGTACAGTAGAAAGAGCATGTCCTTTAGAGTGAGAGAACATGAGTTGGAGTTGGAGTGGGTAGTGCAGGCTACCCTGCAGAGCCACAGGAAAATTAAATGAGACAGTGTGTGAAAATCTCTTGGGTACCATGCAACATAGAGACTCAATAAAAATATCGCTTTCCTCTCCAAATTAACTGCCCTCTACAAGGGGCATTCCTTTCTCTGGCTTACCTAGCCATAGGAAGGCAAACTTCCTTGCATATTCTTGGGCACCACACTCAAGATTTCCACAACAATGGAAATCTTGTCTTTAGTTTTCTTCTTGCCCTTTTGTCTGTATATTCGTGTTCATTAGAGCTGGGTTGACAAAATCAGAATTTTCAGAGAGGTGACCCTTAAATGGGGCTAAAGTGAAGTGGCCTTAGTTTGAAATTTCAGGTCTTTATCTGATTCATCATATTTAGGTCAGGCTTAGTCATAAAGTGTCAGTCTTGCATTGACTTTTTAATAAAACCTCTTCTAAATTCAGAATTATTAACATACAATAAAGCTCTCACTTGCATATGTATAACTACTCTATATTCCTCTGTGTTTTTCTCTCATTTCTTCCTTTTATGTAAGCATTAATTATAAGTTTACATTCTCGTGTATATGTAGATAAGTGAAGAGGGAACACAAGAAATTGAGTTAACAGATAATATTTCCATAAAATCTTGACTGTTTTATCAGTACCTTCATTTTATTAACATTGGATACATACAATTTGGTGATGAGACATCCAATTTTATATAATAGTAACATCACAGAATTCTATTTGGAAAAGTTGAATTTTTTAAAATTTAACTGACTATCCCATTAAAAAATATTTAGAAAGAATTTTTGTTAGATCATAATTCTTTAGATGGTCATTGGAATGTCAGTGAGCTTTCATAAATTATGCAAGTTAGGCAGCTGACTTTCACCCATGCATGACATCTTCCTAGATCCTCCAAATCTAGTATGAAACATGACAAACAGATGTATAGACAGTATAGTTATGAAGATAATAGAAGACACATGCTAATAAAACTCATGACACCAAAGATAAAGAATTTCATTTCTGTGCATTCCTGCTATTTACTTGTGTAACTTTTATTGGCCAGTAGTGGAGAGAAACTCATGACAGGGCCATGTCCTTCTTCAGTGTCCTATTTAAGTCTAATCATTTAATCTCTACACAATCGATTGCCTCTTCCTTCTGCACCATCTACTCTCTAATTTCCAATTTATAAAATATTTCCAAGTATTTTAAGCTCAGTATTCTAATTTTATCCACTTGTTGCAATTATTTTTAATTTTGTTGCTTGGTAAAAATATCCTCAGTCATAAAACTATCTGATTTATTCATCCTAATCACTGAAATTTAGCAGTTTGTGAATCATTCCCTATTACCTTCAAGTAGAAGCACGTGTTCTCAGGCTGTCACAGTGTCCTGGTCATATTTCCATTAGAACACCTATGACGTTCTATTGTGATCATGTGTTTTACCCACCTCTCTTCCCTTTATCAAATCCTTTGGCTGAAGCCTTGGTCATAAGGGCCTTGTGGGCTAGGGGCTGGTCTTTTCTTATCTGCATCCTCCCCATCCCTCCGCATATGTTGATCTGGTGCATAGTCAGGACTCAGTAAATATTTTATTACTGAATAAATGGATAAATAAGCAAATTAGTTTACTATTTACACTTTGGACAAAAAAAAGGCATAATATCTAAACAAAACATGATAGCACTTCCTGAAAGTGAGGACCAGCCTCAGATAAATGTGTAGACTAGGGGGAATCCTTCTTTGGTCTCCCCACTCTCCCCTTTTTCCTCTAAGCAGAGTCACTCTCCTGCAGTGCTTTCATTTCTCTCCAATTCATTCTTCATTTTAATAAAGAGAGACTAAATAATAGTCTATTACCTATTATAATAATGGATAATTATTATAATATATAATCTATTATATATATAATCTATTATATTAATAGATAATTAATAGTTCTCAAAGGATCATTGCTCAGCACAATAGAAGTTTAATTCTCAATCAAAAAAAACAGTCCAAGATGACGATTCTGAGTCATGAGGCATCTTTCCTCCTTGTGTTCATTCAGGATCTGGGTTCCTTTCATCTGTGGCTACTCTAGAGAGTAGGAGGGAAGAGCAAGTGAAGAGGGAGTGTCTGCTTCTGAAATGCTACACGTCACTTGCACTCATGTTCTATTGGAGAATTAGTGACATGACCACACCTTCACGCTGGGAAGTGTAGACCTTAGACTGCGGGTAGGTAGCTGCCTCCCAGCTACGACAGTAACCTATGGACAGAGAACGTGAACTGCGGTGCAGCTAGCCATTCCTGCCACACTATGTGTGCTTGCCATTGAGGACAACTTACCCCTGGACACTTCATTCCCAGTAAGCTGCACATGACTCCTAAAGCTCGCTGCCTTTCCTACCTAGTGGTGGTCTCATGTTTATCTGAAATCAGAACATAGCCCCCAAAGGGGAATTAGATTTATTACTAAGCAGGTAGGAAGGAGTAGCGATGGGAATGTCAGAAAACCCTCTGAAATTCTGTAAGACTGACTTCCAGTTGTGTATTGAATCATCTTGGCTGAAATAGTAGATCCTCAAAATTTGTGTATGAAGCATTCCAAACTGATATCCTTTCTACACAGTGTGAGCATAAGAGTGAACATATTAAAAAACCTAACGTCGTCTCCACCTAAATAATTCCCTACAATAGAACTGCTTTAGTTCCCTACAGGGACAACTAGTCTACCCACAATATAATACTAAAGCTTAGAGTATTAACACGGACACTTCAGATGCCACAGAAAATGCCCCTTTTATTACAAATATGGCCCAATTCTAATGAGCATGTAACTCCCTGTGATGCAAGTGGGAGACGAGTAGCACTGCGAGCCTAAACAGGAAACAAATGTGGCTCTCAGGGAATGCCATCACCCAGCCCCGTGTGTGAGCATTCCAGTGCAAGGAATCAAAGCGTGCAAGAGGCAGCAGAATGGTGATCTCACACTGAAATATCCACCTTTGAAGCTAATAGCAAACAGGAGCACATTTCATTTGCCTTTGTGCATTTTTTACTTATTTTCATTTGTCGATGTGAAAAACCTCTGATGTGACAGTTTAATAGAAATGGAAATTTTTAAAACACTGAGTTTCCACAAGTTGAATTTAGTATCTGCACATTCTAAAACTCTGTGGTTAAATACTACCTTAAAAAGTTAAGCTCACTTTGAATTTGAACGGGCGTCAGAGCTTCCCTGATTTTTATATGAATACCTAAAGATCTGAAGGCCAAGTAAATAGTCTAAAGACAGATATTTATTACGCAAAAGATCCTACGTGACTTACTTTCCTGGAGAAATTTTAGAATGTTTTTAAATATTTGCCAAATATCCTTAATATCATATTTGAATGACACTTTAAATATATTCAGAAATAAAATGGGACCGAATTATGCAACATTTTCATTGCAAATAGTCTGTGAGAAGGACAAGTTTTTGGTACACAAACAATAACACAGAAACTAAAGCAGACATTGGAGTTTTCTTTTTCCCTATATCAGGGGTCAAAATCTGGCTGTGCATCAGAATTACATGGAGAACTTCTAAAAAGAGAGAATCTAGGTCCTATGTTCAGAGTTTCTCCTTCAGTGTGTTTTTTGTGGAGCTTGAGGATTTGCATTTTATTTAACTAGCACATCAGACAACTGTGATGTAGCTGGGTCACAGGATTGTGGATCACTGAGAAGGATTTTGAAAGATTTAGAACAGCACTTCTCAAACTTCATTGTGCATGCAAATCACCTGCTTCAAAGGATTGTTGTGAATATCAAATAAGAACACACAGTACTTTGCACATTGTGAGGCTTAACAATATTAGATGTGCTTGTTTTCGTTAAAGGCCAATGAAGAGTTAGAAAAAAGGAAAAATGTTCAACTGTTGGAATATAATGGAAAGAAAACTTGCATGTTAATGTGTAGGGAAAACAGACACTAATTAAAGACAGGTGATGCCCTATACCAAGGCTTCAAGCTCCTGGGGCACGCCTGTTTTAATTAATCCTGACAGACAAATGACAAACACCTTCAAACAAGGAACCTTGTCTCCATCCTCACTCCTTCCCAGTGTGTTCTCCACACTGGAGCCAAATAGAATTTCCTAGCAAGCCAGACTGACTGTAGCAGTTCACTTTTAAAATCCCTCATTAACTTGTCATTGCCCTTAGGATAAAAGTAAAATCCTCAACAATATCCACTGATGCTGTTCACTTCGCCCAAGACCCTCCATCTCCTCTCTCAAGTCCCACCCCCATTAGTCACCATTAGTCACTACTCCCCACCTTAGGTACCACTTCCTCTAGGAAGCCTTTTCCCAACTCTGTGATTCCCCAGTCCAAATACTTTCACACTTTATTACAGCTTCTCTGCTTATTTTTCTGTGTTCTCCTCTAAGTCTGTAAGAGCAACGAAGGCTAGCATTCTCATTGTCTTGATCACTGTTTAATCCCCAGCAGCTACCCCGTGCCTGGTACAGAGTTGGTATTTAATAAATATTTGTTGAAGAATATCTATCACTCACCTTTAATTAACTCTGATAAAGAAAAACCTCTTTTTTAAAATCCTTTCTGTGATTCACACTGGAACCTCCTTGGATCATTTTCTACAAACCATAATACGGCTTGATCAACAGATTTATTCCTCCATTTATACAACTTATATTAGCCATGCTTTTACAGATTTCAGTTATTTTTCCTCCCTGAGTTTCTTTTTACACACAAATAAGAACTCATTATACCAGTCATCAACACATGGAAATATAACAAAGAGTAAAATCTACTCCTTATAATTACCATGTATTCATAGAGTGAAGGGGCACTTCAGTTGGACTTAGAAAAAGGGATCAAATATAAAGTTCATTTTGGGTGATGACAGATGTTGCTGGAAACAATGATGTATCACATGACATGGTAGAAATTCAGTTGAATTGTAACTGGGCTTCCCCAGGCCACACCAATCCCAAGAGAACAACAAAAGATGGCAAAGCAAACACTGCTCCCTCACCCTCGAAAACCCTCCCTATCCTCAGAAAACCAGCAGAGACGGCCAGGCCAGTGGAGTCTGATCCCAGGAAATGAAAGTCTCCTGTTCTCTCTGTGGGTGCCAGTCCCTACTTGGTCTTGGACAGCCTTCCTCGCCCAGTGTTGCTACTGGTGCTGTTGCTGCTGATCCTGTTGGCTTGACTCGACTACTGGTCTGCAATCTTGCTCCAGGTTTCCATGTCCTTATTATGTGGTGAGTCCCATTCCTCCCATCAGTCAGTCAGGCAGTCACCAAGTATTTGTTGAGCTCTGTGCCAGTCACCAGGCTGGATGAAAGGGAAAGCAGTGTGAGGAAAGTCAGCCTGCTCCCTATTCCCCTAGAAGCTGGGGTGGAGCGCTCACTGGGGTGGAGAGAGCTTTACAGATCCACTCAGGGGGGCCTTAGCTCTGCTCTTTTCTATCGTCCCTTCTCATAAAGAGCTTTGAGTGGCCTGGGGCTGGGTGACTTCCTAGTGGGCTTGCCTGAAGCATCTCCCCATAGTGGAAGAACAACCTGTACCCCAGGGTCCATCCCATTCCCTGCTCCCTCCCTCAGGGGAGTTTACTGCCCACCAGGAAACTGTATGAGACTCTGGGCTGCTTTTTACCCTCCAGTCTGTTTAAGAGAGTTACCTGTGGAGTTCTCCTGGGTCTCGTCTTTTCCCGTTGAGCACATCAAGTACTCACAAACAAAGATAAGGAAGGTCTCCACTAAAATGCAAGCTGCTACCTAGGTATGAAGATGAAGCAATTCTAGTACCTTCATGACTAGGAGTTCAAACCCTATATCAGTATTTAAACACGGACACATGACCTCCGCAGAGAAACCAACTTAAGTCAGGGCTTCTAATAATTCTCCACCTGGTGATTCCGACCTCACCCTCTAAGTCTGAAACTGAATAAGCAGAAACTCTCAAAGTCACAATAAACTTCCAAATGACAGAAACATTTGGCAAACAGGAATATTCATTCATACTCCAATTACCTTTTGGTTATTGGAAAAGAATCAAGGAAACAGAGAAGGGTCCCTCCTATGACAAGTAGTTCACCCAAGAATGCACCATAACCCAATAAAGTACAAGGTGGAATCCAAGCAATAAAGATAAACCAGTGTTTTCAACAGGTAACAAATACTAGATAAATTGTACTCTACAGCTGCACTGGGTCGTTGGCTAACTGCAGTGTGATGAGAGAATATGAAATACTAAAGAGATTGGAAGCAATTTAGAGAACACCCAAGTTAGTGATAAATAAATGGCAAGCAATAGGATATATTGGAGTATACAAAGAAGCCATTTGGTGTAAAACCAATTTGGCCTGACCTTGTTTTCCACAAGGGCCTGACCGGCCTTTAAACATGAATTGTATATCTGCTTTGAGCATTTACCATGTCCCAGAGACAAAAACAAATGCCCTTATGATAAGGATGCATCTTCCCCCACATTGTCATTTCCTTAAGGATAAGGATTATCTCTCTAGGCTAGGATTTGATTGCTGTGCTCATCCTGTGACCACCCAACTCGAGACAACAGATCTGCTACCTGCTGTGCCCATCAATCGCTGTGCTGACAGGGCAATCTCGTGACTATTGTAAAAATGACATTGCAATCATATGTGATATATGCTCTTTGATGGTATATAACCACTCTGTACACCCCACTTCTTTGATGCCCTTCCTTTCTTGGAGAAGGAAGGCCCTGGGCTATATGGTCCTCAAATTTGGCTCATAATAAACTGACCCCAATTTTGATTTATAGATTGATTATGGATTATTTGTGTCAACATTAGGAATTGGAATAAAGAATAATAAAGCTTTTTCTGAATCAGAAGATCTATAACAGGCAGCTTGTATGTGTGTGTGTGTGTATACATATATATATATTTTTTTAATATCAATTACTCAGGATAGCATCCAGGCAATGAGAGATCTGGAATCCAGATAAAATGATGCAAAATCAGAGCAGGTTCAGAACTTCTGCTTCACGAGAAAAGGAAACAGAGAGAAATATTTAGTCTGTGCACAAAGGCAAGGAAAAAATGGTGAAAAACAAAATAAACAAAAACTTGTTCTCCATAATAAACCTGCTCTAGAAGAGGCATCAGCTGGTCAGTAACGCAGTAAAATCAGTAAAGCAGGGCATGCTGGCCAGATGAACCAACTCCAACTCTGGTTAATGAGTTTATCTCAGGCAAACTGCGTCTGCTCACACATTCCTTCAGGGTGTGGCAAAACTAGTGGGTGTACTTTTAAACTGCTGACATGTTACGCCCTGAACCTGGAAGAATACTATTGAATAAGGCTAACATGTAACATTTTTGTTCACTTACTACTCACCGGGCACACTTCTAAGCCCTTTACTTGTATTTTCTTTCTTCTTCTTCCCAACAGCCTTTGGCGGTGGGTGTTCCTAATATTCCTATTCTACGGATGAGGAAGTTGAATCCAAGAGAGGCTAAGCATTTTCCTCAAAGTAACAAGTGGGACTTCCATCCCAGGTGTTCTGACTCCAGGCCTCCAAATCTGAACCGTTTGTTTGTACTCTTTTTGAAAATTCTTCCCTGAGCTCCAGGGCTGGATTAGATGTCTCTGTCACGCGTTCCTTTTCATCCTGCGTCTCTTCACACGCCTTGGATGCCAAGGCCTGGTTTTGACTTTTAATTCAACACAACTATGAACTCTTTGAGGCAAGTACAGTGTCTTATTGTTGTAACTCTAGTGCCCATGTATAACAGGCCCTTAATTCATATGTGCTGAATTATTGAAAGACAAACTTGCAAATCAATGAATATTAAACCAGCAAGAACAGAAGAAAATACACCCGTAAGATGTCAAAGGAGTGACCCCTGGGACCAAACCAGGAAGTCTTTTGTGTGGGGCATGCAACTGGGCTACCAGCTTCACCAGAGGAATTCACCTTATTGTATTAGTAAGTTTAGTTACTCTGCTCTAGATGCCTTCCAAATCTGCTGCACCTTTTTCTAGCCAGAAACCTGAACTGGCTTAATTATTCCATTTGTAATATTTCTGTTGGATCTATTTTCCCACTAGCCTAATTTGCAAAATATTCATTTTCAAGGAACTGATAAAAGGGTTTATATATTTTACTTATTTAATTAAGCTGTAATTTAAATACATATATGATACATGCCCCAATTTGAAAGTATACTTTCCTATTCCTGAATACTTGTGGTTTGAAGAAATTCTGCCTATAACAACAGCCCAATATTGGAGGAAAATAAAGTTATCCAAAACTAGAAACCATTACTATTGAACAAGGAAGAGGAAGATGAATGTGAATAATTTTTCTTTTAGATTTAACCACAGTCCAAGCATTCTAGAAGAAGGGGCATCCGCAATAAAATTAAGAAAGAATGTTCCTCCCACATTTATTTATATAAACTCCCATTCCTTCTAATAAAACTGTTTGGATTAATACTTACAATGTTTACAGTGCATATGAATCACTCGTCTTGTTAAAATGCAGCTTCTGACTCAGGGGTCTGGGGTGGGGCCAGAGAGCCTGCATTTCTAACAAGCTCCCAGGTGAGGCTTATGGTGCTGGACCATGGACCACAATTTTTGCAGCAAGGATCTAGAGCACGATTATTTCCAGGACTTTAAGGACGAGAATAATCTGTGCCTGTGTGCATTAATAGGTCTCTGATGGCCTCTGGTTGAATCTTAGGGAGTGAGTTTTTCTTAATTATATTTTGACTTATCTTAGTATACTTAGCTGAGTTATGTTGATTGTATTTTGTAAAACAGTCAGGAGATGAAAAATGTTATATCTCTTCCTAAATTAATCCAAAGTATAATATTCTAGGTGTCTATTGTTGTATAACAAATTGTCCCAAAACCTAGTGGCTTCGGACAACAGTCATTTCATTCCATCTCACAGTTTCATGGGCCGGGAACTGAGGCAGGCACTGTCTGAGGTCAGGAGTCCTGTTCAGCTGGCAGCTAGTCTGGTCTTGAGGGTCCCGGGTATCTTCACTTACACGTCTGATGCCTTTAGAGCAGTGGCTGGAAGGCTGAGCGCACCTGGGCCCCTCTCCCATTCCACGGTTTCAGGGCCTCTCTAGATGGTCTACTCAGCAGTGCAACTGGTCATCTTACATGATGGTTCAGGCTCCAAGATCAAGGCAGACGCCGCAGCCTGCTTAAAAGCTAGAGGTGGAACTGTCATGGCATCACTTCTGCCATACTCTATTGGTCAGAGCCATCACAGGCCAGCCGAGGTTCCAGGGAAGGACAAATAGACCCTCGCTCCGGACAGGAAGAGTGTCAAGGAATATGCAGCCATCTTGAATCTCCCACAGTTAGCTAATACCAGAGAGAGAGCGAATCAGCATCATGGAATCAGTGCACATCTGTGTATTTGTGAAGGACTGATCTATTCATATTGAGTTTTTCCTCGATAAAATTAGTCATAAGTTCAAATTGAATTTATTTGCATATCTATTCATTTCACTTGACAATTGCACTCATAAGATACAACGCTTTTAGGTTTGCAAATATGCTTGTTAGTATTGAGAAATGTATCCAATCTCTCTAGGTCTCAGTTTTTTTATTATTAAATTAAGAGTAAGAACTTAACTTATTGCTATACCTCCTTAGAACTCCATGATTCTAAGATATTTAATCTATTTTGTCATCTCATGTGTAATATACTTGTAGTTTTTTAATATTTAATATATTTAATGTCTCAAAAGTATGCCAGTCCAAACAAAAGTGTATACATATATACTTTTATACAAACATAATTAAATATATATATAATTACCTATTTAAAGCCTAACTCTCTGCCTCATCTTTATTTCCAGCAAGTTCTTCAAGAGCTTCTGCATAATTTAACTGCTGCTTATTTAAAGATTTACCACTTTAATTACAGACATCCTCCCTCTTTGAAAATCCTTTAGATGTTTAAGGAAATCTTACTGCTCACTCAAGCCCATATAATTTATTTATATAACATAATTTTAAAGCTTAACTAAAACATTCCTCAGTTCAAATTATTATTGATATTTTAAATCTTTTGACCTTTTTACATTTCCTATAAAACACTCTCTTGCATCTATAATTTCTAAAAAGTTAGAGCATAAAATTATCGCACCCATTTACTACCACCTATAGCTCATGCAAAAAATGAGTGATAGCAAATCTTTAGATTGGCATTCAGAACCAGAATAGGGAGGAAAAAAAGGTTGACATTATCATAAAAAATGTCATGGAAATTTCTAGATGTTTCTTTAAACTATTGGTACATATTGACTTTTAAAGGGAGTAAAAAAAATGTTTGTAACTCAGGCTGCCGTAAAAAGAGGGCTGGGGTTAGGAAAAATGAACATCTTCAGATGCACTAGTGCAGAACAGGAGATACCAGGTGAGACAAAATTAGAGAGGGAACGGCAGGGGGAGAAAAGCCCACACACAGAAGGAAAGGAGAAAATAGGGGGTCTGAAGATTCGGGGCTGAGCAGTGATGCCAGCCAGGGGCTGCAGGTGCTCACGGGAAATGCAAAGGCTCCTGGAAAGCAGGGACTTGCAGTGCCAACCAAGATTTTCACAGAGTGCATCTGCCAAAAGGATCTTCCATCCCTTTTTCGATGTAAAATGGAAACATAATTAAGATAGTTCTTAAATATACGTGGTTTTATCCCATAATTTGGAAAGTACTTGTGATGAGCTGAATTGTGTCGTCCCCCACCAACAAATTCCTATGTTGAAACCCTAACTCCCTCTACCTCAGAATATGAGCATATTTAGAGGAAATTTGGACTCACAGAGAGACACCAGGGACACATGCACAGAGGAGAGACCATGTGAGGACAAAGGGAGGAGGTGGTCATCTACAAGCCAAGGAGAGAGGCCTCAGGGGAAACCAAACCTGCCAATAACTTGCTATTGGGCTCCCAGCTTCCGGAAGTGTGAGAGAATAAATTTCTGTCCTTTAAAACACGCGGTCTACGGTATTTGTTATGGCAGCCCCGCAGACTCATACAGTACCTTTGTATGCTGCAAAGATAATGAGTTTTAATCTCAGTTCCCCCATGTGCTAACAATGTTCTCTAAGGCGTATTTTTGAAATACACTTTTTTGTTCTAGGATAGTTTTGGATTTACAGAAAAGGTGCAAAGATAGTGCAGAGAGTTCCCATAACCCCCACACCCAGTTTCCCCACTATTAACATCTTAGTTAGCATGGCACATTTGCCACAATAAATGAACCAATGTTGATACATTATTATTAACTAAAGTCCCTAGTGTATTTGAATTTCCTTAGTTTTTACCTAATGTCCTTTTACTGTTCCAGGGTCCCATCAGGACACCACATTACATTTAGTCATCATGTCTCCTTAGGTTCCTCTTGGCTATAACAGTTTCTCATACTTTCCTTGTTTTTGATGACCTTGACAGCTTTGAGGAGCGCTGGTCAGGTATTTTGTAGAATGTCTCTCTACTGGTATTTGTCTTATGTTTTTCTCAGGGTTAAAGTTGCGTTATGGGTTTTGGGGAGAAAGACCACAGAAGTAAAGTGCCATTCTCATCACATCATATCAATGGTACGTGCTGTCAACGTAGCTTTTCACTGGTGATGTTGACCTTGATCACCTGGCTGAGGTAGTGCCTGTTGGGTTTCTTCACCACCACATTACTCTTT
Source organism: Tapirus indicus (assembly GCA_031878705.1). Lineage (NCBI taxonomy): Eukaryota > Metazoa > Chordata > Mammalia > Perissodactyla > Tapiridae > Tapirus > Tapirus indicus. The sequence continues at coordinate 4,589,720 of CM062930.1, read as the reverse complement.
TCTTCCTTTCCATACAGTAGGGCAAGATTTCAACCTCCCTGAACCTCAGTTTCTTTCTGTAGTAAAATATGGACAAAACCACCTCAAATAGCCTTGGAAGGAATTCTACAAAATGATGTTTTCATTCTATTGGGGCAGTATCTACTCTCATCTACATGTACCTTGAGCAGGACAAAGAAAATTGCATACTCACACATATTTCACTCCCCAGTGCCAAAGTCAACATGTGTCTTCTGAGATTCTCTCCTCTATCCCATTCTCCATGAGCCTGCAGCCTCCAATTTCAGATCCCATTCCCTTCAATATCTCTCCTCATCTTCTTAGTCAAAGAAATTTTGAATCATAACACCGATCACTTAATACAATCTTCAAGGGTACAAAAGTCTACTATACTCTCCCTAGTAAATCTTACGGTCACTTTTACTTAAAAGACTGGAAAATAAGTAACAAATAATTTTTTATCATTCTTTGTTTTCCTATTTTACTTGAATAAAATGTAGCATGCCTGGAACATAGGGAGATGCCCAATACATGTAGTTATTCCATTTTCCCTCAATATTACCTTTTTCTCACTTATCTGTGTGAATCAAGTTTCTGTTGATACATCCAACAGAAGAAATGCTTTCAAAGAAACCAAGAGGGTCAAGGATGAAGCTGGAAATGAGTGTTTTATTTTAGGAGCGATACCTTATGAGTTGGGGTGTTGTGTGCGTGTGTGTGCGTGTTGGAACGTGCCTTCAACACTCAGCCAGGCATTGACGACTCCGCCTTAGCCTTCACTTCCGCTTGTTCAGAGTCTCAGGTCAGCTGGAGGTGGGACTTTGGGACCTTCTCCTGTTGTTCCTGAGTATGGACATGGCCTTCCAGACTCCCAGGAATATGTAGGAGCTTTTCAAGGGCCCTTGTGGACACTTACTTTCCCTGCTATTCCTTTTAAGTTTTCTGGTTAACTTATAGTTTGTTCCAATGTTACCTCAGCTCAGGCAGGTATGATGTCAAACAGTTGCCCTGATTGTCTCCATCAATGCCCCCAGGGAAAAGGCTGCTTCCCTGGGTCCATCTCTGAGTCCAGTAAAATTAAAATAAGCCTTACAGTTGGGTTTTCAGGGAACTGCCAGATAGGTCAAATGACAAGCTGAGAAAGGAGCTTTAAAGAGCTCCAACCTTCTCTGACCTCACCAATGGCTGTGGGATGCTGGTTTTCACTGTCACTGTCGGACGCCAGTTTTCACTGTCACTGCAGGATGCCAGTTTTCACTGTCACTGGAGGATGCTGGTTTTCACTTTCACCGTGAGATGCTGGTTTTCACTGTCACTGTAGGATGCTGGTTTTCACTGTCACTGCAGGATGCTGGTTTTCACTGTCACCGAAGGATTCTCATTTTCAAGGTTACCATGGAATTAGGGAAAGGGAAAGTGAACAAGGCAGGTCAAAATACCACAAAGCTCACCACTCTTTCCAAAATTCATCTGTTTTTCTTTAATAAACATCCCCTGCCTTTTTGCAAGCCTTCATTTAATTACTAGAGTGCTAACAAAAAGTTGATTTTGACAAGTTTGTCAGTGTTCTTGTTGCCTTTATGAAGGAGAGGAGTTTTGATGTCTTTTCTTTGCCTTTCCCAATGACATCACTTGATCTCCTATCTAATTTTGTTTTCTTAATTTGTTTTTTAATTTTCTTATAAAAGAGCCAGAAAATCTTACAAGCTTGAGGCCTCACAAGACTTTATGTGTCCCTGGTGCCAAGCAATCAATTTAAGTCCTTTACAGATATTAACTCATTTAATCTTCACCACAATCCCTGAGGTAGGTCTTGTATTATAACAGTTTTACCTAGAAGTGTACTTAAGCTCAGAGCTACTAAGTTAGCAGCCCAAGGTCATACAGCTTTTTTAGTAAACTAATAGCACAAAGTCATCCAGCCCGCTATATTAGATGCAGGCACGTGGGCTCCAGAGTCCAAGCACACAGACACGACACCAGCACAACTTAAAATCGGTAGCAGGTGCTTCCTGCTATTAACAATCCCCAGGCTTCACCCCAAACCCGTGCTAAACCATCTCATTTCTGCAATTTGTTTTTGGACATTTCCTAGAGTTAACTTTAGTTCCTCCCTCTGCCGATTCCTTGTTAGCCCAGATTTTTTTTTCCTTTGAAATTAGATATCATTGCCCCACCATGGAGTTTCTTTTTTTCTAAATATCCATTAAAAATGCTCAGTTCCATAAATTATTCATCAGCAAGCTTATAGGACAATATTTACTTACCAAGTTTTTGGCACTATTACTGTTTTTATATTGAAACGCTACTCAGATAAAAATACAAGTATAAATAAATCATACGATAATATCTAGTCAATTAACAAATAGTCATTTACTATATACCTCTATAAAGTATAATTGAGTTAGGACAAATCCCTTGAAAATGTAGATGAGAGATTCAATTTCCTGAAAGAACTATTAAGACTACTTTAGCCATAGGTAAAACAAAGAGTGATTAAGTAACAAATTATTTGGTTTAGGCTAAAAACACAACAGGAGTTTAGAGAAAGGGAAGGTTAGAGGAGGGTTTATGGAGGAAGTAAGAGTTTTGAATGAGCCACATAAAACATGATGGACATTTATAGGCAGAGAGGTGGGTCAAGGATGCTCCAAAATCTGTGAACACAGGCAAGGGTATAAATAATAATAATACATATATCTTTCCTTTCTTCCAGAAATTGTTTATGATAGACTAATGGACCAGTGGGAAGCCTGTCAATTAGAACAAAGATTTCATGTTGAGAAATTGAAGTGTAATTTGAGTGTTGAAGAGGAGACAATGATGAATAGGTGATGGAGATTACTGATGAACAGAGGGGTATCTTCCACGACCAGGAAATGATGTTCCACAGTCTCTCAGTCCCAAGCCATTATTTCTTCTAATTGCTCTCTCTTCTAATTTTCGTTTGTTGTCCTTAATAGGCACAATCTGTGAGCTAGATTTCTTATTTACACAGGAATTCTAAACTGCACCTTGTCATGAAGCTCATCCTAAAGGTTCCTGAGAAAGGACTGAAGAAACCAAGAATCATATGATTCAGTTACAGTATGTTTGATATACATTGCTAGCTTCATAATTTATAGTTCCTGTCACTGACACAAGGGACACCTGGTGAATTTTTACTTCTTATTTTACTTTATTGGATATATAGTACGACAAAATCAGTTCCTTGTTTAAAGAAAGAAGGAAAAAAGTGTGTGTGTGAGTCTCATATTCATAGTATTCTATTCAGCAGCCTGACTTAGTCATCATTTCACATTAGACTTCACAGCAGGAAGGAGGAGAAGGACTGGACTGCAGGTCTATGATACTCCCACCCCTATTTGGCGTCAGCAATACCATCAGTGAATTAGAACTAGATGATACCTAACAATTTATAATTAGAATAAAACATAACTCCTGTTTTCCCATTAGTAAAAACTTGTGAAATAAATGAGGGAATCCTTAGAAAGGAATAGATATCTGAAAAATTAAATTAGCCAAGAGAAAAAAAATGGACACATCTTATGAATTTCACTAGGAGAGAAAAATAAGATTTCTGATTTCAGTGTTCAATTTCAATGTTCAATGTCTCATTTTTAAGTTCATACTAATTTCATTTTACTGGAACTTTTCCCTCGGGACAAAAGTACTGAAAAACTCAGAAAAAGACAAATAAAAGAAGGCACTCATAATTACTGCACTTAACATATAATTGGTGTTCATATTTTGATAGATGATCTATAAGGTTATTTTTTTCTATGCATTTAAAATATGCTTTTTGAAAATGTCACGCTGTATATATCATTTTGCATACATTGCATGTTATTAAATTTTCTTCCTCAATAATTTAATGGGTGTCTATCATAACATTATATGAGGTATTCTATTTTACTTAACCATTTAGATTGTTTCCAGTTTTTTTCCTATTGCAAATAATACTGTGATGAGCATTCTTGCACATACATCTTTCCATATACACAGAATGTCATTTTAAAGAGTGAGTCTAACCAAGAACTAGATCATGAAAAATGTAACTCCCTCATTCTCACTATGTTCAAATAAATGAATAAGATTAAAATTATGCATATCATCTCCACCCTTCCCATCAGGTATTTGATGGGTAACTGATAATTAGCAACTGTTCCTACAGTGATCTCATCTACACTAATTAACAAAATCAAATAAGGTTGAAATTTATTGTCCTGTTCAGTGAATCATGAGTCTGGCAGCTGCTACTACCAAGGCAGGCATTTGTGCCTGGCTGTTAACAGATTGTCTGAAAAAGTATTTTGCTGATTTTCTTCTAATAAACTTATTCTTTGGAGACAATATTATAAGAAATACATGACCAAATTTCTCTACTAGAAAAGTTTAAGCTGATTTTACATTGAGATTTCTTATACAAAAGGATAAACTCCTTCAATTAATGAATTTGCTTTAAAGGAGAACCAAGATGCTCTGGAGAACAGCCACTTGGAGATTTACTATGGAGAAGGAAAGTATCTTCCCCAGGCTTTTCCTCCAGTGATGTTGGTCAGAGAAAGACAGCACTGCTGAGTGGAGACTGAATCCACTTGGCAAGTACTGTGCTCTTCAATCTTCCATCTCATCATTAATCTAGAGTATCCATTTGGGACATTCCAGGTCTTATCTTTTTATCTATATTTACAACAAAAGGACCAAGATCCAAGTGTGTTTATTGTCAGTGAAATAACAAGGACAGAAAGCAATGGGTCTCTGTTGTGATTAGACAAGTTGTTGGAGTAGTACTTATTCTTAAAAGACAAGCGCAAACCATAGTTTGAATTTAGCTTCATTCTCATGCCAAACATGAATGCCAGCTAAATTTAATCATAAAGGTGTGTGAAAAAGATAGTCAAGGCTTCTTAATCCAGGCTGTTTCAATCAGAAAACATCCCTTAATTCCAGCAAAATTTCTATGTGATTAAAGTGGCATTGTTCATTTGAGTCTTTCACAATAAATGAAAACTTTTTTATTTTAAAATATTTTATTTCTATGTACTGAGTAATCACATATGATATAGTTTTTCAGTACCAAAATCAGTACAAAAATCATGTTTAAGTTTTTCTACCAGAAAAATGGTTCTGCTCAGTCATGTAGGCAAGGCAATAACATTTCCTACATCCTTGAGCGGCAACAGGATATGAATATTGAAAAAATGCTAAGGAAGACGGCAATTAGAGTTATTAGCGTAAACAGATATTTCATTGTTGGTCCCCTCTTGTTGTCAATAGATAGTACATAAACACAGTATAAAATTTAGAAGGTACAAATGAGTGAAAAGAAAGAGAATTTCTATTTCTCACCCCCATCTACTTAGACCCTCAGTTTCCTTCTCCAGAGGAGGCCCTTTGACAGTTCCTGCGTAGTCCTGAAGCAATGTGACAGCATGTATAAGCATACTAGTCCATATCTCCCTTTAAGAAAAAAAACAGTTGGTAGAGAACTCTACACAGTGTCCTATAGCTTCCTTTTTTCTCCACTTAACATATCTCAAGGATATTTCCATACTGGTATCCATGGAAATGCCTTGTTCTTTCTAATAGTTTCATGTTATCATGGGCTGATATACTATCATTTATTTAACTAAACTTCTGTTAACATTTATTTCTTCTCCTTCATTATAGTGTAATTTTTACAGTAACTATTCTTGTAAGTATATCTTTTTGTATATGTGTAACAGCATCTGTAAGATAAATCCCTAGAAATTAAATAACTTGGCCAGAGTATAAATGCATTTTACATTTTGATAGGTATTGCCATTTGCCCCACAGAGAGTCAATATATACATATACAAATATTTGTGTCAAAAAAGCATGAGAATATTTATTTTCTTACATTCTTATCAACACAAAATATGATCAAAGTTTTGGCTTGAAAATTTGATAAATACAACTTTAAAAAGAAAATGCAAAAAAGAAATATAGCAAAAATAGCAAAAGGAAAAATACAACTGCAGCTTGACATTGTTATGGATGAGGAGCATATCTTTTTATAAGTTTAATAGCTGTTTGTTTACTTTGACCTATCTTTTTATGTTTTTGAACATTTCCAAGTATAGTTGTATTTGTTATTTATTATCCAGTTGATAGTCTTTCTTACAGGAGCTCTTCATAAAATAAAGAAAAAAGTCACTTTTCTGCTATTTCATTATGAATATTTTTCCTGCCATGTCACCTCCTTTGAATTATTTATGGTGTTTACTGCAGAGTATTTTTATAAATTTTATAAATAAAATTTAGCAATCTTTTCTTCTCTGGCTTCTGTTTTTGTTTTCAATGCTTAAAACAGCCTTCCCTTAAATTTATATTATTTGATGATGGCTTCTACTATTTGCATGGCTTTGTTTTCTTACTATTAAATAATTGGTTTATCTGTAATATATTTGATTTAAGCAATGAGAGAGGGTTCCAAATTGACTGTGTATTTTCTAGATGACTACACAGTTGTCCACAAACTATTTACTAAATAATCCATGTTTTGCCCCATTGACATGAAATATCACCTTTATTATATACTGAAGTTCACATATAATTGGGTTTATTTATGGATTTTCTAGGTTCTTGATCTGTCTGTTTAGTCATGTACCAGGAACACACCATTTCATTACTAAAGCTTTATAATATTTTTTACTCTCTTGTACTGTTGCCATTAGTGATACTCAATTTTTATACTCTGTGTATAATTTTCCCTTTCATTTCTCTTCCTTTCACACTATTTCTTTATGTTCCTTCCTAGTATTTTCCAAATAATGTTTTGAATCCTATTTTCTGGATTTAAAAATATATCTAACATTATTTTTAGTCTCTCTGTTTTTCTGACATTATACTGTTTATTACGGTTGGGGAGGAATATGGTTATAGCAGGATGGATATCTGCATCCAGGAGCTTACAATCTAATGAAATAAACAGACATCAACTTAGACATCATTTGGAGGACGCAATAACAATTTGTATAAACAATACATAGCATATCCAGATAAATATATCGTAGTAAAGTAGCATGCAGTCAGGCAACAAGGTATGCTGTTTATCTGGATTTACTTACCGGGACAACATAACCTAGACTTTGATAGTCAAGTAAGGACTGACCCTGAGGAGATGTGCACATATAACAGCAGTTAATTGCTTTCTTTAAGTTGAAGCTTCATGAAGAGAATAAAAGCACAACCTGGAATATGATCTATGTGCACACATCACTATGGGAACAATAAAAAATATAGAGAGAACAATTCTAAGGATAGTATATGATTGGATTCTGAAAATTAACTTCCAGTTCTTCCTCTTTAAAGACCAGACACAACTCTTAGCGCTTAGCTAAGGAAATAATCCCTGCTTTAGTCTGGCGTGCATTTTCTTTCCTTTAATGTGAGCTGATAGTCTGTATCTCATTGGATGTAAATGTTCAGGAGGCAGAGTTCTTTATAACTCTCGAGCCCATTACCATGTTACCGCAGGTGAACACATAAATAGCATTTTTAGACAACAGGTGCTATGGACTGGATGTTTCTGTCCTCCCAAATTCTTATGTTGAAGGCCTAATCTCCAATGTGTTGGTATTTGGAGGTGGGGCCTTTGGAAGGTGATCAGGTTTAGATGAGGCCATGAGGGTGGGGCCCCCAAGATGGGATTGGTGCCCTTATAAGAGGAGATCTCTCCCTCTCTCTGTGCCATGTGAGGACACAGCAAGAATGCAGCCAACTGCCAACCAAAAAGAAAGTCCTCACCAGAACCTGACCATGCCGGCACCCTGATCTCAGACTTCCAGCCTCCAGAACTATGAGCAGTATATTTACATTGTTTATGCCACTCCGTTTGCAATGTTTTATTATAGCAGCTGACCTGACTAAGACAACAGGTTTTGATGGGATTAACACTGTGGAAGGATTTACCAAGGACCAAGGTTAGTGACGTATATTTAATTTTAAGTTCAGAAAATTTACAAAAACAACAAAAAAAGGGAAAATTTAACTAAAAAACTTAAGGGACAGTTTTATTAGAGAAACTCAGGCAATTGACATTTTGCATGCAAAATACTGGAACCTAAGAATGGGACAGAGCATAAATTGACTGAAATATTGAGTGTGTTACACGTGAATATGGAGATGGAGAAGCAGGTGGCTGAGGTAAAATCCTGGATCCACACATTACCAGCTGCCTGATATTGAGCAAGTTATTTAACTCATCTGTGCCTCTATGTCCCCTTCTTTCTGCTTTGTTGTGAGGATTAAGTGAAATAGAATATATGTAAAGCATTTAGGATGGTATTTAACATACAATAAATGCTCAATGAACAGTAGCTCTTTATAATGATTGTAATGTCATGTTAAAGATTTTGGACTAAATTTTATAGACAATACAGATATTTGTATTTTAAAAAGAAACATCTGATGGAAATTGATAAATGATTTGGAAGGAAAGAAGCCTGGTTAGGAATTCAGCAGTTTACTAGCTTAGGTAATAAATCTTAGGTTACCCCTCAAAACAGGGAACATAATCGTGACTATCTCTCAGGATTATTGTGAGAATGAAATGAGATAGTATGCACTTAAGTTCTCAATAAACTGAGATATTTTAGACAAAAGTTAGTTGTTGTTATGGTAAATTTAACCAAAGAACAATAACATGGTTGATTTATTTAAATGGTCATTCCCAAATAGGGTGGATGTGCAAAGGAGAAGATGTAGGAAAAAAAATTTTGAGGGGATTTCTAAGGGTCAAAGGCAAAACAAAGCTCCCTTCTCTTTATACTCCTATTTCCCTAGTGTTAAACTCCAAAGCAGGTTATAATCTCATGGGATGAGGGAGTCATATTTTCCCTAATCTGTAGTTAGACATTATAAATTGACAGTATTATAATGGATTCAATGCATTTGAAATTGTTTCATGGAGGACAATTTTTTTTAATTAGAGAACAAATAAACCCATCTTCCCAATCTGTTCAGTGTTGGCATTATCAGAAAAAAACCTAATAGTTCTGCAAATAAAAAAATTACCAAGCAAAAAGAAAGATCCACATATGTCAATAGTGTCTAAAATCACATGTATGCGGGATGCCAAACAATTAAGTACTATTTGTGAGTGCCAGACACTAAAACTTCGACAGGAACAGGGAGAAAATGTGGGGATCCAGATTACACTCTTGCTTCCCTGCCTAACTTCTTCTAGAAATGCTAAAATACAAATAGCTAATATACAATTGACATTCTTGAATGCTGCAGTACTCCTGAAAGCAAGATACTGTAAACAAATGAAGAATGGGATCTCATATTATTGCTCATATTATAATAAAATATCCTCATATTATAGATTGATCTCCTACAGTATAGTAATGGGCTTCTAAGAACAATTTAAACTCACCACTTTATAAATGTTTAAAAAGGAAGAGAAATAGTTCGTTTCTTAAAACTCTTTGGAAACTTACAACCAATAATTTTTTTTCAGGAAAGGGTGAATTTCCAATTCAACAGTCCTTTAATTCAGAAATATTAGAGAACAAATCTGTCGAAGGTAAGAATCAAAAAGTCTCTCCTGGAGATGCAAGATTGGCACAACAGAGGAGGCATAGCTTTTAAATCTTATTTGTATCTTTCATAAAAATAGATAGAGTCACCAGAATAGCCAACAAAACAAACAACAATAAAACTAGGAAGAAAGTATCCCTGCTAACCCCAGAATATAAAGGGGCAGGATTAAATCAATAACAAGAGCAAGAGCTGTGTGGAAATAGCAGTTGTGCTAGATAAAGAAGATAGAAGACAAGGGGACTTCTGATGACGGTTCTCATAGGTGAAAAATACAGAAATTACCAAGCTCCAAAAAGGAGTCCCCACTCAGGGTGCAGGATCTGAAAACAATGTTTGAAATTAGAAGGAGGATTAGAAAGCTTGAGTTTCTGTGGAGTACAAGGGGATTGGGCCGAAGAAGCCTAGGCCTTAGGGATCTCTGAAATGAGTAAAGGACAGAGCCCCATACTGAGGAAGATCTGTGGGAGAAGACAATCTACACTGATTTGTTCAGAGATACTGGCAGTAAAGAAAACAGAAAGTTTAGATATTAGTGATGGAGGGGGGAAGAGGAGGCAGAGAGCATAAAGTATTAGAGAGATGGCTACATGAAAAGATCATATTTATAGTACTTTGTAGAAACAACAAAGATGGAACCCCACAAATGTAAATTTAGCAAAGTTATCTTGGCCCAACTCTATCCCTAAATAGAAACTTTCTCCTAAAAGTATAGGAAAACACATTTACTTAAATTCTAGCAACATAAAAGGTCTGCAGCCAAAACCCATACCAAGATATTGTAAGAAAAATGGAGCAAAAAAAATCTGAATAACATTCTACAGAAAATGAAGATGTTAATAATATAGCCACAAAAGAGAGAAAAAAATGTAATCTAATATTTCAAATCATGCTATAGTAAATTAAGAAAACAATAGAATCTATGGAAGAAAATCAATGTACATCATAATTAGAAAACATCAGTACTGGGATGTCTAAACAATGGAAAAACATGGAGAGCTGAGCTTGCTCAGAGAAGATTTTGAAATAAAAGAAAATGTTTCAGAAAATAAGTCTAAACTTAAAGGAACATAAGAGAGAATAGAAATCAACAATAGAAAAGAACATTTTGAATAAATACATAATGCAAAAATCAAGAAAGAGAAAGGATTCCATAAAAACTGAGAGAAATCGAAGATAAAGAATAAGCAACATATGTAGAATAGGGGTCTAAAAGGGGAAAACTAAAGCAATACAGTAGTAGTTAAGAATAGAATAACTTAGTAGGTAAGAACATGATGTAAGAAAAGATTTCAAGTAATAAAAGACTTGAAATTACATTTGGAAGGGCATACTGTGCATCTAAAAGAACTAACTGAATTCTCAATACCAAGAAATAGTCTAGGAAAACATCCAAAACATTTAAAAAATAATTTCTGTTGGCATCCAGGCAGTCCCCTAAAAGGAAAAGATAATCTAATAGACATCATACTTTTTGACATCAATGTTTTAGGCCAGAAGACAACAGAATAAAAATATTAAGATACTTAGGGAAAGAAAATGTGAACCTATGATTTTATTTCCACTTACCTAAACTGTAAATATAATGGTCACAGGCAAGATATTACAGAAATGCAAGAATTTAGGAATATTGTTCCCATACACTCAACTGATAAATCTATAAAGAACAAGTTTCAAACCATCAAGAAATGACTGTAGAAACTTTGAAAAAATAATGACCATTGAAACATTTTAAAACATGGAGATAAGAATGACAGAACAATACATAACAATAGATATATTACAACCATAAAAAATAGGAGGAGAAAGGGGAGGATATATGGAAAGTATAATACTCTTCATATTGTCTTTTAGATGTTAACTGAGAAGAAAAAATATTACATCAAAATACAAGCTGGGGAAACAAAAAGATAAGGTGTTATCGGGCGCAGACCTACGCACTGCTTACCAAGCTATGCTGTGGCAGGCGTCCCAAATATAAAGTAGAGGAAGATGGGCACAGATGTTAGCCCAGGGCCAGTCTTCCTCAGCAAAAAGAAGAAGATTGACCACAGATGTTAGCTCAGGGCTAATCTTCCTCACCAAAAAAAGAGAGGAAGGACTAAGGGTATTATGTTAGGTTTTATAACGTAAATCCATTAGAAATAAAACACATTTTCCCAATTACCAAATAAAATCTTTTGAGAGGAAGTGAGAATATGCAATAACAAAATGAATCTCTCTATAAAGCTTATACCACCTCAGATGAAAATATTGAAATGATCCAATGCTGCAGCAAGAGGCCCCTTTCTGATCTTTTTTAATCAATTCCTCTCCATCCTGAAGGTACCAACTCAAATGCTACTTCCTTCCCTAGATCATCTCAATTACGAAAGTTCTCTTTCAAATATGAACATTTGTCACATTTTCTGATTAGTTTAATATACTACCTACTACTGTCATCATATCTCCCCTTCTAAATTATAACCTCCTTATGGGTAGGAATTTTACAGTATTTGAACCTGCACCAAGCATCATGCTTTTACACAAAGAAGGTGTGTAATAAACTGGTGCTGAATTAATTTGTGAATTAAAGAAGGATTATATCATAACACAATAACAGTGCAGAGAAGCTAGGGTGATACACTAAATAAAAAAAACCTGTCAGAAACTGGCCACGGAATTTAGAAATTCAGAAGTTTCCACAGTAAGGCTCTCTTGTCAAGAGAGGCTGGTCTAATCAGGGTGATGCTCAAAGTCGGTTAAAGAAAGCACAAGATAACCAGATTATAGTAAAGTTCTCATGGACAATGAGACCTTAAAGGGCATGCATTCCAACCTCCCATTGATTGTTGGCACACTGCACAGAGCCCAGTGGAAACAGCCACCTCGGCTCGGCTTCCAGCACAACAGAGAACTCGGCTCCGGAGGTAGCTCATTCCATGTTTAGTCTGCTATTCCTTTCTCCTGTTGAGGAGAAGTCAGCCTCTTTCCAATTTCAGTATTCCTATTCTCCTCCTGAAGACATTAGGAGAGAAAATATTCCCTATTCTCATGTCAGTTCTGGATTTGAAAAAAGTTGTCATACACCCTGAAAATCTTCCTAGTCATACTCCAAAGCTTCCCTGGTAATTCTTCTCTCAATGTTCCCTATTTCTAAATTTCACTCCCAAAATGAGGTACCCAGGAATGGATGTTGTCAATGGATGTGAACCAGATTCATCCACGCAAATGCATTCCTTCAGAAATTGACAAGGCCAAATCCCACAGCTCAGACTTATGCCTCAACAAGGGTAGGAACCCAGATTTACCCCAGTATGTCACCAACAAATACTTCATCCAGATTGACGCTGAGTTAAAGACAACATTGTTATATAAATCTAGAGGTTAGACTCTGTGCCCTAAGAGGAAAATGTCACATTAGGTAAGCTCAAGAGCTATATCGAAACTTAAAGACATTTATACTGTCAAAGTATAAAATTATGCCTATGGGACATGCTTTACACTTCTAACCTAGAGAAAAAAGCCTATCGTATTATACTCAGTATTTTGGTTTCTTTAGGTTTATAAAAATCATTTTATTGTCTTCATTTTGTCATACACAGTCCAAAATACATAATGACTAATTGGCCAAAGAAAATCCGTTTATAAATATTAATAATAGAAATTTATTTCTATGAATTATTTCTATTTCTTCATAATCATTATAGTTGTATTATGGATTCTTGCTACCACCCTCTCTTGCTATATATAGTGTTGCAAAATTGGAAGAAATTTACTCTAATTTAGCAAACATATCCCAAAGCAAAACCTATAGTTTTCTTGATCTTAATGAGCTAATTTATATACAGCCATATCGCAGCTATCGAAAATTGGCTTAAGTCCCTGATGCCTATCTTTCTCATTATAAATGTTCCAACTTATCAAAAATAACTCGGTATTGCTCAGATCTTTGAGGATTGTCTGTACTAGTGAACAAGTAGGCTCACAGCACAGGCCTTCCAGAATGGTAATTAATAATAAATAGCATTTACATAGGACTTTACATCTTCAAAGGACTTTGCAAACACTAATTAACCCAGTTACTAACTCTTTTAAAGAAAGTAAGCAGGAATTAGCGTTTGTTTTATGAATGGAAAACTGACTTGTAATAAAGCTGTGATTATACATGGTCTAAAGGAGTTACTCACAAGTAATATAATGTCTTCTCTCATTACATTTCAGATGATTCTAGAACAAGTTTTCTCAACCTCAGCACGACTGACATTTTGGTCTGGATAATTAATTGTTCTGGGGAGCTCTTCTGCTTACTGTAGGATATTTAACAGCATCCTTGGCCTCTACCCACTAGATACCAGTCACACCACCCCAGTCTTGACAATCAAAAAGTCTCCAGATGTTGCCAAAGCCCTGGGGGGCAAAAATCTCCCCCTGTTGTGAATCACTGTGTTCAAGAAGAAAGGGCAAAAAAAGATTGATAATGCCTGTTAGAAGGTTTTCCCTTCCAAATGCAGTTCTTTTCTCCAATTCACGTTCTGTGATTACTGTGTATCACAGAAACTCTGCACCTATTATTTTTCTTCTCACATTATGTACAAAAATAATAACTGATAAGAAAGAGTGTTCTAGGCATTGTTCTAATACACACCCACATGTGCATGTGTACACACACACACACACACATTTATTCCTCAAAACAACCCGATAAACTAGGTACCCTTATTACCCTATTTTATACAAGAGGAAACAGGCACAGAAAAGTTACATATCTTGCCCAAGTAGAGAAGTCTGGATTCAAACTCGGGCACTTTGGTTCCAGGGTCCATGCTCTTAACTACTGAGCTATACCTGTAGGTATGTTTTTATCCAGCAGAAAGTTTTTCAGAAGTGGACACTGTTAATTTCTTATGTGCCAGTATAAGATCTCTAAAAACAACAGTAAACTATGGATAAGGATAGAAGAATATCTCAAAAAAGAAAGGGGTGAGGTTGTATTCCAAATGTATTTATGAGTCACTCAACAAACACAAGACACAGTGAAGCGTTAAAGAGTCACACAGTATTATTCGTATCCTCAAAGAGCTAACCCAAAAGATAATATCAGATAGGAAGATTATGAGGCAGAAAATTATAAGGAACACAAAATTTCTAAACTCCTGGGTGGTAGAGAGAAGGAGATTCATCACAACAGGGGAACTGGGACGGACCATATGAGCTGTGACTTTAAAGATGAATTGGATTAGAAATTTGAGAATTGTCATAGCAGATGCCTTCCGAGAGGGCATTCCAGAAGAGGAAGCAGGATATTCGTGGAAGTAGAAAGGGCGAAGCGTAGTAAGTCAGTTTGGCTGGAATTAGTGAAGCAGAGAGGAATAAGACTGAAAAATTATTTTGAGGTCAGGTTATAAATGTATTACAATCAATTTGGATTTTTTCCAGTAGGCCCTACAGAGCAAATGAAGCAGAAGGAGGAAGTATTTCTTTATGCACTGAACACCGCTGAGTACTCTGACACACATTACCTTATTTAATCACTGAAGCGTTTCAGAGAGAGGAGAGCATGATGAGCTGTGTATTAGTTATCAATTGCTGCATTCTCATCTGGAGGCTAAATTGGGAAAGCATCTGCTCCCCTGCTCTCTTGGTTGTTGGCAACATTCGGTTTCTTGCAGCAATGGATCCACGACAGCTTACTTCTGTGAAAGTCAGCAAGGAAAGAGAGAGAGAGAGACACTGGAGCAAGTCTACTAGTAAGATGGAGACTTATACAATGTGAGGTAATCACAAAGTGCCATCCATCACCTTTGTCATATTCTATTGATAAGAAGCAAATCACAGGTCCTCCCAAAATCAAATGAAAGAGATTCTACAAGAATGTGAACACCAGGAGGCAGGGATCATAGGGACCACCTTAAAATCTGTCACCGTATAGTCCGTCCTCTGACCCTCAATGATTCACTTCCTTCCTATATGCAAAATATGTTTGCTCCATCCCAAGGGTCCTGAGTCTCATCCCATTATAGCATCGGCAAAGCACAAAATGCATCACCTAAATTAGGTTCAGGTGCAGATGAGGTTCCCGGTGTAAACTAAGTACAGCTATCCATCTGTGGACCTGCAAAACTGAAGATGCCAGTTATCTGCCCCCAACACACCCAACATGCAATGGTGGGAGGGACATAAGACAAAAGCTGTAGACATTCCCCTTCAAAAGGGAGGGGAAATGGAAGGCAGAAAGGAGTCTCCTTCCATAGCAGTTCTGAAATCCAGCCAAGCGCATGTTGGGAGTTCCTGGATTAGCTTCCAAAATTTGGAAATAATTCTCTGTGGCTCTTGGCTCCCCTCTCTGGACTCATGGTTCTGCCCTCTGAGTCACACTTTTTTTTAATGAAAGAAGGCATATGTTTGCAGCTGAGTAGTCTTCTGAGACTGCTTCCTGCCAGTAGAATTTTGGTGGTTTTCCCTCAGTCTCTTCTCAGTGTATACTCTCTCTATTCCTTTCAGTCCAAGCTGGTGGTGTTTCTGCTGAAATAATTTTCTCAAGAACCTTGTGCATCTCCTGAGGATGTCAGTGGGGTTCACTGCACTAGACAAAAGCCACACAACAGACCTTTGCAAGATAAGATCTTTTTCAATTTGGCCTCCTGCAGAGATGGCTCTGTGGCAACAGTAACTGGAACAATATTCATAATATATAAGTCCAATTTTTGTTTTTTAATAAAAGTAAATTCATTTAAATTTTCTTGAAATGAATTATGAAAGTAATTGGCAGAAATTTTAAAACAGCATATCATATCACATTTGGGAACCTATTGTATATTAAAATATATGCTAAAAATGAGCTGTTGTAGCAAGAATGTATAAAAATACTTTCACTCCCTGATTTTTAATTTTTGAAAATTGTACTTCAAAAAAATCAAGTGGATTATTTCGTTTAAATGGTTGTGGGGTTTTTTTCTCTAAGTGGTTAGAGAAAGAATGTTTGGAGTTGTTATTTGCAAGCACTACTCTTACAAATAAATACACTGGGGTTATGAATAGTGCTCTATTACCAACAAACAAAGGGAAAATTGGAAATGATTGTCAATATAGCTTATCTTTTGTTTAATATTGTTTGGGAATGGCTAGAACTTTGGAACTTGATGATATACAGAAATTTTGATCTGATGAATGCAATTTATTAATCTAGTGATAATCATCTTGATATGTATATGTAATATTACTTATAATGCTCTTCATTAATTTAATTTTAGTTCATGTGCCTTATTTTTCCTCCTTTAACTAAAGACATATTATGAGAAAAATGAAGTTATACGCAACTAAGAATAAAAAAAAATTGAGACTGAATAATGGCCCCAACCTCCACGTCAGCCAGGGCTGTTCAGCTTAAGTGCTTGCTTAATTTTCACTCGGAGAATTTCAAATTACTCCATTTTCAAGGGAAAATTAATTATCTTAGTTATCTGTTCATATACAAAGCCAAATATATTAAAACAATTACTAACTTTAGATGGAAATATCTTTGTAAACCCTTGAGGTCTCCAAACTATCAGTTGAAAAATTATGCTCTACTCTAAAGCCAAACACATTACAGATTGCCTGTTGTCACTTAAGACTAAATTACATGACTCATGGCACCCTCTCTAGCCATTAACAATACCAAATTTCCAGGAGAAAGAAAGTAATTTACGGAATGAAATGAAGGGGAAAAATTAGCACAATTACTCCTACTTTTCTTTTGGGACTATAACCTCCCAAAACTCTTGCTCCAATAATTGTAAAAACCACTGTTAGACTCATAAGGAAAAGGATGTGTTTTACTCGCTTAAATTATATAAAGCATGAAATTTAGGGAATGTATAGTGCTGAATGGTATTTTTGCCCTTAAATATTATGATACAAATTTTGTAAGAATTTGAAGGCCTGTATTATTTGCTGAATTCAATTTACTTTTGTTCCTTGAAAGGGTACACCTTAAATTCAGCATCAGCTGCCAGATTCCTTAATCAGCTAGTAGAAAAATCTAAGAAACAGTAATGCTATTCATTAAGACAATCAGGAACTCTGGCAATTTTATAATCATTAATTAAAAGTGAATAACAAAATTTCAACTAACTGAAATTCTCAGGAATTCATGAGTTTGGGTTCATTTATTTGTCTTATCCCATAACAAAAAGTATACTAACCCTGATATAGAAACAACACCTACTATTTTTTGAGCAACAACCCTGTTTCAGGGTTATGTTAAGGTTTGGTTTTTAATCACTATGCTACGCTGACTTTGATAGAAGTTGCTGGAATTGCAGTGGCTGCTCCTGAATTTCTATACAGAAATTTGTTTATAAGACGGGACTTAGAGAAGGCAATCTGACAGGAAGTGTGTTCGTATTGTTGGAAGAATGGCAAGAAGATTTCTCTTGAAGTGCAGTTGTTTAGCAAGTAGTTTGTTCATATTCATTATTGATATTTGAGATTGGTCAAAATGTCAGATCCATGAAAGATAATTTTATTTACATAAGATAGAGAAATCTCATATGCCTACATCAAAATGTTTTTGGCAATGAGAAGCCATTCCTTGGAAGAGCCACTGCTAGATCAAATGTCATGATTCTCCCCTGAATCTCCCCACCAGCTGCCCACCCAATGCCATCTGCCAACCAAATCATCATGTAGCTCCACTTCTCGTCATAAAAATAAGAGACACACTAATAGGTGAAGTCTAGATTAGCAGTAAATGGCTCTTGGACACACCAGAATGTTCGAGTTGGGAAGGATTGCGGAGATCATCACATTTATGCTCTCCTGAACAACCAAGGTGCACGAGGTTACGTGGCCTTTTAAAGGGTCAGATCTGGGACTAGAATGCAGATTTTACTGCTGAATCAACAAAATTTCCACTGAACCATGCTGCTTCATTTCTTCTCTCTTCAGTTTTTCCACTTCTATTCAGGTTTTCTTCTCTTTGCTTTGTTTCTCTTACTTTCTCAACCATTTACCTCTTGTATATGTCCTTTCTCTTTTCTTCCTCTCAAATCTCCTGCGTCCATGTTGTCCTCATTGGATATTGAGGAGTTTAATTTATTCTTCTACACAGCTCCCTTGAACTCCATTAACCTTACCAGTGTGGGAGATTAGAGTCAGGAATAGCAGATAGAAAGCAACAGTAGTATTTCAGGTTGTTAGAATCTGAGTTAGGTAGTAGCAATGATAGTCACAATGGTGGAGATAAAAGTAAAGATACACTCCTCATTAAAGAAAAGCAGCTAACACTTTTATAGGGCCTGCCATGTGCCAGGCTCTATTCTAAATGCTTTATGTACTTTAACTCATTTAGTCCCCCTAACAACTGTGTGGGGAAGGTATTGCCATTTCACAAATGAAGGAATGGAGGACCTCACTCACCTAGAGCAGCGATTCCAACTCAGGCAGCCTTGCTCCAGAAATCTTGCTATCAAATACCAAGATAGAAGTAAAATCTTCAGGGACACCCTGAGTCTCTGGAAGTCTATGGGTCTCCTATAAAGAGTCTGTGGTATAGAAGTACATGAAGCTGTAAGAGTGGATGGATCACTCAGGCAAGAAAGCATAGCATGAAAAAGAAGATGAAATAGAACAACATTTCAGATATAGATAAAATAATGTTTAAAAAATTAAAAAGAAACAAGAGTAAAAAGGAAAACCTATGACAAAGATGATAAAGATATAAGGGAAAGCGAGTGTGGCAATTGTCTTGAACATCCCTTTTTCCATTGGTTATGGTGTCTTTTGGTGATAAAATTTAATATTTTATGAAGTTAAACATATCAATGCCTTCTCCCCTGAGTTTAGGTTTCCAGTCACACTCTTTTTTTTTTCTTTTATATCTAATTCCTGAGTTCTGTTACCTTATTTCTGAGTTTTTCTAATTCTGATATACATTGTTCTTTTATATCTTATATCATTTTCTTAATGTCTAGCTTTTTGTGAAATAGCAGGTTACAATGTTGATCTGTTTCAGGACCATTTCTTTTTTGCATACTTTTGTTATCTGTGGAAATGTTCTTCCAATTATTCTTTTTTTCATATCATATCTTTGTACATTTAGACTCAATACTTTTTGGTTGCTCATTTTTAGGTGAGATTAACTTCCCTGAACATTTGGAAGAAAATGTAGTTAACGATAACTTTTCTAATTTCACAGAATTGTCACTTCTGTTACTTTTCCAAAATATGGTGGCTTAGTTTCTCAAAACGTTGTTTCTATTTCTCTCCCCACCTTTATCTGGACCCTCTATGTATCTGTGTTGCCCACTTTTTATTTTACTCCTGGTAGTTTATCTCCTGTCCTGGAAACAATCGAAGGGGGCTCAGTTTTGAGAATTCACAGGGTCTAGACTGTGCTAGGCCCTTCAGATTCAGCTAGGGCTCCTTTCCCTCAACTGCTAATGGGTTGAACAAAACCCCTCTCAGTTTCAGAGGGGATTCTGCCTGGCCCACTGTGCTTTCCAACAAATACCTGCTGACTCTTTACATAGTTTCTGGTTTTTTCTCGGGCCCCTCAGAGGCCCATATAATCCCTCTGCTTTCTTCATACCAATACTAGTCCCATGCAAGTCTTGTAGCTCACCTGTTCATCCTCACCTCTTGCACATTTGGATTCATGGGGATACCTCACCATGTCCTGTTGTAAATGTTGCCCACGGGTTTTGGGTTACCACGTAGTTGTTCTGTCTGATTTTTATGTGGAAATTTGTAGAGATTCAGAAACTATGCTGCCACTGCCACCATCATCCCCAAATTCCAAAAGCTATTGGCTTTTTTGAAGCATTACCACATGTAAGAAGTCTTCTATTTTTATTTTACTTAGTTTTATTTATTTAAGGAAGAATGCTGTTGAATTTCATATACCAATTTTTATTGCTGCCTTTAATCTATTAATATAGTTGCATGATCTAATATATTTTTTAACAGTGGATCATCCTCACATTTGTGAAAATTGAACACCACTTGGAAATATTTTATTGCTCTTCTTGCAATATTTAACATTTAAAAAACGTTATTGGGATGTTTTATCTCTGTGTAACTATGTAGTCAATAGTTTTTAATATTTAAGTAATTTTATCTAAAAACAATTTACACAGAGTAAAATGTGCAAATCATAAATTCAAGAGTTTTGACAGAAAAAATATCTGTGTGACCAACACCTCAATCAAACTATTTATTCCCACCACTGCAGAAAGCCCCCTTTGCTCCTTTCCAGTCGATCCCCCTCTCCAGAGGCAACTCTGTTCTGATTTCTATCACAGAGATTTGTTTTGTCTATTCCTGAACTTCCTATAAGTGGAATCATGCAACGTGCACTCGTTGTTATCTGGCTTCTTTCACTCAGTAAAGGGGACCCATACACGGAATTGTGCACTCTTTTCATTGTTGGTGATGAGTTCCACTGTCTGAACACACAATAGTTGGTTTATCCATTCTCCTGGTGATAGACACACAGTGTTTCCAGTTTGGCTATTATGAATCAAGTCTTGAACATTCTCGTACAAATCATTTTGTAAACATAGTATATCCTTTCCCTCGTGTAGATATCTTGGGGTGGATTTTCTGAGTCATAGAGTAGGTATATGAATTTATTTTAAAACTACCAGTTTTTCAAAGTGTCGCCATTTTATACTCCCACTAATAATGCATGAAAGTTCCTGTTGCTCCAAATTCTGTGCTTTTTTGTTAGGTGTCAGTATGAAGGTAATGAAACCCTAAGAAATGATTTGCTAAGAAATGATTTGGGTAAACTTCCATGTTTTTTTCTGTGCTCCAAAATGTTTCAAGTATCAAAGTGATTATCTGTTCCTTTAAAAGCAACCCCCCCAGGACATGTCACTGAGGAATCACCAGGGTGTATCTGGTTAAGGTGGCTCACTAGGTAGGTGTTCCTGTCTTCCTTCAATGTTCCAAGCACATCTCTTCAGAAAATGATTATCTCTTCTTCTTGATGGAAGCTATGTAAGTGTCTGTGCTCCCTTAATAGAATCTCTAACAAGCTCTTAACATTGACGGGATGTAGCAATGGAGAGGTCAAAGACTTTATAAGAAAATTATATATGTTATTTTAAGAGTGAAAAGCCAGGAAATGAAAATAGCAGTTTAGACAATTCTTTAAAAACTGCTTGTGTATGAAAAGAAAAATCAGTAAGACAATATAAGGTTGTTTCAGCGCTCAGGGAAACAGTCTCTAAGGGAGAATCAGGAGACCAGAGAAAGAAGGAATCGCTGATTATTCTCCTTTTCCTCTTACCTACTAAAATGTAAACTAAAGGAGTTTTTGCCCATTTTGTTTATTGCTGTTTGTCCGGGAACTGAAACAGTTCTTGCAGCTTAGAAGACATATTTGTGAACAATTAAATAAAAAAGGTGGGATCAGCCCAATGGGGTAGCAGTTAAGTTCATGCGCTCCGCTTCGGCGGCCCAGGGTTCGCCTGTATGGATCCTGGACGCAGACCAACGCACAGCTCATCAAACCATGCTGAGGAGGCGTCCCACATAGAGCAACTAGAAGGATGCGCAACTATGACATGCAAGTGTCCACTGGGGCTTTGGGGAGAAAAAAGCAAAATAAATAACTAAGGCAAGGAGGTGCTGTGGATTGAATGCCTGTGTCCCCCCAGAACCCACATGGTGAAGCCCTTATTCTCAATGTGATATTGGAGGTGGGGTCTTCGGGAGGTAATTAGTTTTAGATGAGGCCATGAGGGTGGGGCCCCATGATGGGAAGAGAGACCTTACAGGAAGAGGAAGGGATTAGAGCTCCATCTCTCTCCACCACGTGAAGATACAGCAAGAAGGCAGCCGTCTGTAAACCAGGAGCCCCACCTTGCTGGCACCTTGATCTTGGACTTCCAGCTTCCAGAACTGTGAGAGATAAATGTTTGTTGTGGTTCGGTATGTTTGTCTGGGATGGAAGCCTGCCAGTTGATGGCATTTTCCTTATATCAGCTCGCGCTAAGCCAGGTGGAATCAAGAAATTAGGCTTAGACAGGAGCCTAAAACATTGTTTAAAAGTCTTCACTTTTCTTGAGCACCTGGTGTCACTGACTAGTGCCCCAAGGAACTCAAGGGTGACTTTGGAAGCATTTAACAGTTTTTCCAAGTCTTTTTTTTTATGTTAAGGAGACACAACCAGCAACCACCCTGAAGCTAACCAAGCCTCCCTGCAGGAGCTACACCCAGGACCTTGCCTTATCCTTAAGGCGAAGATCTCTTCAAGGATTAAGCCCCATAATCTCCAGTGTACCTGCCTCTCTCTTTTGAATATTCATTACACAACTGAAACAAAAGTTCCTGCTTCCCTTTGTTTGGGGATGCCATGATTTAGGAAATGATTCCTCATGGCCTCCTATTTGCTGCAAATACACTTTGTGAGACAACTTCCACTGGTGTAGAGTCTTATTTAACTCACCAGGAGGTGAGCCCACTTGGTTGGGTATCACTTGTACAACCCATATTCTGTAATGTGGCATTTAAGATCTTTCAAAAACTATCCTAATCTATTTACCTATCTCCTCCTCACACCTAAATCTGAATATTTTACAAATATCCCCCCCACTTTTGTATTCCCCCAGCCTTTACTTAGAATCTTCCCTCTGCCAGGAAAACCCTCCAGCCCACTGTGTATGATGAAATTCTCCTTATCTTTCCAGAACCCACTCACTTACTAACCCCCATAGGATTAATTAATCTCCACTGGGGAGTCCTGGGTAAGAGCCGCAGATAAAAGCAGGAGAGCCCTTCCCACATGCTGGCTGCTATAATTCTGTTCTCAAACATTTTGGGTGAGATAGATGCTGTTTCCTTTTGAAAGTTTGGAACCCAAGGTTCAAATTGGTTGTGATTTGCTCAAAATAACACAGATAATTGGTGGCAGGTCTGGAATTGAGCCCCAGATGACTAGATTCTAAAGTTTGTATTCTTTTCACTACAGCATATGGCTTTCCAGGGCAACCCATCATGGCTTTAACTAGGAAAACACTATCTTTTGCATTCTAATTATCTTTATCTTTCAGTACACTGTGAGTTCCTTGAGGGCAGAAACTGCCTTATTCATCTTTTCACCCAAATGACCATCAAAGAGAGTAAGCACTTAACATATGTTGGTTGAAAGTGAATGGCAGCAGTTGTTTACAGAATAGCCTTAGTGCTGAAAGAATTCCATATTAGATGTTTTAAAGCTACACTCAACCTATTTCCCCAAAAGTGAAAATTCCAAGGGTCAAAAGCACCCTTGTATGAGCTGATCCCAGGCAAAGCACACGAGTATGAAGCAGCTAGTCCAGCCACCTGACTTTCAAAGGTATGAATGAACTCTTTCAGACAGTTCTAAGTCATCAGGGATGCAGAAAAAGGAGGAGTTCTTGAACAGTAATTATCTCATCCTACTTTCTGGCAGGAAACCATGGCCTTCAAGATTAAAAGCAAAGTAGGTTTTTCAGTCAGCTTCAGAGGATTTATTCCATAACTACTTATCAATTGACCAATTACAAAAGTGAATGAAACATACCAACGGTCTTCATTCATGGAGTTATATTCTAGTGGTAGGAAATAAAGAGGTGGAAATACAGTGACTTGGAAAAAATAAAGCAGAGTGAGGGGATACCAAGTGTTGGGGATGTGGATGGGGGAAAATATGAGACCTGAAGGAAAAGTAAACAAATCAGAATGTGATAAGCAAGGGAGGTAATTGGTAGAATATGAGACAGGGAGCTAATTAAGCTGGTTATGTGGGGCCATGTCCAATAGTCCATGTTAAGGAGTAGAATGATGGGGATTCAGTGGTTTTGAGTATGGGAATAACATGATCTGGCTTGCAACTTTAAAAGTAAAAACTTTGTTCTGGAGAACAGATACTAGTAGAGCAAGAGTACAAGGAGGAAGGCCAGCGAGGAGGCCATTGAAGTCCAGTAATAGGGGCATAGACTGTGTTCATTGGTAAGAGCGGTAGAGGTCACATTCCGAATATACTTGCAAATTCTAGTCAACATTTGCTTTGTATTGGAGGAATGAGAACAGATGGAGTCCAGGATGACCGTATGGTTTCTAGCTTGAGCAGCTGGGTGAATAGATGCACCATTTAGTGAGGAGGGGAACACTGGGAAAGAGCACAAGTGTGTTCGAGAAATCAAGAGTTCTATATGGAATACTTGCACATGAAATTATGTGATCTAAGATTACCTCAAAATAATCCAGAGGTCTGTAAATATGAAATAAGATTGACCATTGATAATTGTTGAGACTTGGTGATATGCCTATGCAGGTTCATCACACTATTCTCTTTTGCCTTTTAAGTTTTTTCCATGACAAAAATTTTAAAAAGAATAGTTATGATTAGACACATTAAGTATGAGAAGCCCATCAGACTGCATGTGGAGATGTTATGTAGATAGTTAGATATATGAACTGGAGTTCAGCAAAGAAATCAGGGCTGAAAATATATGGGAGCTATCAGCATATTTAAAGCCACAGGACAGGATGAGAATACGTGTGGCTTGAGTAAAAATAGAGAATAGGTCCAGTACTAAGAAACTGAACTCTCCAACATTTAGAGATGAGAAAGATAACAAGAATCTAAAAGGCCTTTCTGCCAGGATTTTGCAATGCACACCGTCACTAAAAAACACATAACCTCGAATCAGCAATTCCATTTCTAGGAATTTATGAGAAACAAATATGACTAGTGTACAGAGACTATGTACAAGATGTATTACAATGCCCACTAGGAAAAGAAAAAGGGGGTGGTGGTGAAATAACCTACAAATTGAATGGGCTAGTTGGACACATGACTGCACATTCAATGCAATATTGTGCAGCAATTACAAATGATGTAATTCACAATGTATTAGGTGAGAAAAACTAATCAAATACAGCATTAGAGTTTGTTGTATACTTATTTGTTAACACTGTAAATATGTATTTTGTACTTTCCTTACCATCAATAACTTAAAATAGTAAATGTTATTATCTTTTGGTGGTAAAATTATGTACTGCCCCCCCCCACTACACTGATTTGTATTTATTTTGTAATTTTTCTCAATAGACATTATAAAAATAGACAAGTTTAAAATTTTTAATAAAGTTCATTAGTAATACGAAATACAAAGAACCTTAAATAGGAACCTGATTTGAATCAGTCAAAAATTATATTGATACCATAACATCTATCTAACTGAAATAACTACTATGAATTGTTTTAAAATAAATATATCGTAAGAAATTATTTTAATAGTATATTAGGAATTTTATTTAAATTAAGAAATATAATAAAATTACATACATTTGTTCCACCATTTGGATAAAATTTCAAATTATTTAACAAATAATCTACACACAGTTCCTCAGGTACTGTGGAATTCCAAGTATTTCAATGGTGTCATGTAAACATATTCTTCAAAATGTATAGGCTGTATTCCAAAATTTGGTACATAAGTCCAGACATAACATATATTATATATACTGACTTTAAATAACCTAAGGATAAACATTTTAAATAGTCAAAGCAATTTACTTCTCTATAATAAAAGTTATAATACACATGCCATTTTGACACTATTCAGTGGATTATATCTAGGAAAATCACTCTTTATGAATACTATTTATACTGGAGTACGAATTCACATAAAAGTACTTTCCCTAAAACATGGTCTATTTTAGAAATAAAAATTAAATGTGGGCCAAGTACTTTTAAAATTGCAAGTTTTTTTAAATCAAACTAAATTTTTAGACCATTAAGTTCCATTGAACTTCCTCTAATTTAGCTAATGATATCATTAACAAGGTCTTATTCATGAGCTTGAACTGCACCTTAAAATATAAATGTTTACAATATTTCACACTTAATAGAGAGATTTTAGCCTCCAATTTAAAAGACACATTTTTACAAGTCCAATTGTAACAATTCTGCTTTTTTCTTGCAATGCTTTTATTAGATAAAAACTATTATTAAAATTTTGATTTGACTTCAGAAAATCTTTAGGTCAATATTTTTAATGACTCTGAAAGCTTCCAAATGTATTTTATTAATGTTTGAGTCAAAATTCTAGATTTCTATAGGGATATTATATAAACATCTCTTCTTTAAACTGTTTATTTCATCTTGGTTATAAAAATCATCATACAGTACACCAGTAAAAGAATTTTTCTTTCTTGGCTTTGAGCCATTGTCTTTTCTATCTCTAAAGTTAACATTATTGTTTTCCTATATCTAATAATACTGTTTAAGCATAAATTTTAAGAGAGAATAAAACATAGTTTAATATTTTATTGTTACGAGTCAGCCAGATCAGAGGCTTTCCTCACTAGAAAAGCTAGCTTTAAACCAAATATTGATTTTCCTCCTGCAACTCACACTTGTCTATTGAATCAGTTACCCAACCTTCTTGCAGGATTTTAAACTTTCTCCTAAGAGTTCTTCGAAAAGCTTTAAAATCTGCAACATGACTATGATCCTCCCCAACGATTACATGAGACACTCCCTCAGCTAAACGAGAAACTACTTTTGCTCCACGAAATCGAAGCTCCAAGGCTGTAATAGCTAACCTTGTGCCCTTGATTTTGGTACTCAAGTCATTAATAACAGTATACAAGTCCAAATAAATGGTGTGGTGTCGAAACATACTGAGAGGAGAGCGGTCCCAGGAATATCGATATTCTAAATCAGCAATCACAGAAGCCATTTCTTTAGGAGCTTGTTCATTAGAACTTTTAATTCCTGAGAACACTTCCTTCAGTTGGTTCAAATCTGTATCAACAAAATAACTATCACCATAGCAATCATATTCACGGGCAAAATGTTGTTTTGTCGATGGGCACATATGAATCATAAAGCGAGGCTGCCATGGCACAAAGCTTTTGGTCTTAACACACTCCAACAGCCACGCAGGCTTGACAACGTCATGTTTATCTGAGGAAATTACATTTTTCACCCTGACGTTCTCAGACCCTGCAATCACACAGTATGTGTCTGGGCCTGGATTTTGTACTATATAACCACCAAGTTCTGCAATTCTGTTCTCCAGATCAGGCTTTGGATGGCTGTCTAGTCCACTCATAACACAAAACTCCACATCTTCAAATATATTAGAAACTTTGTTTATGTTAGACAGGTTTGGTGCTTTTAAGTGCTCGATAATTCCAATAACTTTCTTAATCTTTGGGGCAGCTTTCCGCTTCTTCTCTTCTGGTTCATCATCACCACCTACAGAAAGGTGTTTAGATGCAAGCTTCCCAGATGCCTTCCCTCGAAGTTGTTCCAAGTCATCCAGCGTCATGCATTCATACCACTCTTTGTCTTCTCTTATCTTTTCAATTCGTGGAAAACGCAACGTGCAGCCCGTTTTATACATATCACTGGAGACAATCTCTGTAGCCTTAATCTGAACAATGACAGAATTACAAGGCTCAATGTACACTTCTGGCTTCTCTATTCCACATAAAATGCTACTTGGTGGAGCTTTTCTATGAAAAGACTTCCAGTGTTTGGCCAATTTCAAACCCAGATCATAAAGTTCTTTCATGGTGTAACCTGAGCCAACACGACACAGAGTATGAAACACTGATGGCTTTTCACCAGCAGGGGGTTTCTCTGCTACAGCACACAAAAAATGAGACATCATTCCACCCCGTGAACCTTTACCCCAATAGCCTCCAACAATTAAGATGTCCAGTTCATCCATCAGTCCATTTACATACTCTGGTTTAATTTTCAACCATCCTTCACCTCTTTTGTCTGGCTTGTAAATGGACAGAGGATGTTTTATCATGATTCCCTCTTCTCTTTTATCTATTGCTTCATTCAAAGCATCAATTACTTCTTTCTTACTATGAGCTTGTGCTTTTTGTACTATTTCTATTCTGCCTGGTATTGGTGTAAAAATACCATTAAGAATTTCATACCTCTTTCTCAGAGTCTCACGTCCTAGCTTTTTATTATTAACCATCAATACATCAAAAACACAGTAACAAGTTTGCAGATCAGAATCTTCTACCATTCTTTTAATATCAAACTTATTCCCCTTCTGCATAAAAGTTTGTGTATTAGGGTTGTAGGCCATCATCTCACCATCAAGAATACAGATTTGTATATCTGGTCTGAATGCATCATGAATGAATGGTGTAAGAGAACCTTCCTGTGGAGATTCACCAAATTGATCCGTATAGTTATATCCATTTCGGGAGAAGTATTGATATATGTCCCCATGTTTGTGCATTTGCATACGCTCACCATCTAGCTTGGTTTCAATGTAGAAACTCTGGTGTTTCATGTCCTTCTCAATTCGCTCAATATCTGCAATAGCAGCTAACATTGGCTTAAAGGCAGAGAATAAAGTGATAGAAATATCACTGAGTCCTATTGAAGGATCATGTAGTTGCCTACAAACTTTTTCCAGATCTGTGGTGACGTTATGCAACTCAAGAGCATCATTATGAAAAACAGAAAATATAGTTTGCTGAC
Organism: Tapirus indicus; assembly: GCA_031878705.1. Taxonomy (NCBI): domain Eukaryota; kingdom Metazoa; phylum Chordata; class Mammalia; order Perissodactyla; family Tapiridae; genus Tapirus; species Tapirus indicus. The sequence continues at coordinate 4,560,688 of CM062930.1, read as the reverse complement.
TGATACCAAGCTTTAAGTCCTTTATGATCATCCGTATAAGCCACTTTTGTTCAAGTGCTGAACTCTGAGTTATAAGCTGAAGAAGACTCTTCTTTATTAGGTCCTTTCTTTTGGCAGAATTATTGCTGGCAACTGAGTCTAAAATGTCATTTACTTGCTGTACGGTTAAACTTCCTTTCTGTAAACATCTTGGTTTCAACACAAAGTATGCAATCATTGCAAAGTCTCCAGCATCTCCACGAGTTCCAGTAGGTGTTCTGTAATTTAAAAGTTTAAGGGCATCTTTTCCTTCCCTAGGTAAATTAAGCAATTCAATATAAAGCTTAGCAAGCATAGTTTCTTTGATTCCATAGGCCATTCTCTCTCTTTCTAGCTGAGGAAGAATAAGTCTCATTGCTGGATAAAAGGAGTCTGTGACATCTTTTTGGTTCTTATGAAGGGCATCATGAAATTTTCTCCAAGAATCTAAAAATTCCTTGAAGTGTCTGATTTTTTCTGCATGTCCTTTACTTCTCTGTATTCGTTCTAAAGTTGAACATAAATCTGCAAAAGGAACGTGAGATGCAACAGTCTGTGAAGTTTGTGAGGCAGCCATAGAAGCGATGGAGAATCCTCTGGTTTAACTAATAAAGCAAAAAGAGAATAACTTTAAGTAAAAGATAAAAAGCAACTAAATGTTTAATGTAAAGACCAGAGACTGCCGGGTTCGTGATAAATGGTTATTCACTATGCTAAATGAAAAGAGACCAATGCTATAAATGATGTCTCTTTCCAACTTCTACATTTAATGAAAATCAACTATTTTTCTTCAATCCTATTTAGTATTTATTATCAAAAGTATCACCAGCTCCATTCTCTATATTTACAATACTGAAGTTAATCATTCTAATTATCTTTCTCCCTAAATTCCAACTTCCAATGAATTAATTATCCCATTCCTTAATTATTTAGCACATAATGCAAAACAATATTGCTATGATAACAGACAGACAAATCTGGCTCAATTCACTTCAATTCTGGGCTTCTGTGGTAAGGCTTCTCCTTATATTTCTCCTCTATTTCTGTCAGACTACCACATAGCACCAGTAACAAGACTTTTTGAAACTGATGTTAAAAAATCACTAGCCCACTGAATTGAAATCTGGCTGTGCAGGAAGTTTGAACTGCTACACAGATAGGGCCCTTCACAAAAAATAGGTATCTTCTTCTTCCAGCCAAGCAAAGCCTAGAACTATGCTTACTTTCACTTCCTCACCACGCACTGTGCCAAATCACTCTGGCATTCAAAACCCGACTCAAAATACCCTCCCCATGAAGTCCTCACCTGACCTCTCTTTTAACTCTATTTTATCATAGTTACTTACAGTTTTATAAGTTTCAACTCATTCACACATTTTTTTTTTGTTCATATTCCCAGGCCAGATATCCCCCACCCCATCCACTGACTACATTACAAGTCAAGCATCAAGCTATGGGCACACACAGTCTGTTCCTGCCTTAAGAAAGCATACATTCTGTAAAGGAAAAGAGATGTAATGGGAACCAGTTATAAAATGCTAAATGCTTTAACAAAAATAAAATAAAGTAAAATGTCATGAGACTGAACTTTTCACTGAAGTATCTTCTAAAGTCAGAAAGAAAATAATGGGTACCTTGCTGGGCTGGGGTCTAGAATATTTCCTAAAGTGGTCACCACAAGTGTGAAATTTCTTTGAAGTCTTAAATATTCCTGCAGGTTCTATTAGAACCAATAAGATATCAGAGCTATTTTGATATGGTTTAAACTATGTAACACTAAAACAAACCAACTTTTCCAAAAAAGACTTCAAGTAAAAATGTGTGCTCCAGAAATATAAACCATGTTTTATCTTGTGTTTTCAGACACCTCCTGGCACATCCCCATGTCACCCAGAGAGCAGGGAGTCAGCGCAGCTTCACAGGGAGTGGGTGCGATGTAACGCAGAGACCATGAGACCCCCGACCTCAGCAAACAAAAGACGATCACACACACTACCAGCACAGGCTACATTATCTAACATCTAGTACAAGAAATCGAATGGCTAATTACAGTACCACATTTACTAAACTGTCAGTCTCTGGAGGTCGGAAACTGTTGTAATTTGTGCCAACAGCACCAGGTTTGTTTGCTGAATGAATTCTTGACTACCTGGAGCTGAGTTCCTGGAAAAGCACACTAGGGAAGGCCAGGAGCTAGGTACACGCACGCCTCAAAAACCCTGGTGCGATTCAGTTAAAACATTCAGCAGCTATGACCACACTGGGCAAGTTTCACAACAGCCATTTGGCGGCCTATAGGGAAAAACACTGCAATTCTCAGGCTAACTCCTGACAAAGGAAAACCAACTTCTACTGAGTCGGTTAGACCAAAAGATAAACCCATGAGCGATCCCGTTCCTGAGACTTTTATCTTTGAATATAGTAACTGCTTCCCCTCACTGTGTCTCATTCGCATAACTGACTGCACCACCTGTTATGTATGTTCAATGTCCTACCTCTCAAACCACGCTCCCTCAAGCTGGTACGTGATGACATATAACATCACATTTACAATTTATATATAATGTATATAAAATGAAGTAGCTTAAGAAATACTTCTTTGAATGTTCAAAATTAGTATACAGTTTCTGATCTATCTGTAGATTCTATATGGTCCCAAAGTCAAAGTTTCCCTCAAGTCCCAGGCAAAAACTCAAACTACTTTATAACAATGTTGAAATCTAGGTAATGATGTGGATACACATGCATCATACAACTGTTATAGAGATAACAAGGATTCCAAAATTAGTATAAAATGAATAGGCTTAAATATTTTTACTTATTACAATTGTATAAAAAAGTCAAATATTAGGATTTCCACTGCTTTTTATATGCTCTCTATTTTTATTTTCTGGATTCTGAGGTTTTTAGCTGATGTTTTCAAGTTGCAAAAAAAGAAAACAAACAAGTTAGTGGTTAGGGCACAGGCTCTGGAGTCCAATAAATCTGAGTTACACTGTGGACTCTAACATTTAACAGCTGTGTGATACGGGGCAACTGCTAAGCATCAGTTTCCTTAAGTGTAAAATGGGGTTAATAACCATGAGGAAATTAGAATGACATCTGATAACATACAGAGGTGCTTAACACAGTGCCTGGTATTCAGTGAGTCCTTGATCAATTTTAACACTATAATGCTTGTTGATCTAAGCAACATTTAAAATATAAATATTATAAAATACTAAGTAAATGAGAAGGGAAGGGGACGCTTCAGTTTTTGATAATGATAAGCAAAGCTTTCAAGGGAATGAGTACAAGTAATTAGTACACAATAATGACTCATCATCCATTCAGCTGCTGCGTATATGGTCCTGAAGTGACACAACCAAACACACTGGCAAGGTTGCATTAAGTGAATACGGGAGATGATTCAGTGCTACTTTATTGGAGAGAAAGTGACTGGTACAACTGAAGCCTGCAACTCTTGACAAGACACAGGGTTTACAGTAGCCTACCTTCCATTGCACTTTTGGGACATTTGGGGAGAATCTGGGCAGAAAGAAATTAGCGTTAAGAAAAGGCCAGAAGACTGTGGGATCCAGGAAGTCAATGAAAGACAAAGTGTAAAAAGAGAAATAAAGTAATTCCCTCCAACTCCACCCGTATCTCCTGCAATATCAGTGGAGGGGTCCTCACCATTCCTCTGCCCCCACACCCTCAACAGACCCCAGGTGAATCCCCAGCCTTGGACAAACCTCGTTACCTCTCGTCCCCAACGGCAGGGTGGTCGTCGGCATCAGAACGCACGCAGTTAAAGCAGCCACGACGGTTCTCGAGAGTCAAAGGCGGGAGAAACTCCAGCCCTCGCCCCACGTCCCAGGGCTGGGGTCTAGATCAGGAGCCCGGAACCAAAGGCCCGCTCCCAATGCAGCGCGGTCGCCAAGGTGGGCCGTGCCCCTCCCCTGGGAACCGGGCGGGGGAACTGAAGGACTTTCAGTCCAGGAACAAGAAGAAAACGAACTTTCTAGACCATAAGCGTTTGCTGGACTGAGGAGACGCGAGACGGCCCCCTCCCGCTCTGGTCCCCCTGCCCAGCCTGCGCCGGCCCAGACCTCGCCTCTGCTCGCTCTGCGGACCTCGAGGCCCCTCCCCGGCCCAGCCGCCACACAGACCTCCCAGTTGACGCGCAGGCCCGGGCGCCGTCACCAAACCGGAAGCCAGAGCCCAAGAAGCCGGTTCCGCCAGCTGCTCCTGGCGCAGGCGCAGTCGCCACCTGCGGGAGGGCGAGGCCGTGACGTCACGGTGATAATGTGCGCAGGCGCAGTGACGGCCGGGATGGGCACTGGGAGGACAGCCCACTTTGCAAGGCTGCGGAGGACCCGTGGGAGCCTTGCTTACAGTGTGGCTACAAACACTGCTCCCGTTAGCCTCAGCAGCAGGTGCTCTTTGCAAGAGGTTGACCCACGAGAGTGGATTTCGTCGCTGAGCGAGACCCAAGAACACGTTGTGCACTGGCTCCCTACTGGGACCATGACCCCGAGCCCTCTCTCTGCTTGGCCTGCTAGTTAGCAAGTGACAGCCTCTCAAGAGTTGTGTTCCCTGTATGTAAACAGTGGTCCCAACACTCATTTCACAGGTTGGTTATGAAAGCGCCTGGGGTAGAAGAGGACATCTTCCTCCCAAAACGTCTGCTATTTCATTTAAATGGAAATATAAGCTTTTGCAAAATTGTCTAACGCTGTCCTTTCCTATTTGTTTTTCATGATGGTGCAACTTTGATGTGAGTTCTTGTCTCTTAATGCAGAAATAATACATAATTCATAGTAATATGTACTGTACAATTTGTAAAACATAAACAATTGCATGCCCAGAAATCAACTATGGACTCTTTTAATGTCTGTTCAAGTATTCAAAGTAAAGTTACTCAACAAACCTTTCTTGAGCGCCTACTATGATATAGTAATTTTGTTAGGTATTCAGGATTCAGAAATGAAAACAAACCCAGTTCCTATGTTCCAGGAGCTGTTGATTTCTACTAATACTTTGTTATAGTTTGTCCTCTTCCACCAAGGAGAATTGAGAAATTATTCATAAAGGGTGGGGGGAAACAACTTTCAGTTTTATTTCCTTTTAGCGTAAAATATTGTTGCCTTAAAATAAAAGTGAAATTTTGCTGCAACAGGCTCTGAAGAAACATTTGGGAGCTGTTGAATGTCCTTAGGGGTTGTCTAATCTACAACAACCTCATTTTATAAATTGAGACATTTAACTCACAGTACAAATTGGTAGTAAAGCTAGACTTAGGGCTCTGTCTAGCCCAACAATATTCAATTAACTTCTCTGTGTAATTCACCTAAGTTTTCTAAATATTTCTCTGAAATCACCTATGGAGTTGTAAAGTCACATGCTACTGTTTTGTAATTTCTGTACCTCTTATTCAGCTCAATGATCAATTTACTTTGGAGGAGCACCCAACAATGTTAAGTTAGAGACCTCCCCCATGTGCCCGTCTTATGAGAGGGCACTTGTCTGTGTACCTTTGCACCTTGTTCAACATCTACTGAGCTCCTACAATGTCACATCTACACTTTGCATTAATGACAGAAGACAGGAACTATGAATTATGAAACTAGACAAACTCCAAGTTGATTCAAATCCCCGTCTCCAATTTACCATGTTAGTTTAGCTACTCTAATGCTTGGTTCAAAGAGAATCAAGAGTTTTTCATTAAGTATCTGCTAGAGTTGCTGCATTAGTTTATTTATATAAGTGTTTTACTGTAGTCTTGGCACTTATTAGGTGATCAACAATGGGGAGCTATTATGAAGTGCCCTGCTTTGACCTGGAGCACTCGATCTGGTAGCGGGATATATGTTTTTAAAAAATTATGAAATATTCTCTCTATATATAAAATAGGATACAGGGAATAGGGAATGACCAAGGGAGGGGAACAGACATCTGTATATAAACAATTCAGTACAACTTGGAGCCCAGAGGAGATAGTGAAGCTAATGAAGCTCAGACTTCAGAGGCCCGTTTGAATGGCCACTTGCAAGGCCCTGGGGGGACCCTGACGATGTTCTGTAGTCTTTTTGCTTTGGGAAAATTTGCAAAAATAAGATAATTTTGCATTCTTTCTCTTTAAAAGGGCCCTCTAAATCCTCTAAGGTTTGGGCCTCACAAAACCTGCATCTGCCCGTGAGGGTCCACTCTGATGAGAGGTAGGAGAGGGCTAGGTCGGGAGAAGACCAAAAGAGAAAAATAGTTATGGAAGCGCTTTAAGTACTGGAACTCACTCCCATACCCTTAACAACCCTAGCAGGCAGACACACTTCTGCGAGAATTGCGTCCCGCAGAGAAATCTGGCGGGCTCCGAGCTCTCACTCCGGGAGCCTCGAAGGCGAGGCGGGAGGCCTCCCGGTGCTACGTAGGCGGAGAAGCCCCGAGATAGCCCCCCTTTGCTCAGCTAGTCGCTCACTCGGCGAGAACACGCGCGCCGGTGGCCCAGGGCCGAGGTATCTTGTCCATCCGGGCCACCGTCGCGGGGGACTCCCCCGGCCGCGGTTTGCGCATGCCCAGGAGGGCGGGCCGGGTTCCCACTCTCAGGAGGAAGGGGGAAAGCAGGTGATGTGGGAGCCGGCGGGGGCATTTGCGGGCGACACCGAGCGTGGGCCGGAAGTGGAGGAGCCGAGAGCGGCGCCCAAGAGCTCCGGGTTAGACCGTGGCGACGGCGGCGGCGCCTGGGCTGGAGGAGGACGATGAGGAGCGACGGAAGCGGCGCGGGGGGAAGCTGCTGCGCGGCGCCGGGTTCCGTGTCCGCGGCCGACTGCGCAGCCTGCGAGCGGGTCTAAGTAAGTGCGGGGAGAGCCGCGGGGCCGCAGCCGCCGAGGGGTCGCGGGGGCGGCCGGCGGGGCCTCGGGCGCCGGGACCCGGACCGCCGCCCGAGGACCCGGGGCTGCGCGCGGGCGGGGGGACCCCCCAAACCAGCGCCGGCCGTGGGAACGGGCGCGCCGCCTCCCCGCGGCCCCCGGCTGCGCGACGGGGACTCGGGACGCACCTCGAGTCCTGGCGGGGTGCTTCCAGTAACGTGTGCAAACCCCTGCTTAGAAGTCGTGCTCCCGCCGGCCGCCCACGGTGACAAGTGAGGACGGACCCGCGCCCGGTCTTGCGCGTCACCAGCGCTTAGACCCGCGAATCTCGGGGAGGAAGTTTGGCGGGTTGAAGAGCCGGCGCGGAGCGCTCCATCCCACGGATGTCAGTTTCCCTGTCGTTTCTCGTCAGCGTCTGTTTTCTGCGAAATGCATGGCTAGCGTTAGTACTCCAGGTGTCATAACCCAAAAGCCTTTTATTCAGCAGCCCTTTACATGTGTTTCCTGTGTCCCGGTGACTGAAGAGAAAGTCACAAGAGGTTGTGGGCTTTAAGTTTGGGTGTTTTATTTCCCTGGATCCCCTCCTGGTTCCTTTTCGCGTGGATTAAGACTTACTTGTGTGCATGCTTGGATTAATCGCGTATCTTTTCCTAAAAGGTTAGATTTTATTCCAGTAAATAAGAATTGGTGACTGTCCGTCTGGTGTTATGACGTATTGTCCTACTTGTGACGTAGGCTGCTCAGTTCAGTAATTGTTGGTAGAGACTTCTATGTGCAGGCACTGTTATCTGCTGGAAGTACGGAGCTGAAGAAGATGAAGTCACTGTCATCAGGGAACCCAGGGTCTGTGTAAAGCAGATGGATTGCAGTGTAGTGTAAGTGCCACCACTTAAATTTGTACAAACTGCGGATTGTGGCGAGGTTGGCAGTAGAGAGGAGAGGTCCAGGAAGGCCTTCTGAAGGAGTTGCTACCTGAACTGGATTTTGACAGAAAAGTAAGGCGTCGCCCTAATTATTTCCTGTGTGCAAGTACTCAGGTATTCTCCGGGGAGTCTCATCCATTATTTAATCCAAGCCTAGCAGAACTTCTAGTTGTACTTACTTTCACTTACTCTGCTCTGGTAGAAAATAAAGGGCTTTACATTGTGTCTCATAGAAGTAGCTGCATTTATTAACGCACTTTGTATTACATTTGGTCTCAGCAGTTTTTCAATTATATGTTTCGTCCCCCTTTTACATATGAGGAAACGTATATTTAGGGACGCTAAGAGTTGGCAAAAGCTACCCAGCTATTAACAGACCAAGCCCGAAAACACTCTCCTTTCCCCTGCACCACACTGCCTCCCACTGAGAGTTGATTTGGAATGGTGAACTTAAGCCAGCGTATGAGCATCTGTAGGTACAGATCTCAGCGCACCACCTGCTTCTCAGGCACACCTCCGGCCCCTTGTCATCGAAATGAGCAGATTTACTAACCAGGTTGTCCTGGGTTAACAATATGACTTAGTGGTGAATACAGGAAACTGTGAGACCTAACATTTTTCAATGATATCCCCTCTCTTGTCACTTATCTCAGGGGACTCTATTTCTGTTATTGTTTTTCATTAATTTAGAACTCAGTTATTACTCAGAGATTCTAAAATCTTTCTAATTCTTTTTTACTCACCTCAGGAATGTCTGAGGCCCTTATATACCCTTTTTTTTTTTTTTTTTTTGTGGGGAAGACCAGCCCTGAGCTAACATCCGTTGCCAATCCTCCTCTTTTTGCTGAGGAAGACTGGCCCTGGGCTAACATCCGTGCCCATCTTCCTCTACTTTATATGGGACGCCGCCACGGCATGGCTGACAGGCAGTGCGTCGGCGGGCGCCCGGGATCCGAACCAGCGAACCCCGGGCTGCCAAGCGCGGACTAAACCCCTGCGCCACTGGGCCGGCCCCCCCTTATATACCCTTTTAAGAATAGACCTAAAAAAGGTTCTAGTTCTTCTAATTAAGATTTTTTTCACTTAAATGATAGACTTCATAATAAATTATTACATTTTATGTTACCATTTCTTATAGGTCTAAACTCCTATAGCAGTACATTCTGCTGGAATTGCAGAGGTGTATTTCCAGGATGCAAACTGGATGCATTTATGAGCTAACCTGAGAACATTGTAACATTGATTTTATAAGAAAATAAATTTTGTTTCATCCATCTAACTTATAGTAAAGTATTTAGAACATTACTCCTTCAGAAGTAGGAAACTTCCTGAATTTTATCATCAGTCTTAATTCTTACATCTTATTTGCATTTTTAGCCTTGTGGATCCATTTTTTTCTCTCTCTTTTTTTTTTTTGTTAGCCATTTTCTTTCTTACAGATATTTATAATCTCAGAAGAAATTGTGATTGGCTTCCATAGTGACAATAATCTGTCATCTTTGTTCTGTCATAGTTGACTATTTGCCAAGTCTTTCATGCTTCAAATGAAGGGGAAAGCACAAAAATGCTACTACGTTGCTGCCTGGTATAATGTTTGAGATATCTGCTCAAGCAGATTTAAATCCCAGTTTAAAATGCTCTGAACTATTCACTTGCTATCCAACATCTCCATAGGCAGTTACTGTTCATTTGTCCCATAGGACTATTAATACACACTTTTTCATTATTGATGACATGTGGGTAACCATTAGGGAAATAGATAATTCATTCTGTGGTGTCTCCAACACACTGATAGCAGCTATTTGTGTTTCCATTTCAGCTGTGCAGCTGGCATTGTTTCTTAACTTCCCAGTGCTTAGCAGAAAGGGAGATATATTGCAGGAAGGCTGAATCTGAGTTCTATATTACTTAAAATGTGATTGGAAGGTATAAATTCTCCCAGAGTACTTAATGAGCACGGGGGATCCTCCTTCTTCCTCTGTGATGTAGATGTTAGCAAGCATGCATGAATTTGCATTCCACTTTTTACAGTTTTCTCTTGAAGCTACACATTGTTCTGTCACTTGTAGGTATGTTTTTTAATGTATGAGCAGTTTTTATTTTTAAACAAGTTTTTCCTAAAATTATCAATTATAGATGGACTTAAGAGGCCTTTAAAGATAATAGTACATTTGTGACTTAGGACTTTTTTTTATTGTGTTTATAATCGGTTAACCTTTAGTCAGATTGTTTTTGAGGAACTCATTTAATTCATATATAGGTAAAACATCTTTTGTAGTTTTCAAAGACCTTTTACTATTCTCAGGATTAGTAAATCACTATACACTACAATACACTGTAAATGTCTGCAATTAAAAAGTATTAGAATAATTAGCGTTTAATATTTTTTGTGAGACAGTTTTTAACTTCATTAAAATATAATTTTATCCGTGATTGAAAAAAATAATATATTTGTCTGATTTACTCTGCTAGTTATTGGGGCTATAATAATTAAAATGTATCCATTCCCATAGTTTGAGTTTTAGCTCTTGATACATTTAGGTGGTTATTTTTTATTTCTTTTTAATTTTTGGATAAAATATTGCTAGGTAAAGAACTGATCTGATCACCAACTTCAGAGGGAGAGCAGTAATATTCTTTGGTGAGGGGATTGAGGTGGTTGTTACTCTAGATTTGGGATTAATCTTCATTGTACTGTTTGCCATCGTTTACGTTGTTTTTTATTGGAGAAAATAACCTGAGTTCCATTAACACAAAGAAAAAACACTAGAGTCTATGGAAACTCATGACAGTTCCTTGTATATTTATTTCCAGCTTTTCGTTCTCCCCTCCCATTAATTACACACTCCTGAAACATACTGTGTCTGTTCTATGTAAAGATTGTTTGGCCAGAGTTATTTTCTACAACTTTAACTGTGTGCTCTTTAAAAAATGTTACTTTGACGATAGTGGTTTGGGAAGGAGACTGAAAATTTATGATGAATAAAATATTTTGCAAACCTCAATTGAAATATAAAATCACTACAGCTGCACATCTGAGATTTCTAGAGACCTGTTTTTAATCTTGGGTGCATACTTACCTCTCTCACTAACTTTTCAGTTCCTGTTAAATGTCAAATAACCAGGGCCTCCAACCTTCTACTATAGTAGAAGTTAGTAAAGACAATATTATTTATAATCTAGTGCCTGTTTTCCAACTCGGCCTTTAAGTTTTCTGTGTCACCTGTAACAGAGAATTTGTGAGACCTTAGGGATTGTTAGGTAACTGCTTCCTTTCACAAATGTAGAAACTCAGACTCAAAGTAAAAAAGTGATAAAAAAAATGGGTCCCCAAATTTAAATGTGGACTTGGCTAGTGATCTGAGCGTGTGCAAAGCAGCACTTACTGGGTTAAAAGCCTTAGGGCGATACTGGGCCCTCCCCAGGCTGAAAGTTCATCTCTCCAAAGTTTATTGTATGTTTATGATCCTTGGGAATCTGAAGAGTGTTAGGTGTTTTTATTAAAGATAATTCCCTTCCAGCATCTGGCAAGCTTTGGTAACCTGTTTGAATTATAATGTACAAAAGATTTAAATAAATGTAGTACATCATTCTTAATTTGAAGGAGACAAGTCTCTGGGGTAAAAAGTCAGTAAGGTTATATAGTTAGGCAGTATAGAACAGTGATTCTCAAATCTTTTGGTCTCAGAATCCCGTTACATTTTTAAAAATTATTGAGGACTCCAAAAAGTTTTTGTATATATGGACTTATAGAGATATTTGTCGTGTTAGAAACTAAAACTGAGAGTTTATAGAATACATATGGTCCCCAACTTAAATAGGTTCAACTTAGGAATTTTCAACTTTATGATGGTGCAAAAGAGATATGTATTCAGTAGAAACTGTACTTCGAATTTAGAATTTTCATTTGTTTCCCGGGCTGGCAGTAGACTCTGTGACACTCTCGTGGTGCTGAGCAGCAGCAGGGAGCTGCAGCCCCCAGTCAGCCACGTGGTCATGAAGGGAAACAACTGACACACTTACAACCTTTTTACCCAGACAGCTGTTCTGTTTTTCACTTTTAGTACAGTATTCAGTAAATTACAAGAGATATTCAACACTTTATTATAAAGTAGGCTTTGTGTTAGATGATTTTGCCCAACAGTAAGCTAATGGAAGTGTTCTGAGCATGTTGAAGGTAGGCTAGGCTAAGCTATGATGTTTGGTAGGTTAGGTGTATTAAATGCATTTTCAGCTTATGGCATTTTCAACTTATGATGGGTTTATTGGGACACAACCCCACTGTAAGTCCAGGAAGATCTGTATATAACTTTATCATTTAAAAATAAGAATAAAAAATCCATTACATAGTAATTATAACATTTTTATGCAAAACAGCTGTCTTTGCAGAAAAATTAATGAGTATGGCATTGTTGTACATTTTTGTAAATATGTTTAAATCTCTGCTTAACAGAAGACAGGCAGGTTATCATGTTTCTGCATTCATTCTCATTCAGTAGGTTGTTTTAGGTGAAGTATATGAACAAAATCAGGCCCACACAAATTTGTAGTTGAAAATACTGGAGGAGTATTTTAATAGTTTTTTTCAGATAATTGTGGTTGTTGTTTGATACTAATCCAGTACTGAACAGGTGGTGGTTTCTTAAAGGTCAGTTACATCATAGAATATGAAACCCAAATCATAGAACTTTTCATCTCTGTTACATTAAAATGATTTATCTAATAATGAATTTTTTACCCAAGCTTGATTTTGTGACATCTTTCATTGGTCATTTGGAAAATACTAGTTTGCCATGTTTGGCAGATTCTTCCAAATGTTGACACATTTAAATAGGTTATCAAAAAGCACATTTGTTAATATCACCACCACCATGATGCCATCAGAAAAGTCTCTTAAGTCGTGGGAAGCTATTGGCAGCTTCATTCATTTTCCAGAAAATGTCTGCCAAACACCTAAGTCTGAATAACCATGGTTTGTCAGTTGTCTTTTTAAGTAAAAATGGTGCCACCTAAAAAAAGCAGCTAGTTCAGCTCACAGCTCAAATGTATTTCAGTACACAGCACCAGTCCTTTATGTGTCCTCCCCATTTTGTCACACCTAATGTTAAAAAGATATGTACTCATTGGATAAGATATAATTAAATCAGTAATTTTTACTGCTTCGATGACATTCTTCAGTAAAATTGACTTTTCCTCCCTTTCCTGGAGTTCATGGTAATAAAGAAAACAATTACTCTTACATGTTGGTGTCACTCCCTTGATTCTTGCTAAGGTACCAGGAAGTTTCCCCATCATTGGTTTTGCACCATTATTAGTGCAAATGTCAAACAGTGAAAAAGCAAATGATGTCTTAGTATAACTACTGTATTGATCTCAAAGACCCCTTGAAAGGGTCTTGGGGACCCTCAGGAGTCTGCAAACACCTTTTGAGAACCACTGACATGGAAGGATTTCAGGTTTAATAGGGACCTTAAAGTTCATCCAGTTCAACTGCTCTAATTTCCTCTACACGATCCTTGCCACGTGTTTATTTAGATTGTGGTTAAATACTTCCAGTTCCTGTGAATAATTGTGCTAAATGAATAAAAATAGGTGCCATAGACAGCTGTTTGATGGAAAATAGGAGAAATTCTTAACCCTAAAGTTGTGCTTTGTCCTGTTTTTAAAAAGTTAGCATAAAATTCCACTTGGTTTCTGTAAGTAATCAAGCATGATGAAATCCAGAGATTACTAAAGTTATGTTGTGAAGGACATATAATTAAGGTTTTGTTTTTCATTTGCTATATTTAAGGACAATTGTGATCTTTCTTTGATTTTCTGTCTCCTCTATAATTAAATGAACTTATGTTAGACACGTACAGTTATCTATGTCCATGTCTCTTTTCTGAGTAGGTCATGAGCTACTTGAGAACAAGGACTGTACATGTATGATTTCTGAGTAGTCTGTAGTGCCTGAGTACTGTGATTCACATAGCACGTGTTTGCACATATTTGTGGTGTTGTCTCTAACATCTAAGTAGCATGGTAGAGTGCATTGGGAGCTGATGAGGCTGGGAAACCAACTGTGGGACTGCTTCAGTCATTGGTCCAGGTGAGTTTCAGAGCTCCACTAGGGCCTTGTGGTTGTATTCTGAGGACTCGTATCGTTGAGGATGGGCATAACTTTGGTGTTGATCTCTATTTCTTTTAAGCATCAGCTTATAGAAGAGTTATTTAAATATTTTTCCTTAGAAATGGAACCATTTGCAATCATTCAAGTACGTACATGAGGGAGCCCACAAGGTGAGTAATGGAGATCAGACGAGTGTGTCCATCACTCCCTCAGTTGACTGAGCACTCAACTAACACTGTAGCCAGCATGGTGGTTCTGACAGCTTCACAGCTTTAAATTGTTTTTATTTTTAGTCTTAAATGGGTTATTGTATTGTCATAATGGGTTAATATTTAAAGACAGGAAGCATATGGAGTGTTAAAGGTGAAGAAAACAAGTTAATGAGGACCATAAAATTCTCCAGATGCTCATCACCAGACCTGTAAAGATCAGATTGCATTCATATGATCAAAGTTCTTATATAGTATATCAAGATGTTGCTAATACTTCAAAACCATCCTTTTAAGAGGAAAACAATTGTAATTATATCTGTCTATACATTATAATAAAAATTAATCATGCTTCCAATAGATAATTTTTTGAGAAACTCTTACTAATATCAATGTGACACCTCTAACCACTTCCTCTAAAAAAAGCACAAAAATTATATTTAAGGTTGACTTTTTAAAATTCAAATACAGGACCTGTGCATGTTATACTAATGTGTCTATTTTTGATACAGAAACACATAATTAAATTTCAGTTTACGTGGTGTTACATATTGAGCCCCAGAATCAAACCTGAGTTTTTAAAAATTGTATTTGTTCACACATCATGCTTTTTTGTTCATAATTAATGTGAAGCATGCAAAACGTTAGGTGAGGAGGAAGATGTGTTTAGTTTTGGATGCATTTGAGATGTTGATGAAGAGTCAGATACTCCAGGAACAGATGAATTGAGATTGTAGATGGAGTAGACATAGATAATGGGAATAATTTGTACACAGGTATAATTGTTGAAGCCATGAGAAAGAATGAAATTGCTGAGAGAAAGCAGGTGTGTGGACAGGACCTTGGAAAATGCCTACATTTAGGGGTAGGTCAGAGGGAGAAACACAAGAATCTGAGTATACTGGAAGCTGAGGGAGAGTCAGTGTTTTAGAGCCACTTAGGGATATGGTGTTGCAGCGTGGATTGAGAAAAATCCATTGCATTTATTAGCAAGTGAGGTTTGCTTTTTTATGAGAGATCATAATGAGAGCTCATGCGTCAGATTCTCAGGTAGTAGTTATGGGGTTACTGAGGGTTGGTTAAAGCCACAGATATACAGGTTTTAGAGACATTTGTCATGTGAGAGCTGATGCAAAGGCAGAATTGAGAAATGGGAATGTCAGGTATTTAAGATGTAGGCATCAGGTTTAAAACATACTAATGTAGAAGCAGCATTGAAGATGAGAAGATAGTGGATGACTAAGTTTCTGTGCTCTACAATTCTAGTGTTCTTTCCCTCTAAGCAACCCTTCTAATTAGTATAAACTTTGATTTGAGTGTATTGAACTCACCAGTTCTCTTGATTGTTTATGATGCTCAAGTGTTATCAACAAACACGTTTCAGCATGCAGAAAGAACCTGGCAAATAATCAGTCTCTAATGGCAACGCATTTCATAAATGTTTTGCCCCCTGGACGTACTTGAAGGGCTAACTCATTGCCTCCCTTAGTCTGCATGACCAGCAGCACTGGTCTTGGGTTTAGCTGGACAGTCACACTCACAAGACCCAATAGACCAACCCTGGCACCAGCCCCTCTGCTTTGTTGAAAGAGATTGGATAGAAAACCCAGCATGTCTGCATTAGGTGTATTGTTCCTAAGGGAAAGATGACACATGAGTGGGAGCAGGCACCACTTAGCTGCTTCGTGCTCCACAGGGAACAGTATTTTTTGTAACTACATGGGCATGGCGTTTAGGACTCAGCAAAGGACACACCAGTTACAAGTCATATCCCACTCAGAGAAGCTCCTCTTGATACTTCCCACTGGGCTCTGTAGCCCTGCTCACTGTCTGCTTAATCCAGATTTAGCTCACCAGTAGGGGTCAAGTTTACCACACAAAATGTTTCTTAGAAACTTGTCTGATATCCCACCTTCCTGAGGTTTCCAGGGAAACAGTGCTAGAAGGTTAACCAGAGGTCTTTTTTTGTGTGTGTGTGGAAGAGAAAAGATTTAGGTTTTGTTAACCCTTTGCTCACACTAATTTATTGACAAAAATAAATGAAAACTTTTATACTGCTGGCTGTAGGATCTATGCAGTGGAATGTTTTAGAGGCAGTGTTCATTTTCATTGACTCTCATAACTTTTGGATCTACATGAAGTTGTTTTTCCATCTTAGCAGATGGCTCTGGTAGTTTTACTTTTGCTGATAGTTTCGGCAAATTTAGTACATAAAAAAATTCTTCCTATATTGAGTTTGCTTGTTCAGTTCTTTTAAGAGCATGGAGGTATGATACAGACTAGAGAGCAGAAATTATTGGCAAATTGGGTTAGGTAAAAATAAGGCAGTCCGTGAGTGGAACGTTTCATTCTAAACCACAAAGATGCTAGAAAGTATTAAAGAGAAGACATGCACACCCGTTCCAGGGCAGCTTTTATTAACCTGTCCTTAAAACTGACTTATATTTGATATTCCTCAAAATAGACTTTTATTTTGACTTCTCCAGTTTAACAATATATTGTAAGATTATGTTTGTAAGGTGACTTTTAAGGAATGCTTTATGGAAAACTGCAAATTTAATCTTTATTATTCCTAACTGATAATGGCCTCAAATATGCCATTTTTCTGATTTCCAGTCTTAAACGTATATGCCCAGTGCTCAGAATATAGTTATTTTTTTTAGAAGTCTAATAATTCAGATATATTGCTGCATTGTTCATTTGAAAAACACTTTAGTCTTGAGTATCTGTAAAGTAGTATACTGCCCAGTAGAGATTCAGTAGTGAAAAAGAGAAACACAGTCCCTGGCTACATAGATTTAAATTCAGTATTGTGTGTTGAAATTAGAAATTAAAGGGTACTTTAAAAAAAATAATTTTTCAAAGTTGGAATAATTGAAAATTTTAACTATATAGATTTAATCTATACAGATATGTGTTTGTGTGGATATATGTATTTGGTTTGAATTTCAAAATATGCCTTGTCCATGTATTAGGAGCTTCATATTTTATCTAGTGTTGTAGTAGTTTTTTGTAGGAGCTTTGTTTGATTTGAAAATTGAGTCAGTTCACTCCTAATTATCTAGGTTATAGGAGCGCTTTGCTGTGTGCTTATCAAATTTCTAGAGATTTTTTTGTCTTATAGGTGCTTGCTAAATTCTTATGTTGGTGTTAATTTGAGCAGAACACAATTAAGAACATATTAGTACAGCCAGAAATACTAGTCAAAAAGGCAAATAAAGTTATAATATATCTATAGCTATTTATAATTTTTTTAATTAATTTCATTTGATATTGTTGACCAGCCCTGTATATAGACATCTCTTTAAAGTTTTTATTCTACTGAAAATGAAATGCAGACTGGAAATAAGTGATAAAGCCAAGATTATTCAGCAAATATATAGTAGAACAGACTTAAAGGATGATGGAATTTTAGTGTGTTTTTTCTACTGTTTAGCCAAATAAATGATGTTTGAGTTATTCGTCTCTCTGTTTCCTCTGTCATAAATGATTGGCTTGACTATGAAAAAAAAACACTAAAATTTTTCACTAAAGAAATATCCTAAATAGTATCTTATTTTCCTAGTATTGCAGTGCTCTAGTATATTATTATTTTATATCCCAGACCTTGTTAATCCTAATCATTACACAAAAATTCTTTTATTTTGATGTATAAAGTTAATGCCAGTATATTTTCAAGTTTCCCAATACAACTTCTGGATACAAACAAAAATCATTCAGATATCAGTTATATTTAAAAAAATAAATAAAATTAAGTAAACATTAGATGAAAAGTTTAAGTGACCAGATGTGTTGTTGAGACATACCCACCACAACAAAGGAATATAGAATAGCCCTGTCTAATTTAAGCTGTTGATAAAAAGCAGTCATAAATTATAAAAGGCATTGATTGTTAACCTGGAACAGTTATTCAGTGTAATTGTCTTATTTGGTGCTGTTGTGCAGCCTATTTCGGTCTGGTTTTTAACCAGGTCTGATAACTAGGTAACAACACCTAGTGCTCAGGTATTGCTCCTGTAGTTTTTAAGCTTGGATTTTTGTTTTACTTTACATACTTACTTTTTTCTGGTTTAACATAGTGCTCATTGTAATAAAAGTTGCAACAACTGGGTGGCAGTGTTGATTTCTAAGAAACTTCAGAAAAATGCTATGCTCTTGGTTTATGTTCAAAGAGAATCATTTGAACAAGAATTCAAATATGAAAGTCTATGTTTAGCGAAATAGTAAAATATGTTTTGTGAAATAATAGTGAAAAATCAAATCTATTAAATCATCTAACTCATCTTCTTTATAACCAATCTAACTTGATTTTATGATTTTTTTCAGTGTTTAGATCTAATTGATGAACTAAAATGTCACCTTTATTGGCTTATGACATACAGTAAAATTTTAAAAATCAGTCAAAAATTATTTGTTAAATTTAAGACTAACTTCTTTATGGTAGTTTTGTTAGTGAGTAAAAGAGAATTTAATATTTTTTAAAACTTGGTAAATATATAAGTAGATTACTACATAAGAAAACTTGTAACATATCTCACCTCTTTTGCCTTTAAAGACAACATGCATATTTGATAATAAAAAAGACAAATTTGATAATTAAAAAATTGACTTTTGGTAGCTTTCTTCTGTATTTTCTTTATTTCCATTATATTTTTGAGCAACATTTAAAAATTTTTTTCTCCAATAAATCATTTCTTCATTTATCTCTGGTTCTCAAAGACAATTTCTGTATCTTTGTTTCACACTTATCCCCCAAGTGTTTATGGCCTTATCAATATATCATTAGCAATCTGTGTTGATTCACTGGTTTGTAGTTGCAGTAAGGACTGTATAAAAGATTTGCATATCTCATGGCGCGAGCAATCTGAAATTTCACTTTATCAGATAATGAAAGACAAATGGTTAAACTTTTTCTTAAAATAATACAATATTGAAATTCAGTGTTTAATTTAAGTAAAATATTTTTTAAGTTTAGCTGTGAAAACCTCTAGGTAGAAGGGAAAATATTTTATACTTTCTTATCCTAGTTGGTTTAATTATAATTTTTTTCTGTAATGTGAAAGAGAAAATTGACAACGAATTATATTGGGTTGGTCTTGATAGGTTAGACTTTGATAAAATTTGCCCTCCATCTACCTAGCTCAGTAAAGTCATAGGATGCAAAATCAGTGCACAAAAATCTGTTGTATTTCTGTACATTAATAACAAACTATCAGAAAGAGACATTATTGAAACAATCCCATTTACAATTCTATCAAAAGGAATAAAATACCTAGAAATAAATGTAACCAAGAAGATGAAAGACCTGTACACTGAAAACTATAAGACTTTAATGAAAATAATTGAAGGTGACACAAATAAATGGAAAGATACTCCATGCTCATGGATTGGAAGAATTAATATTGTTAAAGTGCTAATTATGCTAAATGAAGTAAGTCAGACAGAAAAAGATACCATATGATCTCAATTATATGTAGAATCTTAAAAAAACCCATGCTCAAAGATACAGAGAACAGATTGGGGCGGGGGGGGTGACAGAGTGGGCGAAATGGGTGAAAGGGCTCAAAAGGTACAAACTTCCAGTTGTAAAATAAATAAGTCGTGGGGATGTAATGTACAACCTGGTGACTATAGTTAATAATACTATATTGCATATTTAAAAGTTGCTAAGAGTGTAGATCTTAAAAGTTCTCATCACAAGAAAAAATTTGTAACTGTGTATGCTGACAGATATTAACTAGACTTATTGTGGTGATCATTTCACGGTATATACAAATACCGGATTATGTTGTACACCTGAAAATAATATAATATTATGTGTCATTTATACCTCAATAAAAAAACATTGCTTTCAACCTACCTAGTTCACCAGTGGGTACTACCAGGAACTTTGAAACCATGCTTATTGGCCTCTGGGCTCTTCTACCTGCAGAACTGAGACCACGGTTAATCCACTTATGCCCCTGAGCCCATATAAAGTTCCCATATATTAGTTCCCTCATATAAAATATTGGGAATATGGTGTCAACTTATTTTTCTATCACATCAAGGAGAATACATGAATAAAATACCTGGCAATAAATAAGCACTTTTTAAAAAATGAATATAATTTGATGAATATTTGTATTTCATAAACATGGCAGTAGAAGGAGAAAGGAGACTGTTGAAACAGAAGGGACAATGGGGAATCAGAGCAATCGGTTTGTGGATGGATTGATGTAGGCTTCCAAGGATTCAGCTAGTAACATAATTTATCATGTCATGGATCTAACTTTTACAATAATAGATATATGTTGAATTACTGATTCTCTCTCTCTTTCTCTTTAGGATACTTACAGAAAGCTACAATGGAAAAGTCTTGGATGCTGTGGAACTTTGTTGAAAGATGGCTTATAGCCTTGGTTTCGTGGTCTTGGGCTCTCTGCCGTATTTCTCTTTTACCTTTAATAGTGACTTTTCATCTGTATGGAGGCATTATCTTACTTTTGTTAATATTCATATCAATAGCAGGTATTCTATATAAATTCCAGGATGTATTGCTTTATTTTCCAGAACAGCCATCTTCTTCACGCCTTTATGTTCCCATGCCCACTGGTATTCCACATGAGAACATTTTCATCAGAACCAAAGATGGAGTGCGTCTGAATCTTATTTTGCTAAGATACACTGGAGACAATTCACCCTATTCCCCAACTGTAATTTACTTTCATGGGAATGCAGGCAACATAGGTCACAGGTTGCCAAATGCATTGCTTATGTTGGTTAACCTGAAAGTTAATCTTTTGCTTGTTGATTATCGAGGATATGGAAAAAGTGAAGGAGAAGCGAGTGAAGAAGGACTCTACTTAGATTCTGAAGCTGTGCTAGACTACATGATGACTAGACCTGACCTTGACAAAACAAAAATTTTTCTTTTTGGCCGTTCCTTGGGAGGAGCAGTGGCTATTCATTTGGCTTCGGAAAATTCACATAGGATTTCAGCCATTATGGTGGAGAACACATTTTTAAGCATACCACATATGGCCAGCACTTTATTTTCGTTTTTTCCAATGCGTTACCTTCCTTTATGGTGCTACAAGAATAAATTTTTGTCCTACAGAAAAATCTGTCAGTGCAGAATGCCTTCTCTTTTCATCTCTGGACTCTCTGACCAGTTAATTCCACCAGTAATGATGAAGCAACTTTATGAACTCTCTCCGTCTCGGACTAAAAGATTAGCCATTTTTCCTGATGGGACGCATAACGATACGTGGCAGTGCCAGGGTTACTTCACTGCCCTGGAACAGTTCATCGGGGAGGTAGTGAAGAGCCGTTCTCCTGAAGAAATGGCAAAGACTTCATCTAATGTAACAATTATATAATGCTTTTCTTTTTGATTAATGCACTGTGTTTTAATTTGTGCAGAATGATAAAGAATATTCCTTTCTAGAAGTGTGTTATGTCTGTACTTGTCTGAAGAGTGACATTAAACTTTGAAAGGACATCAGTGCTCCTTTAAGATAATCCAAATAGTTTTTTACATTTGAAGAACTATAATTCTTGAGATTATTTCATACATTTTCATCAAACCTTTCAGTGTGGCTGTGTATCCATATCTTTAGGTTAATGTGCCAGTACAATAGCATATTCAAAAGTTTCTTGTTGTTAAAGCAGTATAATCTATGTGACACTTAGATTAATGGCAGGATGTGGAAGGAGGCATGTAAACAAGAAACCTTTGGATATTATTTCTTTAGTAAATGTTGGGACAATCATGGTAAGCAAACTTAGTTCTGTAACTGCGTTTTTCACCTTAAAAGTTGAAATGCATGATGGTATTTTATTCCTTAAATTATGCAGTGCAGTGTTTTTAATGTAAATAGCACTGGTCATATACCGATGTATATGGCAACTTGAGTTATATCTATTTTTATGTAAACTCTATTCTGTTTTTGGCGAGAAGTGAAATTGAGGCCTGTGTTCAGGTTGCCATTGCATTTTGCTGTGGTGAATGCTGAGATCCAGCTTTTTCTTACAAATAAATGGGACCCCATTTTCCAATATAAAAGTACCCTGTTTTGTTAAGTACAGTCTGGATCATGGCATGTAAAAATAGAAATTTAGAATTTTACTGCAGCTTTGATGTGCATATTTGAACTTTTTAACATTTGTAATTTTGGTGGCAAAGAGAATTTTAGCTTCTGTCAGTTTTGTAAGTCTACAGCTGAACCACTAATAGCAGTCATAATGAAGATTAGAACTAGTTTAAGAATTAAATTAGGAAGTCTTATCATTACGTGATTGTACATACTGTTTTACAAAAATTCCCACATTTGATTTTTAAGTCCCAGTATCTAGGTATATCTAACCCACTAAACCCACTATATCATTTATTGGACTTTCTGAAAATAAAAGTTACAAAAACAAAAGCAAAATACTATGTTCTTTGGTTTGATGTTTCAGTTGCTATGAAACAGAAGAATTCCTGAATGAAAAGACAGTTTTAGGGAGTCTTATTTATTTATTTTCTACATGTTAGGAATGTGGGAATGAAGGCCCTCTAGAGCTTTTTATCACAGAAGCTGTTACCACATTTAACAATTAAATGGCTGTACGTGGGAAGTAGTATTTAGACATATAGAAGAGTAAGAAAAATCTTACTTAAAAAAAAAAGTGTCCCTTAAAACTTGCAAGATTTACCTTAAAAAAAAAATAAGCTATGAGACATAATTGTGCTAAGTTGTTTTAAGCAGTCCTCAAAAATTAGATGAAAATGAGCTCTGTACATTGTTATGTCAGCTTTAACATAAAATATTTTGGATATTTTAGCTATATTTATTGGCCTTGTGCAAGCAACTAGAGCAGAGAAATAACGGGTCGATAATCTTGACCCTAATTTAAAACACTTTCCATGGAGATAGGGCTAGAAATACTTTTGCCAAATGACCTTCTTATTCACTTTATGTCAGTATTTAGAAAAGAGTAAATTATAGCAAGTATAATTTCTAAAGGATAATGTTTTTCTATAAATTATTGTAAAAAAATCATTTTCTAAAAGAGTTGGTAATGCATATCATGGAAGGTGTATTTTATATGTATAAATTCACCACAATTAAAGGCTACTTTTCATCTTGTCAATCATTGCTGTGTAGAATGACTATCCTAGATAGTGATGTAATAAAAAGAAAAAAGTTAATACAACAAAATGTAGTGTATTTAGAAATGAGCTTACATGGCACACCTTAGACTTGTATCGTTCTTTAAAGTTTACAACCTACCTTCTTATGTTTTCATGTAATCATTTTGTCTACTACACTGCAGAGGAATTTATCAACTTTAGTTGTAAATATTATGCTGATGAAGTAGAAAAGCTTTTTCTTCATCGGTTTTTGTTCTCATGCTGCTTTATTTTTTATACTCCAGGTTTATAAACCTTTTTTGTTTCTAAGCCAAGACTTCAGAAGTTGTAGAGTACTTGTGCCCATCCCTACCTTCATTCTCTTCTTCAGGTGAAGGCGCCTTTCTTTTCTGCAGCAAAAGGAGGAGGCTGTGCCTAGAGCTGCAGTACATCTTTCCTAGTTTCTGAATTTGAGACCATTTCCTTAGATGGGAGGAGGGTAGAAAACAAACTCTTATTAGGGGTCCATGAAGCCCATGGCATAATTTTTTTCAAAACACGTCTAATTTTGTTGCCAAAGTGATTGGTCTTAATAAAATGTGACTTCTTCACGAGTCACTCCTTCGTTTGGACCCATCTCTTAGTGGGAATAGAAACATGTCTGCCTTGTATATTAATTTCTGACTCGTTTATGCAAGAGCAGCTATAGGAATTTATGAATGAATTTAAAGTTATTAAGCTAGTGAAATTTGGAAATCCTAGAATGGTTTTAAATATGAGAAGGTACAATTCATTTAGATCAAAATCTATTCTTTTAAAAGGGATTATCGAGAAAATGGCAAAAAGAATACTAAAAAGGATGTTGCAAAAATATGGGAAGAAATAATTTGTAGCAGATGAAAGACTACTAAATGGATAGAAACAACTGGAAAGGGGAATGTGACATAGTTCTTAAATGTAGATCCAGGAAATAATTAACTGATGAGATTGGTGAAAAGGAAACCTAACAGTGCAAAAGGAAACATTTGAATGCAAGGCATTTCTAACAAAGAAGGTGACTGAAACACCCGACATTGCAGCCACCCAAAGTTTTTGCAAATACTTTGACTGTAAAATTGATATTTTCTTTAAAATGTTATTCTGAATGTTGTTATAGGGCAGCATAAATTTATTTTTTCATGATGAGCTGTAGATACTTGGTAATGACCCATCTTCCAGCTTTGGTAATGTGTCATCGGGTTGATTATATTGTAACTTTCTTGTTGAGAATTCATACCACCTGATGCTTTCATATTCGTTTTTTATTTTTGTAAGATTTGGTTTCAGGTGGGACTGGATTTGTTTGGTGGAATTAAAGAATGAAGGCCATATTCAATTTTATATAAATTATCTTGCAAGCTCAGCTTAAGTGTAGTTTTTATTACTGAGTCCCTTTCTTCCTTGAGGAAAGGAGTGAATAAGGTAAACTTTTAAAAAAGGATGTCACAGAAGTCACTTTTTAAATTAGGCCATGATTGAGATCTATTGAAATCCTCCGCTGACCTCCCCCCTCTCCGTTTTTCCTATTATGTTTGACAACAATTATGGAGGAAAAAAACTGGAAAAAATTAGTCATAATGCTTTTGGATTATCCACTTTTATTTCTGTATTTTCATATCACTCAGGTAAAATTGGAAATGGCAGAGCACAGACATCTATTTTTTAAATCAATAGGATAGAAAATGAAAAGCACTTCTGTTTATTTATATTACCATATATGCACATCATCTTAGGTAGTCAGAAGTAATATATTCATTTGAATGGCGAAATAAATGCGTTCATCCTAATAGTAGTCAACACATTTTTGCCAAACGGCGCAAATATACCTCCATTTATATTTTGTATCTTAACAATGTAGTTTAAAAACAGGACTATGTCTAAGAGACACTTTTTTACAAAAAGTGCCATATGTAACAGGGATGAATGTGTGTTGTTTAACATAATTTATAACAAAATTTCTGTCAGTACAGCATATACTGAAAATTCAAGTTGTTTTCAACATTTAAGTATGTTCAGGATAAAATAATCCAATTTCATAATGTAAATCATATTTTTGTTATTTGCCATATTTTATTTGAATCAGTAATAAAATTTTATAACTCAAGTTTGAATGTTACAGTACAATAATATGTGCTAACCATGGAAAGCAAACATTTACATTTGTTTTTTTACAATAAATTTCTTTTAAAATATACTTTCTATTTTTCTGTACTGACATATGCAATAAATTGATACATTAAAAGTTTGATTTAATGTCTTAAGACAGTTTGTATTCGGTCTTTTTAAAAAAGTTTTCTATTAACCTAAATTATATGGTAGGACATTAAAGTTTCCTCGATGGTTCAATGAAATTCCTGAATTTGTACTGAAGTTAATTTGTATTGTAGTAATGGTGTGGATAAAAAGTAGACGTTTATATTCCATTCCCTCATTATCTTCCCACATACATTTAATTTAGGCTATATTAAATATATTCCATATATCTGCTGGTGAATGAATAGGCCCCAAAGCATTTGATTAGTTACATAATCTAGGAATGAATAAATTTTAACTGTTCATAGTCATGGTGCCTTCAGATTTCATAAAGTGCCCTTTCACAAAATTCTATTGTTGTTTTTCCTACCGTCAGTATTGAATTAATGGTTTGGAATGATTAAAAATGGCCTGTTGTTCATTCAGCCTTTAGGGATCTGTAGCTTGCTTTCTCTGACAAGAAACTTGCATGCCTGAATAGTGTCTGTTGGATGATAGGACATGTACGACAAACCTTAAATGGCCCCCTGCAAGAGGAGATGAAGAATTCACCTAATTGGAGACCACCTTTCCATAGGTAGATCTGGTGGGAAGTAGAATCTCTCATGTACTTCCCTGAAAGACTGCCAACCCGAATCCCAAGGTGAAGCAGTTTTCAGATCACTATTGCTTATTTTCAAAAGATAATTTTTTCACATTCCTATTTCACTCTCCAACTCTTGCTTTACGTTCTGTTACATTGTAAAGGTCATGAACAGTTGCATGTGGTTAGAGAATATAACTCCTATCTTATTAAGGGCAAAGGATGGTAAAGAAGTATTTTTAATACCTACAAGTGTAAGGCCCAAGTGTAGAATGTGATAATGTCATTGAACCCTCACAACAAATATTTGAGTGATTTGCAGTGTGATTTTATAATAAATAGACTGAGTGGCTCAAGATTACCCAGAATGGAGCCAGGAGTTGCATCTGTCTTCAGTTCTGAATCTAGGACAACTACACATTGCCTTGTTCACTCAAAACAATTTGAAAATTTTTATTCATATTGGAATAGATTTAAGACATTGAAATGGAATTAAAAATAAGCCAGTTCTTCGGGAACACTCCCCCAAAATTGTCTATGATTTGAAAATTGGGAATTTTATAAGATCATATATTTTTCAAAGTAGTTAAATGTGTGTTCCTGCAGGAAAATCCAGAAATTAATTAACCTCGTTAGACTTCTCATTCTCTTTCCTCGGCCTTTTACAGTTAACCAAAGCTCAAAAATTATGGGAGCCATCTTCTTCATAAAGTTAAACTGATACTTTTGAAACTAATCTTGCTGTTTGTTTTTCCAATAAGATTTATTTTCCTAACCTTTCTGCTACCACCATACCAGTTCCTGAAGTTACTTTTTAATAGCTAACATTTGTGCTGAATGCTTGTTACGTTCAAGTATTGTTCTCACTCCTTTTTGTCATTTTTTCTTGATGAATAATCTATGAAGCTGTTTCTAACTTCACTGATCCCACTCCCGATCTTTGTCCTGTTCTAACTTGCCAGAAAAACTCTATACCTTTCCCTACAAAGGGCGCTTAGTGACTGCATTTCTCATTAGATCAAAGTCAGCCTTCTTCGCCTATAGGGTCCTTCACAATCTCAACCACGTTGTAAAAGATATCTACTCTTTCACGAATCAAACTAATTCCTCTTCTCTGCATTTACTCACGCCCAATGCTTTAACCTCTTGAGGATACAACAAATGTCTTCTCACTTCTCTAGGCTCCCGATCCCATGCCCCAGATTCATGGTGGCTGTACGGTAGTTCCTCCCCTGCTGAACGCCTGCTGCACTCACTGCATTTTGTATTGATACTTGATTATATCTGGGTCAGTTCTTTGTTACACACGATCCTATTTCCCTTTTGCATGTCTCACTCCTGCAATAAACTAAGATCTGGCAGGCTGCCACATGATCCTTTTCTGTCTTACTCAGCACCTAGCACAGTGGTAAGCACCTTTTGTGCTAAATATATTTTCTGTGTAGAATGTGCTCCCCAATTATGAAGTTAGTCCAAACTTTTCCTTCTTTAAGAAGGAAAAAGATGCACAAAGGCAATTACTGTAATATTTTATATTTCTTAAAGATTTAGATCTAGAAGAGCAACAAACCTGGAAGGGAAGTTAAGCACACACATGCACCAAACCAATGATTAAAGTGGAAACATCAGAAATTACCCATGTGATTAAATCGCTGTTCAGAAAAAAAAAGATGGTTATGCAGGACATATGCCACTTGCAGGATCTCGCTCAAGCTGAGCAGGGGAAAGAGACAAAGAGCACAGAGCGTGGAACATGGAACAGAGATCAGATGAGACCAACAAGCCTGGGAGTAACTAGTAGGACTGGTGTAGGAGACAACAAGAACCAGAAAGGCAGTAGGGCATGTCTGTGGAAGGCCAAAGAACCCCTGCCGTGGGGCAACTACTCTGGGCGATAGTTATGTCCCAGGTTTGATCTCTTCCATTATATTTTTCCCTGTATACTTGTGGTTACCTTTAAAAGATTTATCATTATCTTTATTATTATCATTTTTTAAACCGATGAGATGTCACAGGCACTTAAATTAATGTGGCATGTTGGCTGGTGTTTTTCGTGGCCTTTGTTCCCGGGATCTGTTCCTTGGGGTGTCAGTGAGTTAAAGGCTCCTCTGTAGAGATCATGCAAGTCTCTAAACACGGGACAGACTGGGTTAGGGGAGAGAACGGGGAAGCTTAGAATCTCTGGAGACAGTTGGTAAACAATGGTAGTTCTCACTTAAAAGTGGACTTGGAGATGAATGAGAACAGATTTAACACTGTTAGTGTCCCTCCCGGTCTATTACTGTATTTCCGCATTATCTATTATTTGGGCATCCTGCAATTTAATCATTAACATTTTCAATTATAGAGACAACAGACACCCAGTGTACAGTTTCACCCACTAGGCTGTAAACTGTGAAGGTGGGCACAATTCTTCCATCTCTCTGCATTGCCTTGGGCATATGACTGAAATTCAAAAAAATATTAGATGAATGAAAAATATTTCTGTATAGCAAGTACTCCACTATATGATGATATCAATGGAAATATAGGTAAATACCTTTGCACTCCAGAGACATTATCTGCAGGAGCAGAAAACCCTGGAAATTTTAATAGTCTCCATTTGCATCACTGTGTCGTGCAGCACCAAAAGCTTGTAAAGGCTGCAGTATGCAGTTCAAAGTTAATCTAGGTATTGAAGTTGAGATGATTGTAAAGGTCGTAGCCCAGGATAAGTGGTGTTTTTAAAATTGAAACACAAACAAAAAGGTTAGTTTACATGATACATGTTTTTTACTAGAATACCAAGTAGTTGGGGTAAGTGGCTAAGAAGGTTTTATACTTTTTTCCATTAGAAGAAAAAACAGAATAGAAGCTTTGGGGGGGAGGGGGCAGATTTAAATATTTTCACATGCTCTTGAAGAATTGTGGGCTCTCGACACTCTGCTTTTAGGTCCTAATAGAACTGTCCTGGGAAGATCAGGTTTTCTCAATTTGACCTCATATTTGATATATGTATAGTGCATACTTTAATTATTTGTCTTCCATTTTCTAAGGGATAGCTAATCTAAAATATAAACCATTTGTGTACTAATAGTATAATTTATTTCCCTTATTAGAATAATTGTTGCTTAGAGCCTAAAATTCAAAAATATGTATATTAATGAGTAATTCATTGCCCTTTAATTCTTCTTTATATGAGTAAAACTGAAAGAGAAGAAAGGCTGAGGACGAATATACCTGAGGAATAGTTCAATGGAAGGTCATTTTAGCAAAGTGTGTTCTCTCCTACTGAGATATGGATAAAAGAAATGCAAAGGACTAATAATGTCGAAACGTGAGAGAAGTATCCACCTAGATTACAATGTGGCACAGAAAGTAGCTGTCTTTTTGACTTTAAACTGCCCTGTGACATTTTGTTGAATTTTCCTTCCTACTTGAACCTCTCACTTCTTCCTCTGGAGACATTAGTAGTTTTTCAATTCTGGCCTCCCTTCCACCTTCTTTATTCTCCACCCACCCCTTTATTATGTGTGTTTTTTTTTTTAAACAATTGCAAACTTACAGAAAAGGTGGAGGTACCATAAAAGAACTTTGAATTCAGCATTTGAAAATAACTTCCCAAGCTAATGCACCATCATCCCTAATTATTTCAATGTATTTGCTAAACACATTCTCCTACATACATGCCCATAATGCAACCATTGAAACCAAGAAATTAACATGGATACATTACTACATCTAATTCTCAGCTCCCATTCACAGTTTTCCAGTTATCTCAATAATATCATTTATAGCAAAAATATCTCCGTATGAATATAGGTGCAAAAATCCTTGACAAAATACTATTAAACTGAATCCAGCAACATATAAAAGGATAATGCACCATGACCAAGTAGCCTTTATCACAGGAATGCAGAGTTGGTTTAAAATCTGATGGTCAGTTAATGTAATACACCATATATGTTCGTCTGCTTGGGCCGCCTTAGGAAAATACCACAAACTGGTGGGTTAAACAACAGATATTTGTTTCCTCACAGTTCTGGAGGCTAGAAGTCCATGATCAAGGAGCCAGCAAATTCGGTTTCTGGTGAGAGCTCTCTTTCTGGCTTGTAGATGTGTCCTTACATGGCCATGCCTCTGTGACTGGACAGAGAGAAATCTCTTCCTCTTCTTATGAGGACACCAATTCTATCGAGTTAGGACACCACCCTTATGTCTTTATTTAACTTTGTCCCCTTTAAAGACCTTATCTGCTAATACAGCTACATTGGAGGTTATGGCTTCAACATATGAGTTTCTGGGGGACACAATCCAGTCCATAACACCACATGATTAGAAGAAAGCATTTGACAATATCCAACACATTTTCTTGATGAAAAACACTCAACAAACTAGGAATATAAAGGAATTTTTCAACTTCATATTGGGCATTTACAAAATATTCAAAGCTCACATCATACTTAAAGGTAAAAGACTGAAAACTATCACCCTAACATCAGGAACAAGACAAGGATGTCTACTCTTGCCACTGCTGTTCAACGTTGTACTGGTGGTTCTGTGCGAGGCAATTAGGCAAGAAAATAAAAAATCATCCAGAACAGAAAGAAGTAAAACTCTCTTTACAGCTGACATGATCTTGTATATAGAAAATCCTAAGGAATCCAGTAAAAAATATCAGAACTAATAAAGAGGTTTGGCAACATTTCAGGATTCAAGATCAATATACAAAAATCAACTTTATATCCATACACTATCAATAAACAATCCAAACATAATAATAAGTGTTGAGGGTTGGATTGTGTACCCCAAAACGAATTGTTGAAGTCCTCACACCTGGTACCTGTTAATAGGACCTTACAAGCAAATGGGATCCTTGCAGATGTAACTAAGATGTAAGTTCAGTCGAGGTCTTACTACAGTAGAGTGGGCCCTTAATACAACATGACTGGTGTCCTTGTAATAAGAAGAGAAAAGACATAGGGACAGACACATAGAATAGTATGTGAAGACACACACACACAGAGGGAAGATCATGATGTGACAATGGAAGGCAGAGATTGGAGTTATGCTGCTGCAAGCCAAGGAATGCCAAGGATTTCACCAGACATCAGAGGTGAGGAGAGAGAGCATGGTCCTGCTGACATTTTGATTTCAGATTCTCTCATTCAGAAGTGTGAGAGAATGAATTTTTTTGTTTAAGTTACCTAGTTTGTGATTCTTGATTATGGCAGCCCTAATACAGTCAAAACAATTCCATTTACGACAGCACCAAAAATAATGAAATACTTAGGGACATATTTAGCAATGAAAGCAAAAAGTATTCTCTGAAAACTACATAATATTTTTGAAAGAAATAGAAGACCTAAATAAATGGAAAGACATCACATGTTTAGGGATTGGAAGACTTATTAAGATGGCAGTACACCCCAAATTGATCAACAGATCAAACACTTCCTATCAAATGCTTTGGGTTTTTTGGGGCAGAAACTGACAAACTGTCCTAAAATTTGTATGTAAATGCAAGGGATCCAGAATAGCCAGAACCATCTTTAAAAAGAAGAACAAAGTCAGAGATGTCATATATCCTGATTTCAAAACTTACTGCAAAGCCACTGTAATCAAGACCTACAGGCATAAGGATAGACATATAAATCAATGGCTTAGAATTGAGAGTCCATGAATAAACTCATGTGTTTATATACATAAGTTTATATATTACATATACTACTTATATTTATCTATATTTGTATTACTTGTATATTTATCTATATAAAAAATTTACAGTCAGTTGGTTTTTGACAAAAGTGCCAAGATAATTCATCATTGAAAGGACAGTCTTTTCAACAAATGGTGATGTGTCAACTGGCTATCAACATGCAAATGAATGAATTTGGACTCCGACATCACACCATATAAAAAATTAACTCAAAATGGAGCAAAGACCTAGAAGAAAACATAGCCACAATCTTTGTGACCTTGGATTAGGCAATGGTTTCTTAGGTATGACACCAAAAGCACAAGCGACAAAAGAAAAAAATGGATAAATTGGGCTTGATGAATTATTTTTAATTGTGCATCAAAGAATACTATCAACAAAGTGAAAAGACAACCTACAGAATTAGAGGAAACAGTTGCAAATCACATGTCTGATAGGGAATTGTTTCTAGGATATATAAAGAACACATACAACTCAACAATATAAAGACAAACAACCCAAAATGGGCAAAGGATTTGAATAGGCATTCTCCAAAGAAGATATATAAGTGGCCAATAAGCACATAAAAAATATGCTCAATGTCATTAGTAATAAGAGAAATGCAAATCAAAACTACAATGAGATACTACTTCACACCTACTAGGATGGATATAATCAAAAAGACAGACAACAACAAGTGTCAGCGAGGATGTGGAGAAGTTTTGAGCACTTATATTGCTGGTGGGAATATAAAATGGAGTAGCCACTTTGGAAACAGTCTAGCAGTTCTTAAAATGTTAAAAATAGACTTAGCATGTGATCCAGGATTTCTGCTCCAACGTATATGTATCCAAGAGAATTGAAAAACACGTGTTCACACAAAAACTTGTATGTGATTGTTCATAGCAGCATTATTCATAATAGCAAAAAAGTGAAAACAATTCAAATGTCCATTAAGTGATGATTGAATAAAGAAAATGTGAAGCATCCGTACAAAGTAGTGTTATTCACCAATGAAAAGAAATGAAATATTGACAGATGCTACAATGTGGACGAGCCTTGAAAACATTATACCAAGTGAAAGAAGCCAGTCACAAAAGACTATATACTATATGATTCCATTCATTTGCAATGTCCAAAATAGGCAACTCTACTTAGACTGAAAGTAAATTAGTGGTTGCCCAAGTTTAGGAGCAATGGGAGGAAATGGAGAGTGACTGCTAATGGATACAGGGTTTCTTTTTGGCATGATGAAAATATTCTAGAATAGATTGTTGTGATCAGGCCGTATCACAACTTTGTGAAAATACTGAAAATCATTGAATTGTACCTTTAAATGGGGTGAAGAGTGTTGCATGTAAATTATGTCTCAATGAAGCTATTATAGTGGGTGAGAACATTTAAGAATATTTTAAGTGAAAAATCTTGGATTCAGATGATAGTAGTGGATCTGGAGAAAAGTGGATGCATTCAATCATACTCGGGATGTAACTGATGAAGAGGAGTGCAGGAGAATGTAGAATGAATAACTCTATATCTCTGGCTTTAATACCTGGATGATTGGGAGGACACAAGAAGGTTTGGGGAGAAATACCAAACGCTGTGTATATTTTACCACAGTAAAAAAAAAAAAAAAAAGGAGACTGTTTAGGGCAAGAGTCTAAAAGGAAAGGAGAACCTAGGACCTAACCTGAGGTTTTGAACATTTAAAGGATGGGAGAATGAGAGAAGATGTCCCTAGAGGAAAAAGAGAATGAGATCTTTTACTCAACTCTTTGCAGAGTAGCTGGCACTTGACAGTTTGGAACAAGATTTGTAGCCTTGTTCAAAATTTGAATGAATGAATGAATGAGCTTAATCTTCAACTAAAGAGTTCCTGAGCTCGTTGAGTGTTAACTGCTTATGTAAATACACACGGGTTATAAAATTTGGTATATAGTATCATGGTGAAAACGATTCGCAAATTGCTGTCTTGGCAAAGAATGGCTCCTTTTAAGAATGGCTCTTTTTATTACAGTGCAGAGTCCGCAGGTATTAAGGGGGGAAGAGGAGACTCACCCAGTACTATTTGCTCTGCATGTAACAACAAGCAAGGTGCCATTTTCTGAAACACTTTTGCTAACAGTCTTAACCCACAATCAC
This sequence comes from Tapirus indicus, assembly GCA_031878705.1. NCBI lineage: Eukaryota > Metazoa > Chordata > Mammalia > Perissodactyla > Tapiridae > Tapirus > Tapirus indicus. The sequence goes on along the minus strand of CM062930.1, from coordinate 4,526,787 downwards.
ATTCCCGACATACGCTTGAATTCGATTTATTGCTTCTCTGTTAAATGCGATTTATTCATGACTTTGGGTCATTATCAACAAGCTTCATTACTATTGGATGTGGCACCTTTATTTGCTTAATAATATCACCTCCTCTAAGTTGACAATAAGAATAGTGACAAAGTTACTTATATTTTCTTTTCTTCCTTAGCTGAATACTTAGAGGTGGCAGAAATGAACATATTTATGATGGAGATAAAGAGTAAGAGAGAGAGATGATGACATTTACGTTTAGACTTTCTGTTACTTTGAAATTTATAGATTTGGAATTATAACCACTCCTTGGCCAAGAGCAGAAGATCAAGGCAGTTACTACAGCATTTGTAGCAGGCTCTGCTGCCATTGTACCAGCAGAGAGAGAGACTGAGAGAGAAAGAGGGAGAGAGAGACAGAGAGAGAAAGAGGGAGAGAGAGACAGAGAGAACGAGAGAGACAGAGAGAAAGAGGGAGAGACAGAGAGACAGAGAGATAAACAGGGATAGAGAAAGAGGGAGAGAGACAGAGAGAGAAAGGGAGAGATATAGAGAAAGAGGGAGAGATAGAGAGAGAAAGAGGGATAGAGAAAGAGGGAGAGAGACAGAGGGAGAAGAGAGAGACAGAGAGAAAGAGGGAGAGAGAGACTCTTTCTGGCCTTTTTATTCTGTTCCATTGACTTCTCTATCTTTATTTCAGCATCACTCTCTTACTTATTGAAGCTTCATAGAAAGTTTTGAAATCACTTAGTGAAAATCCTCAACATTTATTCTTTTTCAAGATTTTTTGAGTATTCTAAATCATTTGTATTGAAATCAGGATGTTACTTTCTTTAAAAAAAGCCTACAAACTGATGAACTATTTTTTAATTTGGGTCAAATTAATATCTTAAAAATATTCATCTTGAGACTTTCTTTAAGTTCTCTCAGCATTCTTTTTAAATTCACAGTCTATATTCAAATAATATTGTACCTCTTCACAATACAGTTTAAGAACCTTTAAATGCTATACTTATGTTTTCCCCCTCTTGCCTTTGAGCTATTTTTGTCATATATTTTGCTTCTATGTTATAAATTTCACAATTGTCATTGTTTTGTCGTCAGTCAATTATCTTCTAATTGTGGTAAAAATCACACAACATAAAATTTACCATCTTAATCATTTTTAAGTATACAGTACATTAGTGTTAGCTCTGTGCATCTTTTTGTGCAAGAGATCTCTAGAACTTTTTCATCTTACAAAGCTGAAACTCTACACCCATTAACTACTCCCCTTTTCCCCCTCCTCCAGCCCCTGGCAACTATCATTCTACTTTCTGTTTCTATGAATTTGACTACTTTAGATACCTCATATAAGTGGGATCATGCAGGATTCATCTTTTTGTGACTGACTTATTTCACGTAGTGTAGTGTCCTCAAGATTTATCCATGTTGCAGCATATGACAGGCTTTTCTTCTATTTTAAGGCTGAATAGTGTTCCATTGTATGTATATACCACGTTTTCTTTATCCAATCATCAGTCAGTGGACATTTGGGTTGCTTCCACCTCTTGGCTATCATGAATAAAGCTTCAATGAATATAGGTGGGATATATCTCTTTGAGATCTTGTTTTTGGTCCTTTTGGATATATACTAGGAAGTGAGATTTGCTGGATCATATGGTACTTCTATTTTTAATTTTTTGAGGAACCTTCATACTATTTTTCATAGAAGCTGAACCATTTGTACATTCCCACCAACAAAGCACAAGGGTACCAGTCTCTCCACATCCTTACCAACGCTATTTTCGGGGGTTTTTTTTCATAGTGACCATCCTAAAGGGTGTGAGGTGACATCTCATTGTGGTTTTGATTTGCATTTCCCTGGTGATTAGTAATGTGGAGCATCTTTTTCATGTGCTTGTTCCTCATTTGTTTGCCTTCTTTGGAGAAATGTCTATCCAAGTCCTTTGCCCATTTTTAAATCAGATTATTTAGGGTTTTGTTGTGGTTATTGAGTTGTATTTCCTATAAAGGCATATATTATATTGACCCAAAGTATAAGTGAAATAATTTTTAATCAAAAGGAACTTTGGGAAAAAACGTGGGGGTTTTTTGTACTTAACATTGAAAAGATAAAGTTGAGGGAGATTCCTTTCAGTTGGAATCTGACAGAGATGCTGTATGATTTAAAAATCCAGGACCAACAGTGCGTGTGATGGGCGTAGACTCTGAAGAGTAAGAATAAAAAGAAGCTAATGTGACTTCTGGAAGAAAGGGCAGAAGCAAGAGAGTGTCATTAAAACTGGCACAGTTGTTTAGCTGGACTATTTTCACACCAAAAACTCAATTGCAAACGCAGTGCTATAAACAAGAAATAGTGGCTAAATCGAAAAGGCACTTTTTACACCAACTTTGTGTCATCATTTTAAGTTTTAGAAAAAGGATTGTTACGTACATGGCCAAAACACTGAGATGCCACCTCCAACGTTTGCTTTCCACAGAACTTATGAACAGAAAAAGGTGATTGACCTTTCATTCCATTTTGGGGAATTACAAAATTTTCATGTAGACAGAGATGTTGAAATAACAGTAAAATGGATAACAATTCTCTTGTCACTCCGATTCAGAATTTGCTTGTGTTTTTCTCCATATTTGCTTCACTTATTTGTCAATCTGTTATACCATCTCTATCTATTCTTTTATGTTGAACTATTTCAAAGTAAGTTGCAGGTATAACAACACTTTATCCTTAAATACTTCAGTATGCATCACCTAGGAATAGGAACGTCCTCCTACACAAGCACAATATCAGTATCACACCTACGATCATGAACAACAAAGTAGCCAATCCATATTCAACTCTCCTCAATTTCTCCCCAAATGTCTTTGAGGCTACTTTTTTGAACATGGATCTTCATCTGGTTGTACGTTGCATTTAGGTTTTATATTATAGAACAAACTATAATAGATTAAACATATGAAAAATCACCTTAAATAGTTGAATGGTCCATGGGACGAGACTAACAAATCCAAGGGAAAAACTATGTCTCCATTAGAGAGAAGAGTGGTCAGAAACGGGGCCTCAGAACATGAAAGTCAGATTGACAGTAGTCTCCCGCATGACCAAGGAGATGGTGACCTAGAGAGTGTGGGCGTTAGAGCAGACATGTCCTTGCAGAGGATGTAGGTTTATTTTGCTAACGTTTTGGTAACGGTGACTACAAAATTAACGCAACTGAATCCCCTGGTTGGCTCAGCAACTTTGTACTTCTAATTTCACTTTGCTAGTGTATTTGCACATGAATCAGCATATTTGAGAAAACTTGCTGATCAATGAACAAGCAATGTCTATCTATAGTTTTATTTCACAGTGTTAATGTTAGCACGTGTGTTATTTAAAAAAAAATTTACAAAAAATATATATATTGCTTTTTGACCCTGGTTCCTGACACACAGTTCCTAAATCCCTTGGAATATTCAGGTGATAGCAACATCTTTGCTTCTAATGAGGTGACTCTTGGTGGTCTCCTGGATAGGAGCTGGTCACCAAAAAGACCAAGCCATGATTAGAAGCTTGCAATTTTCAGCCCCATCTCCCATTCTCCAGAGAGGGGAGAGGGGCTGGAAATGGAGTTAAGGCTCGATCGTGCCGAATGAAGCTTTCATAAAAATCCCAGAAGTATAGGGCAAGGGGAGCTTCTGAGCTGGTGAACACATGGAGGTGCCGAGGGAGTGGCGTTCCTGGAGAGGGCATGGAAACTCCGCACTCCTTCCCACACATCTTGCCCTACGCATCGCTTCCATCTGGATGTTCTTATGTAGCTTTTATCACACCCTCCTATAACAAACTGGTAAATAAGACGGGAAGACGGTGTTTTCCTGGGTTCTGTGAGCTGCTCTAGCAAATTAATCAAACCCTAAGAGGTGGTCATGAGGACCTCTGATTTATAGCTGATCCCTCAGAAGCACAGGAGACAAGCTGGACTTATGGTTGGTATCTGAAGTGGGGTGGGGGCAGTCTTGTGGGACTGAGTCCTTAACCTGTGGAATCTGGCACTATCTCCGGGTAGATCACGTCAGAATTGAGTTAAATTATAGAACACTCACCTGGTTTCATAAAGAATTGCTGACGGGGGAAAACTCCCACATTTCTGGTGTCAGAAGTGTTGTGCGTGTGGTAGTCGTGTGAGAGTAAAAGAGATACATAGGAGGAAGACTGAGGTCATTTGAGAAAATTTGCCAATCAGTGAACAAGAACTGTCTGTTTGGCCACCTATAGCTTTATTTCACATTGTAAGTAAGTTAGAATTAGCGTTATTTATTTTATTTTTATTGTTTGCAGGGAATGATTTACCCTAAGCCAACATTTGTTGCCTATCTTCCTCCATTTTCTTCCTTTTTCTCCACCAAAGCCCCAGTACATGGTCATGTATAGTTGTAAATTATTCTAGTTCCTCTATGTGAGCATGGCTACTGACAGACAAGTGGTGTGGTTCTGCACCCGGGAACCAAACCCAGGCCACCAAAGTGGAGTGCACCAAACTTTAACCACTAGACCATCAGGGCTGGCTCTAGTGTTATTTTTTTAAGTAATTTTTTAAGGAGGTTTGAAAAGTGTTCATTGCTCATCAGTAGTCAAGGAAACAGAAATCAAAACCACAATGACATAACACTTAGATCCATTAAGATAACCACTGTCAAAACCCAGATAATAAGTGTTGACAGGGATGTGGAAAAATTGGAACCCTTGAGCACTGTTGGTGCGATGGTAAAATGGTGCAGTCACCATGGAAAATAGTATGGAGGTTCCTCAAAAATTTAAAAATAGAATTACCATATGATTCAGGAATTCCACTTCTGTGTATATATCCAAAAGAATTGAAAGTGGAATCTCAAAGAGATATTTGACACTCATACTCATAGCAGCATTATTCACAATAGCTAAAACATGGAAGCAACCCAAGTTGGTCACTGAGCAACCTAAGTTGATCACCATCTGTGATTGATGGATGAATGGATAAACACGATGTGGTATTGCTTTAGTCAGGTTTCTCCAGAGAAACAGAACCAACAGGATATATATATACACATATATACATATATATATACTATATACACATATATATATATGTACATAGTCCAGTACAAGTCCAAAGGCCTGAGAACCAGGAGAACTGATGGTGTAAGTTCCTGTCTGAAAGTTAGCAGGCTCAAAACTCCTGAAGAGCCAGTGTTTCGGTTCAGGTCTGAAGGCAGGAAGAGCTATGTCTCAGCTCAGCAGTCAGGCAGGAAGAGTTACCTCTTACTCAAGGGAAGGTCAGCCTCTTTGTTTTATTCAGGCCTTCAGTGGGTTGCATGAGAGCCACCTACATTAATCACAGGCATCCATAGAAAAAATGGAGTATTATTCAGCCTTGAAAAGGAAGGAAATTCTGACACGTGTCACACCATGGATAAATTTTGAGGATATTATGCTAGGTAAAATAAACCAGTCACAAAAACAAATACTGTGTGATTCCACTTATATGAGTATCTAGAGTAGTCAAAATCACAGAGACAGAAAGCAGAATGGTGGCTGCCAGGAGCTGAGGCAGAAGGAGGGGAATTGTCAGTTCAATGAGTATAGAGGTTCAGTTTTGCAAGATGAAAAAGTTCTGGAGATGGATGGTGGTGATGGTTGCACAACAGTGTGAACGTGCTTAATGCTACTGAATTGTACACTTAAAAGTGGTTAAGGTGGTAAATTTTATGGTTTTTGCCACAGTTAAAAAAAAAAAATCTAGGGCCAGAGGAGGCATTGCAAAGGACAGCCCTGGGAATTAAAATGCCTTTCTCTGCACTGATTAGAGTAGAGGAGACCTTAAATTTCTACAGAAGAATAAGATGAGACCCGAGAGGGAAGTGACCAAAGCAGTCACACAACCGTAACTAGAACCCAGGTTTTCTGAGTGCTAGTGGAGACTTTCTTCCACACACTCTGTTGCCTTCTGAAGCCTGAGGTGAGGTGTATGTCCTCTTTGTGCTGCAAAAACTGTGACATGCAGAGGTTTCCTAAAATGAAATAGATTTCCTTGTCTGGGATGGAGTGAGAATTATAAATTTAAAAGTAAGCTATATTAAAGAGAAATTGAAGAATAACTTTAAAAAGGGTAAAGTGGTAAATTTTATGTTATGTGTACTTTAATGTAGTTTTTTAAAAAGTCAAAAAATGTCCACAGTCGACTGATTAGTGTTCCAAAATGGTGAAAGACTTTAATAGTCACTAGCAGAGTACAGTTTATAGTACTTTATTTACTTGATTTAACTTGTCACCCTTCGTTAATTATTACTAGTATTGCCAGTTGATAAGAATAATGAAAATTTCACATGAATTTTGCACTGCATCATGATTGCTTCTCCTGAGTGTGGGTCTGCGTTGTGTTTAATTTTTGAAGCTCTTATAAGATTGTTATTCAGTTTAAAGTATGTAAACAGCTGTAGCTGTGAGATAACAGATTATGCTTTTGGTTAGAATTCTGGAAATCACCCTCTCTTTCTTTTATACCAGTGTCAGAACAAAGAAGCTTATATTTAAGAGTAATAGACAAAAAAATCAGCAAGTTCATTTCAAATGTAGTAAATTCAGAAGTAATTAACAAGTATAATTTATAAATTCTTACATATTAGACATGTTTTATGACTGTCCACAGTTATCTAATACAGCTTTTACAAATTTTCATACTAAATTTGTACTTCTCTTGGGCAATCAGACTTGGTAATAAAACAATTTGAGAACAGGAGAGTAGCTTTATGTTTCAAGTAGCAAGAAACAGAAGAAGAGAAGTCACTGATTCCCGATAGAGGACTAAACATAATGGAATTTAATTTTACTTGAGACCATGTATATGCCTTTTTCTACTGTATTCTCTCCCCGTGGATAAATTCTCCGCATTAAGATTGTTGAGTCGAAATGTGTATGTGTTTTCAGTGTTACTGGGTATTATCAGATTGGTTTCCAAAACAACTTTATTATTTTACATTTTCAGAAGACTGCCTTTTGCTCACATCCTAACTAGCAATACATAATTAACAATTAATCATCAATGTTTATTACCTTTATTAATGTTCATTTTCTGGATTATTTTGGTTTATTTTATTCCTTTCCTAGTTCCTTCAGATGAGCATTTGATTCTTGTGAATATCTTTGTGTTTTGACTAAAGCTTTGTTTTCAATGCTATAATTTTTTAAATAAGTATTGCCTTTGCTGTGGCCCATATGTTTTAGTATGAACTGTTTTCCTTCTCTTTGCTTTCTGGGTAGTTCCTAACTTCAGTTTTGCATCCCTCTTTGATTCCAACTTTGTGAATCTATTTTCACGTAAACAACTCCTTGATCATCTGTTTGTAATGATTTCTATTTTTATTAAATTTTAAACGGTGAATGTGATATTTCAGTTATCTATTGCTAAGTAACAAACTACCCTAATTTAGTGTCTTATAACAGTGATGATTTGTTACTTTGGTGATTGTGTAGGTTTCCCAGGAGGTTCTTCTGCTGGTCCCACCTCAGATCACTCTTGTGGCTGCGTGCCTCTGGCAGCCATGTGGGGCTGGAAGGTTCAAGATGGCCTCACTCACGTTTGCCAGTAGATGCTGGCTCTTGGCTGGGACACTCTGGTGCTTCTCCATGTGCCTTCCCATCCCCCAGTAGGCTAGACTGACATTCTTACATAGTGGTCTCAGGGAAGCAGTCCAAGAGAGCGAAAGCTGACATATTCTACCAGTCAAAGCAATTCACAAGGTCAGCTCAGATTCAGTGGGGAGAAAATAAAGAAATCTTTTGATAGGAAGAGCTCCAAAGTCACATTGCAAATGGGCTTCCACCAGAGGGTTTGTTGTCACAGTCACAAACTATCCATCACAGGAGCCTGTAAAAAGCTACTTTTTTGAGTTGTTAATGTTGATTAAATTTTGTAAGTGTTCCTTGTACCTTTGGGGAAAAAACCTCTTAGATAGACATAAGTCATTATCTTCCTCTCTTTTTTGAATATCTTTGCACTAAATAAAATAATGCTAAAGAGTATAACATCAATAATCATAAAGCTAAAACCACAGGAAAAACAACTGGAAATACACAGAAAAAACATTAGTTGTAGGAGACTTTAATCCATTAGTCTGTGACAGATTATGTGAACAAAAAAATAAGGGTATTGCAGACAAATAATAAAATCAGTAAGAATGTACCTTCTTTTCAAGAACCTGTGTTATATTCACACAAATGACAATATTATTAATCCACAAATTCCAATTAAATTTTATAAATACTAATAGTAAGAAAAAATTTTAATGCAGTGCAATAAAGTAGAAATTAGTAAGAAAAATGGAAAAAATACCTGGAAATTAAAACAAACAAATATCTCTTAAAATGACTTTTGGGTCAAAGTAGAAATCCAAACCAAAGTGTCAGATTTTAAAAAATATTAATAATAAATACATTACATATCAAATATGATTGAATTTCACAAGCAATGCTCATAAGGAATTTAATAACCTATATTTTTAAATCAAAGAAGAAAGGAAATGAATGCTTAAACCTTCAACTGAAGAAGTTAGAATAAAGAACACTGAAAAAAATTTTAAGTCAAATGAAACAAATCATAAAGAGAATAAGAAAAACCATCTGCTGATTGCTTAGACAACAATAAGAAAACAAGTTTTAGCTATCCTTTCATGAAATAAAGAAAGAAAGTAGACAATTAAAAAAAACGGACAGGCACAGATACAAAAGAAATTGAAAACCAGATAAATGATTTTGCATAAATTTATCAAATAAAATTTGAAATTGCTTGAAATGGATGATCCTATTTAAGCTCCATGATGCAGGCATTTTCAATTTTTCTCTCCTTTTTTCTTCCGTATCCCTAGCACCGAGAACATTATTGAAGGAGTGAATGGTGACTATCCTTCACCAGACAATTGCTTTCCCTGCTTCATTAGTTCATTTTTCTTATACACAAAAGAAATGTACGTATACTCCCATGTCCCCTTATTATTACTGCAAAAATTTGTTCATAATCTTTTAGTGTCTTTTGAGGATCTGTAATAGTTCTAGAAATGTCCCATCTTGCATTTCTGTTACAGTAAATTTGTACTTTCTTTTTTAATTTTGTCTTCCTACAAATTATTTATTTTATTTGCCATTTCAAACAACCACATTTTTTATCCTCTCTATTGTGTGGGTGCTTGCTATCTACTTTATTAATTTCTTCTCTTCTTTTTATGTTTCTTTTATCTTTAAGCTTAATTTGCTTTTGCTTCTTTAATTTTTTAGGACTTTGTAAACTGCATGCTCAGCTCATTGCTTTCCATTCTTCTTTTCTAAAATATGCAATTGAAGCTGTCATTTTCCTGGTAAAAACAGCTTTAAATGCATCTCACAAGTTTTGATATGCTTTACTTTCCACATACTCCACACATTTTGCTACGTTCAGGAATTTCTTCAGGCCTTGCTTGGGTCTGTTTTTCTCACAGTTTCTATCTGGGACTAGGTGAGCACTTTCAAACTGCAGTTTCAGATCGTTCCTAGATTAAGAAAGTGTTTTTTTTTTTTTTTTTTTTTTCTATTTTCCTACATGTTTTAAAATCATTGCCTCTTTAATCTCCCCCACCCGCCATGTCTCCAGTCTTTTGCGTGTTAGGTCTCTACTCTGCGTTTTGAGGTTATACTTCCACTTGAGCTTGCAGGCCAGTCATTCAGACCTCAAAAAGTGACCATCCTTTTCTTCAATTCATCTATTAAACTGTTAAACTGGAAAATTATGGGAATCTTTTTTAGTTCCTAAAATAATTTCCTGCAGTTGAATCTTCTTAAGTCCTGTATTCACTTTTAAAATTCAAGTTGTCTGTCACCTCTGTTTTGTGTGTGTGCAGGGGGATTTCTGTGTTCTCTGTCTTTCTGTGACTCTCACGTCTCCTAAACCTCAGCAGTTTTCTCTGACGGCTCAGCTGGTGCCGTCTCATCCCATCTGGCGGGAAAGCAGGTCTTCTCCAGCTTTGTACCAGCGGAGAAACTGATGAGGCACCCGGGAGGCTTCGGTTTCCTCTCATCCCCTTGTACCCCCCAGCCCGGGAGACGGAGGACTGGCCCTACCGTCTCCTTCGCGGTGCGCTCAGAGGCCGCAGAGACGCGGCACCTCGCGCGGGGCTCGTGGTAACCACCGCCCGGTGTCCACAGGTCTCTGTTCTCCCATTCTTTCCAAAACCCACTGAGACTCGGGTCTCAGATACAGTACTGTAAATCCTACTTTAGGGGGAAAGTCTCACATCGGTTTTCTCTGTCTGGGGCCAGGTAGAGCCCGAGGTCCCCCTGACATGCGTTGCCGCCAGCGTCGCTGCGGTGTGGCTCAGAAAAGATGGGCAACCAGAGTTGGTAGGAAAGAGAAGAAAGATGCACTCACAGTGAGTTTTCCTCAGAATACCCTGGGCTTCCCCCTTGGTTTTTCTTTTGTTTGAGGAGACTTTCTCCTTACTGGGAGACCCACAATTCTGACTTCATATTTTCCTTTCTGAAAGAGGTGACTGAATCTATTCTGGTTCCACATAGAAAAGACAGATCCATTAAACACATCTCCACACAATAGCACTTTTAAAGATGTTGTTTTGTTAAGTTTCCTAGCACTACTAAATAATTAAAGTTATCAAAAAATAACTTTGCAGTAGAACTGGAAATTATATTCTTCTTAATGAATGGATTATTTTTTCTAGCGATGGATGCTGACCTATGCTTTTTACCTTGTAGTTTCAAAAATGTGGACATTTGGGCAAATTCTGAAAGGACATTCCAAACTGTCCTGTGCAAAGTCCTTTGGTTGTAGGAATATAAATATCCTCAAGCTAGCAGAATTAGTGAGGATGTCTTGGGGTGCATTAACGTCTAATCTTGTCTCAAATTGGCCTAAAGAACAGGGAAAAAGTATTACTCAATATAAGAAGTCCCGAGATAGGGAACACGGAGTTGATTAATTCAGCAGCACAGTAGTGCTGTGTGAGACCCAGAGTCTTCCATGATCCTGCTCTCCTACCCTCAGCCTTTCAGCTCGGGTACCACAACAGCTGATGGACAGCTGGTGCCGTTCTAGGTTGTCACACGTAGACATGTGGCAGAGTAAGAAGAAGAGTGTCTTTTTATTGTTTCTCTTTAAAGATGATGAACTGTTTCTCATGAGCCCCCCAAAAAAGACCACCTTTCACATCTGATTGTCAGAAACCTCTCTAATCTGTCCACTCTTAGCGATTAATGGCGATGTTGATGGAGTCGCCAGGACTCAACTGCAATGATTAGGATTTAAAAGTGCATTTGGTCAGCATCCCACAAAGATAGATATCTAAACAAAATCAGTTTCTAGATTTTGGGCAGGAAAGACTCTGTTAAGATGGTGAAGCAAAACTGGGCACATGGGCATGTCCGATGTCAGAGCGTATACTCCTAATTCCCATCATTTTACCTCTCGCCTTTAGTAAACAAAAATTCAAATAAATCATTAAAAATGTTCGCCAACTCTGCTTTATTAATCTTAAAGGCAGAGAGTTTCACATGTAATATTGCTTGCATGGGTAGAATTACTCTGTCATTTCTCCCAAAGTTTTTGAGGTGGTAAAATCTGACCAGGTATTATTTGAGTGTCCCTGTGTATCAGTGTGTGTAAAATAGAAAAATTTATTTGCGTACATGAGATAGGTAGATGATCACGTTGACTGACACATATCCATCTCAATACCAACGAAAATATTATCATGTAAGTCTTATAAAGGAATGGCAGACTAAATTGCACTCACTGAAAATAGTATTGAAGTAAACAGAAATCTCGTAAAAACATACACTTAAACACTTTTATTCAAGGGCATTAAGTCTGAAAGCAGTTACACAACAAATTGAGGACATATTCACAAATGAAACTGAGTTCTTACAAAAGTGGATTTTTTTCCCAACAATGACAAAAATCAAGCTCCAGTAAATGCATACACACTCCTCTTTTTTAATACAATTATCAAGAAAGAGAAACCAGAATTTCCAGACACTGACATTATTTTTCATATAAGGAATGACCAGAGTTGTCTAATTTTAAACACATTATTTCACAGTTAAGTTCCACATGGTGCTTAGCATTCAGGCTTCCAAATCAAATTTCACTATACCTATAATAGCAACTGACTGCATATCTATTTCTGCCAGAAAACAACATGATTTTTTTCTGAAATTTAATAGTTATTTGTATCAAACTATTTTCCATATTCTGAACACATTAGGAACAGTTTTACCTAGATTTAGTCTTAGGTACACCTGCATACTTAGAAGAGCTGTTGTCTCCATGCTTGAGTGGTCCAAATTCTTATGAAAGACTCTTTTTTCCTCAAAGAAAGGGGCATAGGAGAGATTTCCCAAACTTGCTAATTCTTCATAGTACTATTGAGCCAGAAGTTTATAAGTAAGCTTTTTGAATATTTTTGAGGTCATCAATATAAGAAGCAAGCAGTCACAGAGTGGATGCTTGTTTTATGCTGTGGTTCGGTCCCTTGGATAAACTCACCACTCAAATTTTTTTCAAATATACCCTCATGTGTTTCCATCTGCCCACTCCTGAGTGGAAGGGACAGGAATGTGACGTCTCAATGTGTTTATTAAATTTGGTGTCGCTATGTTACAGGGGAGTGTTTTACATGCCAGTTGAGAAAAAGAAGTTGGTAAAAAGTAGCTGCGTACTGACAGAGAGCACTCTGTGGCTCAGGTAGGGTAGCTTCTCCTCCCTAAAAAACTTGTGTGGTATGCTATTCAATGAATATGAACATGCTATTTGTTTAACAGAATTTCAGTTAAATTATTGTCAAACCATTTCCTCTGCAGGAAACAAATCTTTGATTTATGGAGTAATAACTTCCTCTTGTTCCTCTAATAAGAAATTCAAGAGCACATGAATGCCACTTAGTTTTCTACCTGTCTTCAGAGAAATTTAATTGTGTGATCGCTGTGGAGGACATGCAAATGGCAATGAGGGCCTGCCCCAGTTCTGGGTCGGGGGAAGCTGCCCTGCTGCCTTTTGTGCAGGAAGCACCAGCCCTCTCTGTGCTCAAGGTTGCCCACTGCTTGGTCCAGGATGGGGTACTTGTTTTAAAATGGCCTGCGTGTAGACCACTCAGTGGCTGTCTCTTGAGACAGTTGGGCATGAAGGTGTCTGCCCAATAGAGCAACCAAGGCAGAGGTAATTCCCTAAAACAATCAAATTATTCCCTCTCTTTTCAGAACTTTCACAGCAGAATAGGAGATGAGTGGCCTGTCAGAAGTGGAAGAATGTTAAAGAAGCAGTGGCTGTGCGTGTCCTGCGGGAAAGAAGAGAAGAATCAGTTTCTAGCACTGCCTCGAATTTTTGTCTCTATATGTACTTAGATAATATTAATATACACTCACGTCATCTGAGTGAGTTTCAATTACTTTCAGTCAGAAGGGTTAATATAATCCCTAAACTAATTCTTTCTTTTTAAATTGGAATATCATCTCTTATATGTCACCCTGACTGACCTAAAAACAAGGACTGTGACAAAAGACTTGTATTACGTGATGTCTGACTCAAAAGAGTTTGCACACTCACTCACAGAAGAAGACTCCCGCCTGAGAGATCAGAGAACAGCTAATTTGGGAGACCAAGGTAATCATTAAAAAGTTTAAGATTTTTTAAAAAGCTTTTAAAAAGTCATTTTAAAAGGTCTTGAAACTTGCAAACACAAAGAAAAAACAATCCCAATAGATAAAAATGAATAAGTCTGATGACATCACACTTAATGAGACAATGAGGAAACGGGCACTCATCAGAGAGTGACTTGGTGACACCTGGTAAAGGTGACCACGTGCCTGATCTCCAGCAGGTGTCTGCTTGAGAAACCCTTGCAGATGTTACAGGCGACATGTACAAAGATGTTTACTGTGGCACTGTTTGTAAGGAAAAATACTTTGTGTAACAAATGAATGAAACATATTTCATTCACATAATGAATGAATGACATGTATTTCAAGTAATGAATGAAAAACGGAAGCATCCTAAGTGTAGTTTGTTCTACTTTCCTGTTCACCTCTTTACAATTCTCAGGGACAGTTATCCCATTTAACAGATGAGGGAACTGAATAAGAGAGGTTACTTTGCCCAAAGAGAGTAAGTCGGGGAGCCAGGATTCGCTCCTGGGAGCCCTTACCCTAACTTACCTCATTTCTGTAAATGGCATAGAAATGTGAGGTCAGATGGGGCTACTGCTCTGCAGTCTTAGCTCATGGGGGAGTTGTGCCTCGCCAGGCGTTGGCAGGTGCTCAGTAACATCACTAAAGTCTGAGCTCCTTACTCAATAAGTTGGTGCTGAGGGCCAAGCACCGGAAACCGGGAAATGTCCAGGAGCCATCCATCAAGACAAGGTAGGACTGGTGTCCGTGCAGCAACACCAAGCCCACCGTGGAGATCTGGAGCTCAAGTGACTCTAGGTTGAGTCGGATTGTTCTGCGTACAGTTAGATTGGGGCAGAGTCAACCTACTGTGGACTGTTAGATAAGCTGCTTTAGGGAAGAGCAGTAAGTGGCGGGACTGGGGCATTCGGAGCTGGAGATGAAGCTGATTTGCCTCAAAACAGAGTCAGACTGAGCGGGGACTTGAAGCTGCAGAAGTGGGAACAGCAGAGGTGGCACCGCTCCTCAGGTGGGCTCTCCTGTGGGTGACGGACTCCCTGGCAGTGAGTCCCAGAAAGAAATGATTAGCAAGTTTCCCTTCTAATTGCATTCCCCCGCGCAGAAGAACTCCCCCTTATCTAATTTAAATAGGTCTCCAAAATTTAGCCACATTGCTTTTAATTACATTGCTGAGATAATAATAAAGAGAATAGTCCCCGGCGGACTTCCGTGACTCCTTTGAGGACACTTCATTTTATGTCCTACTTAAAGGCTGTTAAAAAATCACTTTCCAGCTGAGTACAGTTCAATGCTGAAGCACTTAGCTTATCTGACCCTCACATTCATTATTTTTATTACACCAGCAGGAACTTTAATGTTCTTTTCCCCTTTCCTACAAAGCCACGTGGCCCCAAGGAGACCCAGTTCTCTCAGAACGCCTAAGAGGAAGCTCCTTAAACACTGCACGGCTAAAAAGTGCTCTCAAGTGCGCTAACCCAAACCCGAGGTTCTGTCAAATCAGTGGATTTAAGGGGCCCGTCTGTGTATGAGTGTTTTGAGATGTCATTAAAATTCTTACAAAAACTGAAAGTGAAATGAGGAAGACTGATTGAGCAATCGAATAGAAGGGCGAATGCCAGGAAGACCTAGCGTACAGTAGGGCAGGGATGCAGCGGGGCAGAGAGAAGAAAATTCAGGAGAACTCTCCTGAGGGCGAAAGCCAAGCTGGGCGATGTAGTCAATGTAGGACATCAACAAACACAGATAACAGGAAATGATCCATTCTCTGTGGTCACTTATTCTAAAGGCCCGAACCTTCAAAGTTCCAGGAGGGAAATGGATGACTCCACACGAGGGGAGCAGGCACGCCTTTCTTCTTGCCTTAAGAGAAGAGAAGAAATGAAACTGAATGAGAGTGTCTCCATCCTCCCCCAGAAGGAAAGCCCCTCTGTCCGACTCTCCAAAGATGGAAAGCTGCTGGCCGTGACCCTGCTGCTGGCCCTGCTGTCCTGCTGCCTCACGGTGATGTCTTTCTGCCGGGTGGCCGCCCTGCAAGCAGAGCTGGGGAGTCTCCGGGCGGAACTGCAGGGGCACCAAGCTGAGCAGCTGCCAGGCCCTCCCCGGGCGCAAGCAGCAGCCCCCAGGGCAGCTGTGCAGCCGGCTCCAGCTGCCACCTCCGCGCTGAAAGTGAGTTTGCAGCAGCTGCAGCCCAGGCACGAGTCTCCCCGCACTGCTGCCTCCCCCGACCTCAGAGGTCTTTACCATAACTTGGGGTTTTTCTCTTCTTAGGGCATCTTTGCACCACCACCTCTAGGCGAAAGCAACTCCAGCCGAAGCAGCAGGAAGAAGCGTGCTGCTCAGGACTCAGAAGAAACAGGTACGTTTGGGGCGCAGAAGCGTTTAGTGGTCGGGGATCCCAGCGTTCACAGATGTGGAGGAGGGCATCCGGTTTGGGGGCACAAGAGCTGGACATAACCTAGAGACTGTGAAATTTGACATCTAAACCAGATGTGGCTTTATGGCAAAGCCCGAGCACATACAGATTTAATAGGCTGCACAGCAAGTTTTCTCCTCCAATGAGCAGATTTTGTGCGTGGAAATATTTGTGCTATACATTAAGCATGGAGGAGCAAAAACGGGGCACATAGTTGTCCTCAAATAGATAGTTCACCCCTATGTAAGAAGCATTGTGCATCACTCCCTATAAAAAGCGTGGCATGTTAGCCTAGAATTGGATTTGTCTACCTGGGTAGCATGAAGCTCAAGACAAGCATTTCCTGTGTTGTGCTCTGTGAAACCAAGATCGCGGTGGGAGCAGGTGTGTGTTTGTGCTTTATTTTGTTTCTTACTTTAAATACAGTTTATTTTATACAGAAAAACACACATTTTGAAAATTTTCTTTAACGTATGCTTTTCCAGGAGATCCATATGTTTATAACCTTCTTGTAATACTTCCGAGTGATTTCTGCCTTTCTTCGTGTTCCACAGAATCTTACAGATTCCTGACGCCTCAGATTTGGTGAGGCTTCCCCAAATGCTCAGTTGTAATTCCTTCATTTCAAAGATGAAAAAAGAGCATTTGCATTGCATTTACTAATATCACAATTTAACAAATCCTTGGTATCATTTCCCTTTTATAATGAAAGAACGTTTCTGAGCACCTAGAATGTGCCCAGCAGGCCTGTGCTAGGACAGGTGTTGTCACACCTGCTGGTTCCTTAACCTTCACAGTGACCTTGAGGAAAGCAGAGCACGTGTGGTTGCTGTGTACATCTGTGCTTCTGAAGGGAAGCACGTGAGAGACATGGAGACCAGGTGTTCTATTTGACACACATTACTTATTCTAACTGTAAGCTTATTTGTCACTAAGTGCTTTATTCATAAAAAAAAACCTCTTATTTTATAAAACCATAATTTTTTGTACCTGGTTCTTCTATCTTTGTGCCAATTATCAGAAACAATTGGGTTTAAACATTTTTAAGCTAGGAAACACTCATATTTTTACTATACTTTAACACATCAATTATTTTCATATTTTGCATTTTATCATCTATGTTTTCTACATAATTGAAAAAAATACAGCATGTATACTCTAGTATATTTTTGTGTTCACTTATTACACAATAAGCATTTTCCCTATTTCTAATTTCTCACATGTCTTCATTAGTTTCTTAATTTTCATACAATTATTTAACATGATCATTTCCTTTTTTTTTTTTTTGCTATAATGGAAATGGAAATTTTTGTGCAGATCTCTTGTTTCTGAGGAATGATATGTTCAGTATAAATTCCGTGGATGCAGTGTCTGAGCTTAAGAGGATGGACATCCTCATCTCTCCTGCTACCTATTGCCATATTGCTTTCAAAATGAGTTCTAAATATGTGCAGCCAGAAATGGCGTGTACAAGCTCGCCACATTCTTACCACGTTTTATCTTGTAAAATTTATTTTGGCTGCTTTTGTAGTTGTAAAGCAGTATCTCAAATTTAATTTGTTGCTTGTTTACAAATAAGAATTAACTTCTTTCCACATATTTGATACTTCTAATTTTATCTTCTGCTAATTTTTGATTATAACTTCCCTTGTTTGCCTGTCCTAATTTTTTATAATTTTTACTAAACTGTATATTAGACATATTAATGTTTATCAGAATTTTGATGGAAACATTTTCACAATATTTTACTGCTTTTTTAAAATTGTACAGAGATTTTGCATCTGTGTATTTTAATGTGACAGACTTTTCCTTTTGACTTTCTCTAATACATCAAAGCTAAAAATATGTTTGTAATCTCTTAAATAGTTGATTCTATTTTCTGCTACTTTGAGTTTTTTATAATTTAGTGTTTTAGTTTGGTATTTAACTCATTAATCCTTCTGGCGTTTATTTTGGTAGCTCATGTCATATCAGCCTTAACTTCCCCTTTCTTCTTCTATTTTTTCCTTCCAAACTGCTGCTAAATATCTCAACCAAATTTATTAGATGATTCTTTTTAACTTATTTGTGTTGGAAATTTTACTGTATTATATTAAGTTCCTCATATATAGTTGAATCTATTTGAAACTTTTTTCATTGATTTATTATTCTGTTTATCTGTATTAAATAAAATATTTTAAGTAATTTTGTAACATAATGAGCTTCACTGTCTGGTAGGGTCAAGATGCCTCAATCTTCAACTGTCTCTGCTAGCAGTCCCCTGCCTCTAAATATTAGTTTTACAAATGAACCTTAACTTCACCATTCCAAAGAGGACATAGGCTCATTACAGCATATTTAAGAAGAAAAAATTGAGTAAGAAATCAATAACTTCCTGAGTCTTACTTCCCCAAAATATCCTCTATTAATGTTTTTAAATTTCCTCCCATGTGGATATTTTTACATATTTGTGTTTTTATGGCATGCAAAAATTGTGTACTGATGAAACATTTTCCCCAAGTAATATGCAATTTTTAGAAAGTTGGAGAATAACGGAAAATTCTAACCAAGTAAATCAAAATTTACCCACTTTCCAAAGCCCACATGTAATCACTAATGTCATTATCATGGCTTACCTCAGATTTTTATAAACTAATATTGTATACAGTCATGAGCCCCATAATGACATTTGTCAATGACAGACTGCATACATTATGGTGGTCCCATAAGATTGGTACTGTGTAGGTGAGATGTGTAGTAGGCTATACCATCTAGGTTTGTGTAAGTACACTCTATGATGCTCACACAATGATGAAATTGCCTAATGACCCATTTCTCAGAATGTATCCCCATCATTGAGTGACATATGACTGTATATATATATATATATGTATACTATATGTACATAGACATATAGTATATATGCATATATAATGTGTATATATAGTACATAGTTCATATACATCTCTGTATATCTCTATATCTCTCTCTGTGTATGCTTGTAACATTGATAGATTCGAGATGGAAGGTTTGAAGACGAGAACCTTAGTGACAGGTAATATATGCTATTCTTTGTCAAGGAAATAGGCTTGAATGTTGTTTTAGACACTATCCTTTTGTGCAAGGAAAATTTATTTTGCTTAGCACAACTCCAAAATTAATGTGTATATACCCAGAAGGTTGTCTGAAACTCAATGATTTTTTTTTTCTGTTTGGTAGGGTCATTTTTTTGGAATTGAGAAAATTTTATGCGGTTTGAATCTATACAGCTTTCCTTGGTTTTTGTTTCCATTCTAGTTGTTCTCATTTATTTTAGGTAAGACTCAAAACCTTAGGTTGTCCCTTCCACTTTCAAAGTGTTCATTTATGTTCTTATTTATTAATTTTCTATATATATTTTAGAACCATTGACATTTTTGTTGGAATTTTATAAAAACTGTAACTTTGAAGAAAAAAATGAATTTTCACCCTGTTTAATTTATATATTCAAGAATGTTTAATATCTCTCCATTAAATATCAATTTTTAAATTTCCCAATAAGACACAGTGTTCCTTCTATAGGTTTCACTGTTCTTTCATAATTAATTTAAAAAGGTTGTATTGCCATTTTGGAGTAAAAGCATTTTAAAATAGCTTGTTAAACTGTTAAAAATGTACAGTTTTCAATAAATGATGCAGCATTTGATCTCATGCTTATTTTTAAGCCACATCAACACACTTAGTGGATTCATACTTAGACATTATTTTAGATGTTTTTGTAGAATAATCTGCTTTCTACATATACTCTTCAATGTCAATGTGCCATCATTTTATAACTATGTCAAAAAAGTTCACAGCTAAATATTGCTAAATAACATACCAGAATGTTACCCAACTTATTTTTCTATAAATCCAACCCAAATTTCACCAGGCACTTCAATTTTATTGTGTAGAAGTCTAATCTCCCCAGCACAGTATTTGGTACTTATTATATATCACCTAGGAAGGTTGTTGTCTTTTCATTTGTGTGTGTTCTGTCTGTACAACCAGATAGTAGAGACTTCTGTGGTCTGGGTCCTATTTCTTTTGCATGTTCATCATGACACTTGTGTACAGTCGGTATTCTATGAATATTTGTTGATCAATTTTGGGCTCAATATGAAGTGAGTAGAATGATTTGGCATCATTTGGGGGGGATTTTCCCATATTTCTTCACTTGTCAGATTTTGATCAGAGGCCATCTTATGAAAATTTTTAACTTGACATTTAAAACAACTAATTAACCAAAGAATGAGCCTGATCATAACTAGAGTCTGGGGGAGAGTTTGGGAACCCCTTGCCTCAGATCTTCTTAGTGCATCTGGTAGAGGCACAATTTGGGCTCACTGAAAACTCATAGAGAAATTCCCATATTTAGCAACTTCTTTAACTATTCTTTCATAGATTTCTGGTTTTATTTGATGTTTTTTAAATTTTAATTAAAGTATTATTTACATACAGAAAAGGGTACATATCTTAAGGATTCAGCTTGGTGAATATTCACAAACTGAACAGCAGTAGATGAAAGGACAGACATCACCACCAGCCCTCACAACCACTTGGTACTCCCTCCAGCCCTCCCAAGGGTAAATGCTGCTTTTTCCTAATTTTAAAATTTGGTACTTTGGCTCCAGTTTTGTTTTTCTTAATTATTTTGTGTTTCAAATGAAGGTCTTATTAAGTTTTATGTGTTTCATAAGATAATTTCTGATAATAGTACAACAAACAGAAATGTGGGGAAATCCAGGATCAAAGAATTGCCAAATTGTTTCATATTAGCCAAAAATTCACTTTTAAGCCCATAAGTGTATTTGTAGATATTCTCAATTTAAAAAGAACTAAAATGATGTGACTTTGAAATATTATGTATTAAAATTCCTTTACAAATGGAATCCTGATGACCCATGTTTTGAACCATCAACTAACTATAATTCTATTCATTTTGAGAACCTAAGATAAGCATCTTTAGAGTCCATCAAGAAAATGAAGTCTTTCAAATCAGTTTCTACTGAACTAAGACAGTTTATTAATAAAATCTGGTGATCTCCGTATTTTCTCCCTTGTTATTCAGTAGGGAATTTAGAGGTTATTAGAAATCCATGTGTTTTAGATTATAAAAAGACAAAAATTATCTTTTATTGACAATGTTCATTATACTTGTCTCAATCGTAATAGTAAAATAGTGGCGAAAACATGAACAATTCAAAGAAATATAAAAATAAGAGTAGAAAAAATTACCCATATTTTATCTTCTAAATATTTATTGAAAGATTTTGACCAATATACTTTAAGTTATTGTCTCCATAAATAAACTTTTTAGTTTGAAATTATTTGAGAATTACGGAAAAGTTGCAAAGATAGTGCAGAGAGTTGCCATATACCCCTCACCCAGTTTCCCCTATGTTACCATCTGACACTACCATGGTAACTTTTTAACAACTAAGAAACCAACATTGGGGCTTAACTAATCACTAAACTCCAGACTTCATTTGAATTTCACCAGCTTTTCCACTAATGTCCTTTTTATGTTCCAGGAACCATCCAGGACAGCACATTGTATTTAATATTTTTTTAGGCCAGAGTTTTGAATACAGTGTACATAAGTTAACACCTAATATTCTAACTTAAGTATTTCTCTGGGTCAAACATTTTTAATTGTTAAGAGTAAAAATATCGATACTATTTTTGATTCTTCTTTCTGGAAATTCATAGTCATTCTCCTTTGCAAGGAAAGATGGGATATCTGAGGGGTCTGAAACATTGTCCTCGTTTCATTGAAATTTCTAGCTCAGCTGTAATATATAAGGCTGTAACATGAGTGTTGAAAGCATTCAGTGTAGAAGTCAGCCATCCAATTTATACCAAAATTAGGTTAACTGGAGCCTCTTACCCTGTCAGGGTGTGTTGCTTCCTAGAAGAGAAACAGCTGGCTATTGTCATGGTGATCTTTGACCAGAATCTTTTCCTGAATGTTCTTTTTCCTTCCCCTGCTTCAATGGCGAGAGACTCTTTTATCAGTGTTGCAAGAGCTGGCTTCTGTTCAATTTCCAAAAAAGTATTTAAAATGAAAATAGTGATCTGACAACCAAATCTTTGAACCCTGTTCTCGTCAAGTTTAAAGTTTTGGGAAATAGAAGAGCTAGGAAACAAGTCAGTCGCTGCAGCCAAAAGTGAAGCCGTGTCTCTTCCACAGATCCCACAGACCTGCTAGGTTCCAAGTACTGTTCTAGGTGTTGGGTCTTGATCAGAAAACAAAACAGGTAAAAATTTCCTTCCCATCAGAGATTACATTATGGTGAGGTGGCAAGACACAGAAAATAATAAACATAATTAATGAGCAAATTATAATACTAGAAAATGGTAAATATATTGAAAAGGTAAAAAATTTAGGGCAGAGTTAAGGAAATCAGCAGTGTGAAGGGTGAGGAAGGGGGAAGAGGATGTGTTTCTATTTTAAATAGGGAGGCCAGGGTAAGTCTATCTTCTCCTTGGAAGCTCAATAATTCTTTATTCTTTCAACTTAAAAAAAATATTGCAGACATGGGTAGGTATTTTAAAAATAAATTCACAATGTTGAAGGATGTGTTCTCATTAATAGTTCTGTAGGAATGGATGCTGTTAGTTTCAATGTTTAATTATGCTTTTTGTAGGTCAAGTCCTACTTGAAAGAGCTGCATGGGGCAGCGGCACTTTTGTTGTGGTAGGATTTTCCCTTAAAGGATATTACCAATTCTGAAGAGTTAGAGACGAAACAGATTTTTCTCAAAATAGAGGAAACACCCAATGAGCAAAGCTCTGAGGTAATCACTCCAGAATATACAGAAAAAGGGAGAGAGAAATGAAGTTATTGGATATGTTCCATGTGCAAGCTCTGGGTTAGGCCCTGTGGATCTCTATCATTTACCCTCTCAATAACCCTATTAGGTTGGCATATTGTCTTCACTGTAGATGAAAGAATTAAAGCCCAAAGGTAGTCAATTCCTCAGCTCTACAAGTGAACTATTTAGTTGGAGAAATTAAACAAAATTAATGTAAATTTTAAGATAATAAAATAACAATAAGGAAAGTAACATGCTCTTTAGCCTTTAAAAGCACATGTAAATTATGACTTCAGCTGATTCTCCCAGCAACACTATGAAATAGATATTATTATTCTCATTATATAGATAAGAAAAAATGTTTCAAAATTAAGTGTCAATCTCATGATTAAACAGCTAATTGGTTTGAGAACTAAGGTTTGAATTCATTATCTAATGACTATAAATTCTGAGTTTTTTTGATTATGCAAACTGTATGTGCTTAATGTTCAAGTAAGACACCAGATGTGAGAAAAATTATTAGGTCTTAGAGAGGCCCAGACTGTTATTAATATTATTACCAGTGAGAGGGACATCTACTTATGGAATCACAGAATGTTAGCAAGTGGGCATCACAGACTGAAAGATTGTCTAGACCATGGTGGAGAAGAGCTGAGCTGGTTGTGAAGGCTGAGTAGAATTGGGTAAGAGGAGAGTGTATCCTAGGGTATGGAAAATAGAAAAAATATGAGAAGAGGCCTTATTGTGGTAGGAGGAAGAGGCACAACACGTGCAAACACCTTCCATTATCCCTTTGCTCTTCTAAATTTTTGAATTTTTGCAAGTGTTGATTGATTGACGTATTTTTTACAAGTTCAGGCTTTTGCCTTCTCTTCTTTCTCCTCCTGTGGCTAGACTGAGAGAGACAGGGGAAACTGAAAATTGCTGCTCTGTGATATATTCTGACACTTGTGAAGTCACACTGCAGCTCATCCTTTTTCTCTTCTATCTGCTGCTCTAGAGTTTCTTCTGGGAAATAAAGAATAAAAAATTTTAGAGAAATGGCACACAACAATTTACTTTTAAAAATATTATAGCATGTTACAGTTCTATGGATGAAGATTCAAAAACTTATTATTGAGGATTATTTGTTATGAAAATCTTTTCCATATAACCATAGACCCAAAGATTTATTGTTAGAGAGTCCAGATGTCATGGAAATAGTTTTTTTTAATGGAATCTGTTTTCCATAAGCATTAATTTAATTTGATTTAACATGTATTATAAAATTGGATGTAAGGATGGGGTTTTTAAGAATTATTTGGAAAAGCTGGGTGTTGTTATGAGGTCTACTTTCTTTTCTAAATTGTTCCACAGACTTTTTTACAGTCTGCTGTAAACCAGACACTGTGCAAATCTGTGAATGATGGTCCTTAATATCAAGTGACTCTCAGTCTTGGGAGAGAGGCAGTTATAGAAACAATTAGTATCGAAAGTGAAATGTATTTCAACAGATGAACATACAAAGTGTAGTGGGATCAAATATTTAGCTAGAAGGATCAGAGAAAGAGTTGATATTTGATTTGAGCCCTGAAGGAAGAATGGGGTTTCCCCAGATGGAAAGGTGAGGAATATTTAGCCAGAGGGAATGGCAGATACACATCCACGGAAGTATGAAGACAACCTCCTGGTCTGAGAAGGTGTGTTTAAGTACACCTGGGGGTGGGAGAGTAGAGTTCCTGAGGCTGTGAAGGTAGACGTGGTTTTTGTGTGCAAGGGAAACCCATTGAAGGAATTATAGACATTTAAAGGACGAGATGAAAGTTGGGTTTTGGAAGATAATTCTGGAGGAAATACAAGTGATGGACTAAGAATTGTAGAAAAGAGAAAAGGCACAAATTGGTAAGCTAATGTACTTGTCAAGAACGTGAGGGTAAAGATGTGAGCTTAGGCTACCATGCTCCTCATCTTACTGTTTGTTATTATTCTCTCTCTCTCCCCTTCAACCACACTTGCTGTGTCCCTCTAACATCAGCCTTTGTATATACTCATGACTATTAATTTTGTCTAGAATATTTCATCCCCTGCTTCCTTCTGACTTTAGTTCAAGTGTCACTGCTCATAGAACCTTTCCTCATTGGATCAAATGTCTGGGCACTGTCTCTCTCTCACAGTTGCAATTTTAATTCTGTTTTTGTGATATTGATTCATATCTTTCCCTTACTAGATTGTAAACTCTGTGGGGGTAGGGATGGCGTCTGCTTTTTTTGCTTTCCCTAGCACAATATATGAGACAAATTTAGTGCTCAATAAAATTGTTGAATGAGTTGAATGAGAGATGGAATCTAAATTGAACGAAAGTTAAAAATTCAAACCATCAGAACTTATTTATTAGTTGGATCTCAAGATTGAGGAGGAAGGAATCAAGCAAGTTTATAAAGTTTCCAGCTTGGTGAACTCAGATGATGGTTATACATCCACTAAGAGAGAAAATAGAAAAGGAGTAAGAGGTGAGTGTGTGAGGAACACAAAGACATAGATTTGGGGCATGTGGAGTTTGAGTATCACCATGACATCCAGACAGAAACTTCCAAGGGGAAGTTGAAGATGTAACAGCCAATTGTGCAACTCATTGGCAGCTTTCTTCAGACATTCAAGTGTATTTCTATTTTTTGTTTTTACCTTCCTTGACTTTAGGCATGCTTGCATGTTGTGTCATGAAGCTAATGTTTTTCACTGGTAAGTTATTGGTATTCAGTGCCTTCTAAGTACACATCATCAATAAAGAGAAATATTCTAAAATAAGGCAAAGAAGTCATGGCAAAAGAAAAAACATATCCTGTGCAGATGATGACTCAAGTACAAAATTAGCAAGTTTAAATTAACATCTTTGCTCAGTTGTAAAATGAAACAACATTAGACAGTGTTTTTTGTTTCTTGGTTTCTTTTACTCTTAGTGCTTATGAGGCTATGTAAAGGGCTACCTTTTTACATTTCTTACATTGCTTTAGGCATAGAACATAGTTGCCTTATGAGTGGTACATGACAGTGTTTGATTAATGCTAAAGACTCTCTACACATCCACACACACATATAGAAAATCTTCAATTCAGATGTTTCTCTTTAGTTATTTCTTTTTTTTATTTTATCAACTCCTTTTCAAGCCCTCCAAAAAACCAGGACCCCTTTCTTACTTCCCCAAGGCCATTATAGTGCTACCATCTTTCTGAATTATCCAGAATTGAAAACTTGTTTTTATTATTACTTTTTAATTCTCCTTCAAACATATGTAGTCATTAGTCACAAACTTTAAAATTTTTCTTCACTGTTTCTCTTGGATGCTCCATTTATATAATTTTATTTGAGATCAAATCATCCTAGTATTATATTTATTACCAGGCAACAGCTGAACCTTTGCTTTCAATCTCCCTTCATGACATCACATTCTACACATGGACACACATATGATCTTTCTCAAGCACATGTATCAGGCAGGGCCATCTCAAGTTTAAGAATCCCTGATTTTTTTCTATTTTCTAGTAGGTCAAATATATACTTATCTATCCAGCTCTCTAGAAATTCTTTTAAAACTCTCTCAACTCTTACTGGTTTCTTAATCATTCAAGGATAACTGCATATTGCTGATCAAACAAAACATTATAATCCAGCTTTCAACCCCTAAGTTCTTGTATTTCCATTTCAGTAGAAATGTTTAACCCAAAACCATGCTCGCTTCAATCTCTTCATAAATCTGTGTCCAGCATTAGGTCAATATTTAGATCTTTAAGAGATTTTGCCTAATTAAACTTTTCCAGCCAGTGATTATTTATTCAAAACTAGTTCAAGAAAAATCAAACTTCTACATTTGTCATGACTTCCATATACTGAATGACAAGGTATATGAAATGAAAGAGAGACATCGCCTTCAAAGAGTCCTCATTCTTTAAAACTGTCTGGTGCAATGCGAACAATGACAGAAGAAAGAAGAGATAAAGGAAAATGCAGGAAGGACATCTCATCCAGACTAAAGAGCTTGGAAGAAACTTCTTGAATGAGATGAGTGAGAAAAACTGTGAAGAATTAGTAGGTGTAGGTCGTGTGGACAGGGTAAATGTGATGGGAAAAGCTCTATGTATGATGTTTCTTGTGGGAGCCATGCATAATCCATAAGGACTGCATTATTTATGGTATTTTATGTTAGATTTAGCTTTTTTGAAACAACGTATAATAAGCCAGATTCCAATTTGAAAGGGTTTAGTTCCAATACAGAAAATAACACCACAGATATGAGCAATCCCATAAACTTTCAAATCTGTTTTCCTGATTAAATAATATTTGAATATTACACTTAAAAAGGTGGCTTTCAGACTCAAAGTGCTTTCCATATGGAAAATATTTAAATTCTATTCTAATTGTGAAGTTGGTTGTATTTTATTATATAAAATATTGAGCAATAGCAAATTATTTTTGTTCTAAGAGTTTTTATTTTAGAAATTGTCTTTTGTAAACTATTTCTGTCATCAATATAATATTTTGTTTTTAGAAATATTTTCCACAAAGTTCAATATTTTGAGTCAATTTTCTTATGCTGTAAAAACATACTTAACAATATTAGTTATCTGTGTTTCACACATCATTTTGATATATACTATATAGATTTAGAAATATATGTCCCTCCATCAGATGCAGAAAGGTTTAATATATGCTATTGCCTTGCTTAGTTAAAAAGATAAACCATTCTCAGGCCAGCTCCAGTGGCCTAATGGTTAAGTTCAGCACATTGTGCTTCAGTGGCCCAGGTTTGGTTCCCGGGCGCAGACCTACACCACTCGCTTGTCAGTGGCCACGTTGTGATGGCGGCTCACATACAAAGCAAAGAGGAAGATTGGCAGCAGGTGTTAGCTCAGGGTGAATCTTCCTCAGTAAAAAAAAAAAAAAAAAAAAAAAGATAAACTATTCTCAAACTTGTGTAATTCTGTTCAATTGTCCTAGAGGGAAAGATGTATGAAAGACTTGAAAACGAAACACAATCAATTAATATGACAATTGTTATCAATATGTGTTCCTTTCATTAGATTGTGCATTCTCAAAACTCTTTGTGGTTGAATATCTATGCTACTGGGAGATATCAAAAAACAATATTGCTCTTTTTGGCCCACCTTTTGTGAACAATAATCTATAGTCCAAGGTCAGATCTATGTTGAATAGGAAAGAGAGCCCTAAAAGACTGAACTAGAGATATGTTGATAATAGATGTCAAATTTCCTAAAAAGGAAGAATCAAAATGTGAAGAGGTCAATACCACTGATAAGACTGACGGGACCTATGCAGCATCTAATGAGGCCAGGATGGAAAGTCCTGTTCTTATTTCCAAAATAACTCCTTGAAAAGCCCAGTGACTTTCTCTAGAATAAGGAAAATTAATGAATAGCACTAGCTTCAGGAGTATAATTCAAACACTGTTAATGCACTGTCATTTTAATATCCCATTTTCTTTTCTGAAGAGTATTTTTTGAAATAAATTTTTCTCTCCATAGTGTATTTTCTCCTAAAAGTTAGAGTCCTGCTACTACATGATGGAATAGACTATTGTTTTTCAACATGTAGGTTGTGGCTAATTTTTAGTTGGGCTGTGGAGATTAAAATTCAGGTACTTTCACATTGGCTTGGTAGGGTCGAGGTACCACTCAGGGAAACCTCTTTCTGTCTGAGTAGAATATGTAAGTCTCCCAGATTTGAATGAGTTTGGGGGAAACAGTCAGGGAAAGGGTTCATTGAAATAGTAAGTTATGTATTATGCTATTTCTTTGGTCTCTTTATCAGCTTCATTTGGTCTTCATGCTCTCATCATGTCCTTTTATTATTCAGTACTGTTAAGAACAGTAATGCTAACACTACTATTAATAATAATAGCCTAGACTGATTTTGTCTTCTTATGTACCAGGTATAGTACTAAATGTTTCATAGGCATTATCTCATTTAATCTTTACAATATACATGTACACATATGACAAAGGAAAGATGGAAAATTTGGAAATTTGACTTTGACTTTTATCAACATCCTCTTCTTTTTCTGTGTGGAGGAAAGATGAAAACTTTATGTGCTCTGATTGATCCTCGCATCCCCCACAGAATTTATCATGGTGCCCTGTAAGTAGTAATTCCTTAAGAAGTATTTGTTGGAAAAATAAGAACACATTTAAAGTTGGTTTATAATGGCTACTCTAGATGCTGTGCCCTTCAGACTTTAGCTGCTTTGGATGATTTGTTACTCTTTTCTTTCAAGCTGTCCTTATTCACAACTATTCTGCTGTTACAGTTACAATGCTTTTACATATTTTCCGTGGCAGAGAGTCTGCCATAGTAACTGCACTAATGAGTCACATTTTCCCTGTGGCACAGACATGGCTACTGTTGTTTACAGATCAATAAAAGAGTCACAAAGTAGACCAAAATGTTCTGCTCCTATCAAAACGATCAGATTAACATAAAAATGTGTTCAAAAAGTTTCATGGAATTGCAGTTTTCAACATTATATTTCCACTGTTAAATACCAAAGGAAATTTTTAACAAATTTTCTCCCTTTAACGGTATGCTTTTTAGGTCTATGCATTTGCATGGCTTCAGAATATTATGTAATTATTACATGTTATTGCATGTTTTAAATATTAGAAAATTTTCAATTAGTCAGCTGAAGCAGGAATTCTCCACTGTGTCAAGCTCTTAAAATGTATACATTGAAAAGCATGTTTTTAAAGTATTACCTCAACTTGAACAAAACACTTGCTAGATAATAAAAAATCTGAACTAATCTTTCCTTAACTTAAAATAGGCACACTTAGGGTTACGTTTCTTATTTTTCATAGATATTTACTGCTTTGCTTTCTTTTCCTGCAGATAGTGTACTTATTTTGCTTATTACTTGAAGGCATTTCTCTTTATTTAATAGAGTATTTATTCCCTTGAATATTCTCTGGAATATTCTAAATGTAATATGTGACGTGAATGGATGCTTCCCAGAAGCTTTCCCATTTGCGCAGCCTCAGGGAAATCTTCCATTTTATTTTTAAAAGATGTTCTCTCTCTCTTTCTCTTTTTTTGTCCAAAATATTTTACCAAATGCCTGATTTTGGCTCCAGAGTGAAAGAGGCGTGGTTAAATTCTGGCCCTGTCACTTTCCTCCTCTGGGGACTGAACAAGTTGTTTATACTTTCCAAGACTTAGTTTCCAATACTTAATTTTTAGGATTTTTGTGAAGTTGCCTGGATTTATATCAGCTCAATAAATGTTAGCAATTATTTTTATTTTCAGTAATGTTGACAGAAGTATTTTCAGTACTAGTGAGTCATTATTTAATGTTAGATTTTTTTAAAACAAAAAATTATTTTAGAATATTCTGGTAGTTTGGCTTATGTATTTGATAGACTTGAAAAACAAATGACAATGACTAAACTTGCTTTCTATACAGGCATAACATTTTAAAGCAAATTAGGTTAAACTATAAAGATATGCTTACATATTTCAATAGCACATAGGGTTTTTCTAAAACATGAATTTCAAGTACATATTATATTTCCAGTGCAAGTTATATTAAAAATCTGTGGGCAAATTTCGTAAAGTAATTTTAAGAACAATATTTAAGCTATGTAGAAAGTATAAGTGATTCCATGTTACTGGAAAAATGGGTTTGTAGCCTTGTGTGCTCAGTCATCTTAGTTCCCTTACTATTTCTATTCAAGTGACTAAAATGATATATTTTTGCTTTTCAGTCACCCAAGACTGCTTGCAACTGATTGCAGACAGTGACACACCTACTATACGAAAAGGTAATAATAGTCCCAGTAATTTTTCTGCTTACAATTCAGTCCAGTCCAATCACTTGTAAGTTTCAAATTGAAAGACTATATTCAAACTTCATTTCAAATCAACTCACTGCTTCAAAACTTCCTATAGTCAGATGCAAAATAATAACCTTAAATTTATTCAAAATGTTGGAATAAATATTTAGGCTAAGGTAATAATCTGACAAACAGAATTACCTTAGAGACACTAATACTTAGAAGTTTTAAATAATTAACATAGATAAAATCAACACTAAAACAAATTCAAATTTTTATTATTTAGAAATCATTTTGGCTTCCAAAATGACTCAAGATCATCTTCACCAATATTAAATCTCCTATTATATTATGTTGTTGAAGTCATAATAGGATGAAGATAAAACTGAACATATCATAAACATTTTATATTAATTTATTAATAAATATATAATATGTATAAATAAATATAACATTTTTATGATAAATCCCCAGTGTGAAATTATTGCTTTAGAGTTTACATATTGGTTAATATCATACAGTGTTCCAGTTACTGGAGCTTAGCAGGGAATAAAATATGTATGGTTCCTCACTTTCATGGAATTTACCTTCTGATGGGGGAAAACAGAAAAGAAAAAAAACCAAACATGTAAAATGTAGAATGATAAAATTAAATGCTATGGAGAAAAATAAAGCAGGCAGGGGTCAAGGGAATGTTTGGGTTATGAACCACAAAAGGGAGTTCAGAAGTGCCAAGAGGTTAAGCCAGCGGCAGGAATGGGGAAACAAGAAGGAGTCCAGATAATGAAACTGGATTGGTGTTTGTAATGTTTCCTGGGAATGCTGTCTTGCATCTATTGCATTTTTCTATGTGACTTTAATTATCCTAAATGTAACACAAATACTAAACTGTTTGAAATTCTAATATTATTTACTGCTCTGCATTTTCCAGTCTTATGTTTGCAACTTTTAATAGGCACCAAACTGTTTCCTAAGAATTAAAATAAAGCCAGAAGAAAACTCTAAGGACCAAAAATAAATTTAAAAAATATAACTTGGAAAAGGTTTGTTTTACACATTTGGCCAAAGACAAAAATGCTGTAAATCACATAAAAAGATGCAGCTGCTACTCCACTGTGAGTGTGAATTGCACAGAATGTTATGATCTTCCTGGATTGGTGGATGCACTCCATGGATCCAGGGGTGCTCATCTGGGTGCTTTGCCCTTTGGACCTGTAGGTTGGCCTTGTGATGCCAGCAAGTCTTGAACAGTATTTAAATGCTCGTGTGCATGGACCTTTTAGCAGTACTGCTTTACTGCATCCCATAAGTTTTGGTATGTTATGTTTCCATTTTCATTTGTCTCAGGATATTTTTAAATTTATCTTTTGACTTCATTTTTTACCCATTGGTTGTTGAGAAGTGTGTTGTTTGATTTCCATATATTTTCCAATTTTTTTCCTGTTATTGATTTCTAGTATCATACCGTTGTGGTTGAAAAAGATACTTGATATGATTTCAGTCTTCTTAAATTTGTTAAGACTTATTTTGTGCCCTAACATTTTTCATCTATTCTGGAGAATTTTCCTTGTGCACTTAAGAATGTATATTCTGCTACTGTAGGATGGAATATTCTGCATAAATCTGTTAAGTCCATTTGGTCTATAGTGTTCAAGTTTTCTATTTCCTTATTGATTTTCTTTTGAATGCTTTATCCATTGTTGAAAGTGAGGTATTGAATTCTCCTACTGTTATTGTATTGCTGTCTATTTCTCCCTTCAGATCTGTTAATATTTGCTTTATATATTTAGGGGCTCCAATATTGAGTGCTTATGTATTTATATTTGTTGTATCCTCTTGAAGAATTGATCCATTTATTATCATATAATTATCTTCTTTGTCCCTTGGTGACAGATTTTGACTTAAAGTCTATTTTGTCTGATATAAGAATAGCCACTTCTCTCTTTTGTTTACCATTTACATGGCATATTGTTTTCCAACCCTTTATTGTCAGCCTATATGTGTCCTTACAGCTAAACTGAGTCTCTTGTAGGCAGCATATGGTTGGATTTTGGTTTCTTTAATCCATTCAGCCAATCTATGCCTTTTAATTGGGGAATTTAATCTGTTTACATTTAAAGTAATTATTGATAGTGAGCACTTATTATTTCCCTTTTGTTAATTGTTTCCTGGCTGATTTGTGCTTCCTTTTTCCTGTCATCCTCTTGATGTCTTCCTTTGTGGCTTGATTTTTTTTTTTTTTTTTTTGCAGTGATGTGCTTTGATTCCTTTCTCTTTATATTTTGTGTATCTACTACAGTTTTTTATTTGGTTTACCATGAGGCTTACATAAAACAACTTAGTTTTAATAGTCTATTTTAAGCTGATAACAACTTTAACTTTCATCTCATATAAAAACTCCACTTTTACTTCTCCCTTCCCCACACTTTATGTTGTTGATGTAACAATTTGCATCTTTTTATGTTGCATATCTATTAATAAATTATTGTAGTTATAATTCTTTTGTCTTTTAACTTTTACAGTAGAGTTGAAAGTGATTTGGAACTCATCACAGCTAGTTCTTTCAGACTGTTTGCCGGAGATTTGTTTTCTTCCTTTGATTGCATTGTGTTTTCTTGATTCTTCATGTTCCCTATAAATTTGCTTTGTGGTCTGTGCATTTGAAAAAGCAGCTACCTCTCCTAGTCCCCATAGACTGATTTTTGACTGGGAGACACTTTTCACTGGCCAGCAGTGCTCGATATTAGCCACTCTAAGGCCAAGGATAAGGCCCTTTTGCTTCCTTCCTTCCCTCCTGGAGGAAAATTATCAGTTCTCTTCTTTTCATCAAGCATGCAAAAAAAAAAAAAAAAAAAAAAGCTGGCTATAAGGGGATGCCCTCCCCTTTTCTTTGTTTTTAACTGTATCATGGGACCAAGCATTGCTCAGCACTCAGAATTAGGCGAGATAGAAACCAGCTCCACAGAAGGCACTCTGAGAGGCCGTGAGGCCAGGCACACCCTCCAATCTCACTATCCCTCTGTGGGAGAATCATAGGCTGAGGCAATTTTCTTGAGGCTGAGCTAAGCCTGTTTCAGGGAGGGACTGATGTAAGTAAGTTGAAATTGCTCTTCTTACCCATATACATGTGACTTCTTCTCATTTTGTGCTCCTTTAGGGTACTTCTACTTCTTAGCTGGATTCTGAATTTCCCTTCAAGATATTTTGGTACCAATATTATTGTTAAATCAATGTTTCTGTGAAAGGATAATGTGTAAGGCTTCCTACTTTGCCATCTTGCTGACATAATCCCTCACTCAGAAATTTAAATATGTCATCCCACTGCCTTTTGTCTACATGCTTTCAAGTGAGGAATTAGCTGTTAACATTATTGATCATTCCTTGTACTCGAGGAATTTCTGCTCTCTTGCTGCTTTCAAGATTCTCTCCTTGTCCTTCTCTTTCAACTGCTTAGTTATAATGTGTCTTGATATGAATCTTTTTGAGTTTATCCTTCTTGAAATTTTTTTAGCTTCTTGGATGTGTAGATTCATTCTTTTTTCAAAGTTGGGAAGAATTTTGTCATTATTTCTTCAAATATTCTTTCTGTCCCTTTCTCTTTTCCTTCTGGGACTCTGATAATGCATATATGTCTGATTAATGGTGTCCTACAGGTCTATTATGCTCCATTCACTTCCTTTCATTCCTTTTTCTTTCTGGTCCCCAGACTGGATAATTTCAGTTGTCCTGTCTTCAAGTTTGCTGGTTCTGTCTTCTGCCTGCTCAACCTGCTGTGTAATTTCCCCAGTGAATTTTTTATTTTTTTCATTTGAGCTCTTACTTTTCAGCTCCACAAGTTCTATTTGGTTTCTTTACTTTTCCTTTTTTAAAAAAATAATTTTTACCTCTTTACTTATAGTGTCATACATAATTCTTCTGATTTTCTTAAGTTCTTTGTCTGTGGTTTCCTTTAACTCTTTAAGCATATTTAAAAGATATAAAGTCTTTGTCTAGTAAGTCCAATGTCTGGCCTTCCTCAGGAATGGTTTCTGCCAATTTCTATTTTTTTTTTTCCTGTGAATGGTCTATAGTTTTCTGTTTGTTTGTATGCTTTTCTTTGAAAATTGGACAATTTTAATATTATAATGTGATAACTCTGGAAATCCTATTTTCTCCCACATCCAGGGTTTGCTGTTGTGATTGGTATGGGCTGCAGTTGTCCATTTGTTTATTGAATTTTCCAGAATATTTTTGCACTGTGTTCCTTGTCCTGTGTGGTCATTGAAGTCTTTTTTCTGTTATCTCTGCAGTCAGCATGATAGAGATTTCTTTACCTCCAGTCCTAATCCTAAATACCAGGAACCAAAAATATATATATATATATATATATATATTCCCTTTTCTTAGCAGATTGGCTCTGAGCTGGGGCACTACATCATTTAGCCAGGCTGCCAGTAACGCTACCTTAGACTTACCTTCCTGCTTCTGCAGAGACCAAAGATCAACTAGAGGTGTTAGTTTAGGGTACTTTCAGCTCTTTTTTGAGCATGCATCTGGCTCTGGACATGCACATTGCATTACAGATTCCTTGGTGTATTCCTTATTCCTTCAAGTATCTTCCCCCTATGCTGCCTCCTTCTTGGGTTTTTTGTCAGTCTGCTGCTTGCCCCATCTGCTGTCCCTTGTTCTACGTGGCTACTGATATGTCTTTAAAGCTTTTGATTGACATCAGCCTAGGGAGCTTCTGCGATCTAAAGGGAACCTCCAAACAGATCAAAATGTATAGCCACAATGTTTTGAGAATAAAGTTTGTATTGCTTTCCCTGGCACCAGAAAGGTACTGCCTAGAACTCAGATCACCATCTCCATGGCTGCTGCCAACCTGGAGAATGGGGGATGTAAGTAAGTAAGCACAAATACTATAATGCTTTCTTACTGAAATTTAACAGCCTTTTTTTCCATTAAGCATTCTTTGAGATGCATTAGGTTTTTAATTAAGTTTCATACATCCAAAAAGGTAGATTCTATAATCTTTTTTTTTTTTTTTTGCCAGCTTCATTGTTGCTTTAGTGAAGGGACTTATTCTTTGAGCTTTCTACTCTGCCATTTGCTGTGACATCACTCTGACATCTGTAATTATATCATTGGACCATATCTATTGATTGTCTACTCTGGTCTATGATAAAATTAATACGATTCCTCCTTATTTTCTCTATCCTCACTGTCCTCCACCATACATTTTTTGGATACTAATGTGATGTTTGTTGATGTTTACCTATGTACTTTAAAAAGGTTTATATTACTTGATCTGTCAATGTTAATTTATATCCTTTGAGCCCCCGCTGTTACAAATGAGGCAAATGATGAAATTTACTATCAATATTTTTCCCCCTCTATTTCTCTGTATTTGTTAGTTATATAATTTCTACATTTTCATGGCATGAAACTGTTTTATTCTTTTGTGTCAAAGTGTTCTGTTCATGTGTTTTTGTCTTGGTTATACAGATAAATATATTCGATACCCATTGCAAGTCCTTTTGCTGTGGTTTCCTCACATGTATCTTAGTTTGCTGAATTTCATTCTCTACTAGTTTACTCAAAATGGGCTCATAAGAACAATGCTAAGTAGTTTCATTGATAAAGCTGTTTCTTTGTAGTTTTTATACTTTAAGGATGGCTGGATATGAAATTCTCAGTTTACCCTTCCTTTACTTGAGTATCTTGTAGGAATTTCTCCACTGTCTATGCACTTTGTAGAAAACTAAGGTGAAAGAATTTTTTTTTTCTCATAAGTAGCTTCACTTTCTTGTCTGATTACACAGAGAATTATTTATTTACCTTAAAAATTCAATACTTATTTTACTATATATCTCATGGTTGACTACTGTGGCAGGTAGGATAATATCCCCCCAAAGATGTCTACACCCTTATCCCTGAAACTTGTGAGTGACCTTACCTGGCAAAAGAGACTTTACAGATGTGATTAAGATAAGGAGTTGGAGGAAATTATCCTGAATTATCTGGATGTGCCCAGTGTAATCATAAAGGTTCTGTAAGAGGGAGTTATCAAGGACAGAGTCAGAAAAGGCAATGTGGTGATGAGAGCAGAGTTTAGAATGATTGCTTCCTGGGAAGATGGAAAAGGCCATGAGCCCAGGAAAGCAGGCAGACTGTAGAAGCTGGAAAGGCAAGGGATGAATTTTCCAGCTTCCAGAAAGAACACAGCCTTGCCAATATCTTGATTTTTGCCCATGAGACTTCTGATGTTTAGAATTGATGATAAATGTATGTTGTTTTAAGCCACTAAGTTTGTGGTAATTTGTTACAGCAGCAATAAGAAACTAACGAAACTATTCTAAATCAGCTTTCCGTGGCACTTGATGTGCCTTTCAGTCTGTTGTAACTCTAAGTGGTTGTTCTGCTTGGCTTTTTGTTGTTTATTTTGTTTTCCAGAGTTCTGATTATGTATATACTGGCAATTCTTCACCTGTCATCTATATTCTATAGTTCTACATTTTTTTTTCTCAAATTCTTAGCTCACTCTATTTCTGTCTCACTTTGTTTTGTGCAAAACCTATTTCCCTTCTGCAACTTTTATTTTCATTTCAATGAGTTTTCCTTTCCTCCTAATTTCCCAAATTCTTTTAGCTGACATTGAAATTTCCTCGGCTGTCTGTCTGTAGGAGGGTTCTGTGTGTGTCTGGGGTTCTTCTCCTGGACTGTCTGTTCTTGGGAGGGTTATGTGTGTATTCAGGGTTCTTCACCTTTGGGGAGTTGATTTTTTGCTGGCTCTTTGTGAGACTTGCCACTGCCAGACCCTCTCAACATTTTCTTTGCTTCTTCTCTGCTCTTCTACACTCAGCCTCAGTGTGGCCTCAGTGGCTCTTGGCAGCTCTGGCAGTTATTCTGGGGAACATGCATCTGTCTGTTTCTTTCTTATGACTTATGGGCGGTAAAAAAAGAGACATGTAATTTCCACAGTCATGTTGCTAGTGGAAGACTCATGTTTATTTCTACTTTTCAACATAATTATTTCATAAAGGCAATGATGAGATTTACTTTTAATCTCACAATAGAATTTGACACTGAATCACTTTCTTCTTCTTGAAGCACATGCTTCGTTGGTTTGTTTCTCTAACCATGTTCCGACCCGTTTGGCCACTTCTTTTTTAAACTTCTTTCCAAATTACTCTTAAATGTATCTCCTCAATATTGATGTTCTTCAGAGTCCCATTCTCTTCATTCTTTATGTCTTTGGTGTTCTTAAATACTCCTATGCTGTCATTTAATCTATGTGATGATGGCTTAAATATAGATCTTTAGCCCAAATCACTTTCCTGAGCTCCAAGCCTATATAGATCTGTCTATTTACCTCTCCATCTGAATATCTTGGTGGCATCTCAGCCTGAACTCTGGAACTTTTTCCCAAGTCTGTTCTTCCACCAGGTTCCCTGTTTCGGTAAGTGGGTGACTATGTCTTTAGTTGTTTAATCTGGAATTCTGGGAGTCATTCTTGACTGCTCCCTCTAACTCCATACATTAATCTCAAAACTATATCAATCATTCCTCATAAACATAATTTGAATTAATCTGTTGCTCTTCACTCCCATCTGACCATCCCGGTACAAACCGCCATCATCCCTCCCCTTGGCTGGTTTCCTCACCTCCAGCTTTTCATCTTTCCTACCCAGTAGCCACATAGTGATATTTCTGAAACCCAGATATAGTCATTTCCCTCCACTGCTCACAGCCCTACAGGGCCCTCCCATTGCCCTTCAGATAGCTAGCCCTACACGGCCCTGCCTGGCTTCTGTTTTCTGTTGATTTTCTTAGCCCCACCTCATCCACAGAATCAAGGATATGATTACTGTGGATTTCAACACCAAACTATATTTGTTTTATGCAAAAAAGTCACTATTTCTTGCATTGGTTTATTTACTCTCCCTTTAAAAAGGTATTATCAATATCTTCTCCCTGAAAACTACTTCCAGCAGCTTTAAGTTAATAAAAGAGAAAATCAAGAGAAGTAACCAAATGTGATAGCTCTGACTGATGGCTGCTCTCTGTAGCATTTATTTTCAGTCATTGAGGAAGGTAACACTGGGAGTATAAATACTTGGGAGGAAATTTCCTATTCATAACGTAGAATAAGAAACGAATATTATTGAAATATATCTGATTTTTCTATAAAACTTTGTCATCCTAAAATGTATCTACACCTCTTTCATATGTGTCAGAACAGGAAGGATCTACTCTCTTAAGAGCAGACATTTTCAGAAATATATGTAAATTATTTTCACATATTAACATTGGCGTTATTTTGATTTAATTTCACATATTAATATACACATTAATTTTGTTAAGTTTTCAAAAACATTTAAATACATCAAGTATTTAAAGTTAAGTGGAGCTGGGAAGTTCAAGTTTTATATACCAAGGTACATCTGTATTTTAGCTGTTGACTAACAAAAATAAGCATTAATACTCTTGGAGTTTAATTCCAAATTCTTAATTATCTACTGTAAGGAGTGATGCATGCTAGTTTAGAAAAGCATTCTACAGAATAGGCACTTAATGCATATTTTCTTGTTAGCGTTTATATAACTGGCATGCTAAAAATTTATGGAAGTTTTAAGATGTAGAAACTTTATAATATTTATGCTTAATTTTATAATTACTTTAGCTTTTAATTTATTGTTTAGCCTGTTTACTTAAAGGATTTAAAATTCATTCAGCAGCACATGTTCATTGAGTGTGTACCACATGCTGGGCTCTGTTCTTGGCATTTGGGTTTTCCCCATGCTATAGCACAGTCATAGCCTCAGCCTTATGGGGTATAAGTGTGCGTGGGTGTGGGTGTATGTGTGTGTGCAGTGAGGGAGGAATACAGACAGTACACAAACACAAGTAAACATGCACTCTCTCTTTGATAAGAATATTTCCAGCACGATATGATGAAATGTCAAGAGAAAATAAGAATATAAACCTAATAACTATTGTTTTCTTTCTATTACAACAACACAGCAGTGGAATTTGGGAAGAACTGGACCACCAATTTTATAGATCTAAGTGTAGTATAAAGAAACAGGACATCAATTAAAAGTATTGCAAAAACATATTTTTTTATAAAAAAATTTTTTATAGTCTAAAATTTTTTCAAATATAAACAAGCAGTGTTAGAATTACGTGTTTTACTTCAAGAGTGCATACTACCTCTATGATGGAGGGTGTTTCATTTCCCAGAGTTTCAGTAACTAGGTAATAAAATGCTTTTAAAAAACAATTGAATGCTGTGACTAATTGCATAATACAGCACCATTTTGAATTATGTTGTGTTTAAAGTTGAGTTAGTTAATTCAATAAATATTTGCTGCATGTCTGCTGTAGGCCAGTCATCACTTTAGGCCCTGGAGAAACAGCAGGGAACCAAACATAAACAGTCCCTTAACTCAGAGAAATTAGAATCTAAGATGTGTATTGTTTTGAAAGGAAAAAAGCCCTCTTTGGTCAGAACATCAAATAAGTTATCATTAAAACCATGAAAGTAATTGCCTTCAGAGTCATCAGTTTGTGTTTTATACTAATAACAACCATGACGTTAACTCTTCCTCATATTTTCGGCATTCTGCATTAAGAGATGTTTTGGGCACATGATCTCATTTAAACGAAATTTAAAACTATGTTATTATAATCTTTTCACTGAAATGATGTATAAAAACAGGCAATGAAGAGTTTGCCCCTGTTATTTGTAACTGAGATCTTTTATTCATGGACTGTTGTTATCCACTACGGCACTGGAGGGTTTTCTTTCAAGGAAAAAGTTTTCTCAGAGAATTTCTTTGGGAAGAGCAAAATGGGGTGATCGAGCCTGCCCCATATGAGGGGCATTCACTCCCCGTGAGAGACGGAGGCGGGTCCTGGGAGCCAGGAAGAGGAGAGGACAAGAGGCTGTACTGAAGATCTGTGATGTCTCTCCACACACCCATCCGTCTCCTCCTGCCTTCCTCTCTCCTTTCTCCCTCACTGTGCGCCTCCCTGTCCATGGTGATGCGCACTTGGAGGGCTGCCTTAAGGAACTGTTTCTTTCAGCTTGAATTCACAGTGTAATTTGCTTTGTTTGATCGCCTTGGGTTCTTAACTCCTCAGAAATATTCAGAAAATATGTGGTTCTTGTTTTGTATTCTTCCTTTGAGAATCCTATTTGGGAAAAGTTCAAACACGAAGGGTTTACCTTGGAGGCACTATCTACACAGGCACAAACACTTAACTGTATCTGTGAATGTGAAAGCATTGTCAACCACCACACCGTAGGTGCCCCTCCTGAAAATCCACAGGGGAAATTTCCCTGAAGCTCAATCTAGGAAAAGTTGTTATTTTCTTGAGCTTCTGGCATATTGTCTTGTGGACTCTGAATTTTATTATTGATTTATTTCCCTTTTTGCTAGGACCAAGGTGAAGCTGGGGGCCACGTGTGGTCCAACATTACCAATTATATAGGAAAAATTTTATACGATTTTAGACTACCACAGTTTCATTTTACTATTCTCTCCTTGTATTACCATTTCTCGAATCTTCTTCTCACTTATTTTATACCTTTTATTTATACCCCCCACATTTCCTAATCTAGCCTGAGGGTGCACCATTTTCTCCAAAATTTACATAAAGGTGAGAAATCTGGTGAACTTACACTGTGAATTCTCGGGAAAGGAGTGTTTGTACTGTCTTACTGAGTGGTGATGTCCAAAAACACCGAGTTCTGGCTCAGGGATTTGGTGCCCTCTCACCTACTCATTTCTACAGCCACTGTCTTCTTGCTGCCCCTTCATGCGCCTCTAGAGCATGGTGGCTTCCCTATCACTCCCTAAGTGAAGTCTGAGGGATAATGGAGGAGAATTCGTGTTTTGAACAGAAACCACTTCAACTTGAATATTACAGACTGTCATCACAAAGTTCCCTGACCATCTCCTAGTAAAGACTAGGTCTTATTGACTTTCCTGACTCTCCTGGAGCTCTATTCTGTCGCCACGCTGGGGAGAGGGCTGGCTTCCTTCTCATACCCTTTGTTAAACTCTCCGCATACTAACTCCCTCCTCTTGGGAACCAAAGAAGAACTGGAAAATCCCTGTTACTGTGTTATTCAGAGACATTTGTCCATTCTTTGCCACAAACTCTCCCATCCAGGCCAAACTTTATTATGAAAATTGCTGAAATACAGAAGAATAAAAGAAAACCCAGACATTTCATATGAAGTGTTTGCCCTCAAGTTCCTGTATCTGCTGGTTGCCCGGGTCAGTATGTAAATGATGGCTGAGAAACCAATGGAGTATTGTGATTTGTCTTCTTTTCCTCTTTTTTTAAAGATTAAATTCTCCTCCAAGTTTCAGACTTAGTTTAGTAACTAAGTGGAGGTGAAAAACTGCTTTTCCCAGTTTTTTTTCTTATAAATCATTCTCTTCATTGTAGGAGCTTACACATTTGTGCCGTGGCTTCTCAGCTTTAAAAGAGGAAGAGCCTTAGAAGAAAAAGAAAATAAAATATTGGTCAAAGAAACCGGTTACTTTTTTATATATGGTCAGGTAGGTCCAACCCTGATTCTGCTCTCGCTGTCCAGTGTTCCTATTTTGTGCTCACTTCTGACAAAGTTCTTTGGTTTGTTTCTCAGGTCCTATACACCGATAACACCTTTGCCATGGGACACCTAATACAGAGGAAAAAAGTCCACGTCTTTGGGGACGAACTGAGTCTGGTGACTTTGTTCCGATGTATTCAAAATATGCCTGAAACACTACCCAATAATTCCTGTTATTCAGCTGGTAAATAATAGTTCTATATAAATAGACAGAAAGACATTTCTCAATATACTGTGTGGTTTTTATTATCTTGAATGATAAGCTAGTCTGTTTTAACTGAGACAGATAAAATCTTCACTAATAGTTTTATCATTTTTATACACATTCAGAAAGGGTGGTAACTTCATAGCAATCAACACTGAGAACAATTCTGTATTTTCTTCAAACTGTAATAATAACAAAAATAAGAAGAGAATAATAAGAGATTGACTACCATGTGCCAAGGACCCTTGTCTGCACTTTACCTATGCTTGTTCATTTAATGCCCCCACTTAAGGGAGGTGGAAGCTGAGACACAGAGAGGCAACACACATCGTCCTAGGTTGAACAGCTACTAAGTTTCAGAACTTGGTTTGAACCAGCCAGTTTGACCCCAGAGTGTGAGCCTCCAAAACTCTTCTTTGAAGGCTATGGAAGAGATGTCCTTGGCCGGTTTGAGGGTCAGGTCAAGTTGCACAATGCCCTCTCTCTCGCTTTCATACAGGTGACATCTGGTGTAAATGGACACCAGACAGATGACCTTGGGGTGTGACAGTGTAGGAGCAAGCCTGCACTTCAACTCAGGGGCAGTGAAGACTGGAGAGAAGAGGGGAGGGGCAGGCTTTGTTCATTTCAGGTCTGCTTTGGCTGTAATTGCCAGCATAGCCTTCACTTTGTGTTGGGGGTAATTTCAAATTAATTAAGGCTGATATTAGAAAAGAAAGTGTTCACCTTAAACACATTTATTCCTCTCTGATGATTTTAACAAATCCATTCAGAACCCTGAGGAATGTCTGCAGTTCCAGACATTACTATGAACGACAGTGTGAAACACAGGATGGGGATCGGCTGTGCAATTTGAAGTGCTGTATTTCAAAGACGTTTACTAACAAATGCACAATAATTCAGAAAGGGAGGAAATAGTTCATAATAATGGAGACGATTGTCATTCTGGATCTGCAGCCAAAAAATAGCTTTAATGGAGTGATGAGGAAGTTTGTTAAACTTGAATTCCCTAATTTTCATAAAGAAATGACTAGCATTTTGGTATTGCAAAATTTTTATAAATGACAAGTCTACTCCAATCCATTATTTATTTATATTCATTAGCACATAGCTTTACAACAGGCTCTTTTTTCAAATATTCTAATCATCAGCACCTTAAAGATATTTCTCAATGCTAATAGCTTAGTATTATATATGAAAACCATTCTCTAGGAAATTTCAAGTTTGCAATTTTAATCTATTCCAAGGCAATTTTGTTTGAAACCATTAAAAACTACACTTTAGTGTATAAGTGCATAAAGTACTTCCATAATAACCTGAAAAAAATTACAATGGTCCATTTGATGAGTCCAACATAATACCAAGGAATCTCTTTTATATACACAAGTGAATCTTACTCATTATTTCATTAACAAATTGAATATGTTTATTGAAGAAAAAGTTAGAGCTGGTTGCTATAATCTGGAAGAATTGAAATAGCCAATAACTCAGCATTGGAATTTTGAATAGAGCCCACATTAAAAACTAGTCAGTTC
Source organism: Tapirus indicus (assembly GCA_031878705.1). NCBI lineage: Eukaryota > Metazoa > Chordata > Mammalia > Perissodactyla > Tapiridae > Tapirus > Tapirus indicus. Next base: position 4,482,699 of record CM062930.1, on the reverse strand, counting down.
ACATGACTTTGAGAGTTAATCATAAGGCTCTTTGATATATAGCCTTTGTCAAAATATTAGATTATCTTCAATCTCTATGATTATGACTAATGTATTCAGCAAATAAATTCTAATTTCTATTTACTATTTAATGTAGTCATCAACTGCTTTGCCAAACCTAGGAAATGTACACATTACCCTTAACAATACCTAAAAGCATGTTCTTTTGTTTGCTGTCCGTCTTGGTCCATTACAAAAAAACAAAATCCTTGGAGACAGAATCTTCTGTCATTCTGATCACTATCTCTGCTCTGTGTGTATCTAGAAAGGTGTCTGGTACATCGTGTGTGTTCAATAAATAAACACCGACAGGCTGTCCCCCAAGGAAATGCGGGTACTTCGGGCTTGATGGTAGAATAGATGCTAACAGAGATGTGATCGTGGAAATCCATTTTCACTGTATGGTAATGAAACGATGCAACTACTTTTTAAATCCTTAATTGGAGGTACTGACAATTCAGACACTGTTTTGTTGGTTTCTTTGTTTCTTCTTCTCTCGCCTTTTCACCTCTTTCTTTTCCTTCATATTTTTCTTTGAAAATGGGGTCAGGAATTACCTGATATACAGAGTGTAGTTCCTGGGTTGCGTTTTGTAGTCCTGAATCACAAAGTATGTCATTGTAAATTAGGCACAGGCAGATTTATTGGTCAGTTTTGAGAGGCTAATTACTTTGTTGCTTTTGATTATAGACACAAATATGGTAATTTAAGAAACCACAATAGAGAAGGCTAGAAGTAATCCAGATGACTCCTGACCCCATAGTCTAGACTCTGTTAACAGATGTGCTTTGTTAATAAATGGTGTTTTGTTTTTACTTTTTAATAACTTACACATTTTATGGGCATATTTAAAAGTATATTTAGGACTAAGCAGTATATACATACGTGTGTGTGTCAATAAAATGAAGCAAAACCACTTTTAACTATATAATACTGCATCAAAGGATGTGCTATGCCTTTTATGCTAGGCTAGTAGGACAGTAACTAGTTTAGAAGTCCACTGGTGTAATCTGGAGTACAAACGCCTATGTTACCATTTTTTTCCAAAATAAAATAATTTTATTTAATATTTTTTTCTTTCCCATTGTACAACCACTTAAAGTTCTTGTAAATCATTCTTTTCCAGGCATTGCAAAGCTGGAAGAAGGAGATGAACTACAACTTGCAATACCACGTGAAGATGCTAAAATATCCCGGGATGGAGATGGCACGTTTTTTGGCGCACTGAAACTTCTGTGACCTACTTACACCTTGTTTGTGGCTATTTTCCTCCCTTTTTCTGTACCTGTAAGGAGAAAACACTTTAACTGGAAATACCGAAAGGAAAAAAAAGTAGTTACCATAGCCTTTTCTGTGAGCTATTTATTTTGGTTTGCTGAAACTAGGCCAAAACAGGAAATTTAACAGACAACCACAGCCAAAGGGTGTCATGTGAATTACAAGAAATAGAGTCCATTTAAGGAAAGATAGAATTAGAAAGACTTCATCATAATGCCATGTTGAACAACTTAGTCATAGCTTCTTGTCTTGGAGGAAGCTCAGGATTCAAAGGGACAGTAATAATTTCTTCAAAAATGGTATTCCATTATATACAATGGAACAAGTGCCCACATCTGTAGGACATTAAGACCTTTTTAGGAAATCTCAGGATTCATTTTCTATTTTTATGTTAAATACGTCCCCCCTCTTTCAGTTAACATTGTGGAAAGTAAAAAAACTATATATATATAGAAATCTTGCATTTGATACATGAAAAAGTAATTAAAAGTTTAAACTTAAGTATCATATTAAACAATTGGACTCAAAATAGAATATACTATTTAAGTCTCTTTGGTTTATTTCAAATTTGCAATTTTTATCTCTAATATTATATATTACCTGATGGAAAACTCCCAGACATTTTTCACAGGAGGGAAATAATTTCTCTCATGTGTGTATTTTTTATAGCTAATTTCAGTTACTTCAGAAAGTTTTAATGTAGGGTAATTCCAATTCATGCATATAAGCATTAATTGAAAAGATAACTATAATTGTTCTTATATAAAATAAAATCTCCAATAGAAGTTAATGAATACATTTATAATAATGTAATATAATTTCCCTTTATTTCCTATCTTTCTGTTAAACTGCTGCTACTGTAGTTCACGTATCCCAGCCTTAAAAACAATACTCATGTTATTAGCTTTACAGAAGTTGAGGTTTAAAGTTCTTGGCAAATTGAAGTACGTGATATGCCATGTGCTTGTTATAAAGATGATGGTGTGCCAGAAGACATCCTCATAATTTTCATTTTATAAAGAATCATATTTGAGAATGCTGTAATACTTTTCTTTTATAACATCAATTTCCGTTGTTTTGCTTGTCTTTTTTAAAATGTCATCAGTTTAAAGAGTTTACTTCATTAAACAGTTTACTTCTTCAGTTTAAACAGTAGATGGAAGAATAGACCCTGGTCTACATTAGTTTTCCCCAGCCTACATTAGAATATTTTTAAAGATTATACTTTCAAAACAAAGAAAATGATTTGTATTTTGTGTCTAAAATTAAACTTTGTTTAAAACTCTGGTTTCTATAATTTTGGTTTTTTGGTTAAATAAAATATTTTCTGCAATTTATTTTGTTCTACAATATGATAGTTAAAAAAGAAGTGACAGGTGGAGTAGGAGTTTAGATACTAGAAGGAGATGAGTGACTTTCTTAATGTTGCTGCTACTGGGTTTGCCAAATAAAATATTCCAGGGCCTTTGGCCTCATTTTTTGATCAAGTTTGTCTAACACCACTCATCTTTGGATTTCTCTCCATATAACTAAGTGTCATTTTAAAAATTAGGTGCATAATTGAAAAACATTATAAAGTAATATGCATTAAGGTATGGCAATAAAGTATTTGGAATCATAAATATTTTACCTATTTCAAAAAGGATTTGTTCACATCAACACTGCATATATAAAGATGTAAATTAAATATTTCTTAGAGCATAAGGTTAACAAAAAGATAAGACCCCATGACAATAGGCTTGCACACGAAGCTGCTGTAATCAACATCTTGCATGCTTTTTAAATGGCAGCATATTTTTTCAGCAGATGTAGAATTTAAACACATAAAATATTCTTAAATCTTATTTTACTTTCAGGTTAAGCCGGCTTTAAAATGCAAGTCCTATCTTCCTCGTGTATGAAATTGTGAGGAAAATTAGGCTTTGGTTAAGCATGAGTTTATTTAGATATCAGGACAGAATTAAGATTGGGTCAATGCAGGGCTTGGGGGTCTCCATTGCAGCAGTAGCTGCCCAAGTGACCTCTCCTCTGTCCTTCCCCCAATTTATTTTAGGGAAAAAAGATGTCACACTGAGATTTTCCCCAACAGATATTCTCGTGTCTTACATTTCAAATCAAGAGTGTGATAAATAACTACTTGAGGGTTTTTAATTGTTCCCTTGTGTGGGAGCTAAGTGAGTTAGCAGAACATCCAGGGTGAAACCAACTGCAGCCGCAACTGGCACCTGGAGAAATCAAGTCCACTCTCTAAGTGGTTGTGCAACAAGAATGTCCTCCCAGTGTGGTTTGTTATGGGTGCAGCAATTTACTGATAGAAGAACTTAATAAATCCTTTTGTAATTTGAATTATGAATCACAAAATGTTCTCTAAAGACTTCTTTGCCCTAGGAGATAAGTTTTAAATCAGAGAACAGCAAGCCAGTGCAGCCAATTGATGCATTTCTTTTGGCTCCTATGTTGCTTTACGATTTTTGATTTGTTTTCTAGTATAAAAATCTAGACTCATTACATGAAACAGGACACTTAAAATTATTCCAGAAATATAGATGTTTTATTTTAAAACATTGATGGATAATATATGATATACTTGCAATAAAACGCAAAACCTTAAGGGTACAGCTTGGTGATGCGTTTTTACAAAATGGGCATCCACCTGTAGCCACCTCACAAATCTAAATACGGAACATTGCCAGCTCCCCAAAGCCTTTCATGATCCTCCCTTTCTTTAAAGATAATCACCATTCTGACTCCCATAATCAAGGAAGAGTTTTGCCTTTTTGAACTTTGTAGAAATGGCATCATATAGAATGTAACCTTTTGTACACACTGTCTGCCTTCACCTGCTCACCATTTTGTCTGTGAAATTCTTCCACATTGCTGCATATAGCAGTGGTTCATTCCTGTTCACTGCTGAATAGAATTTCATTTTATGAACATATCATAATATATTCGTCCATTTTACTATTGAAGTACCTTTAAAGTATTTCCAGTTTGGGGCTGCCATGAGTTATGTTTCTGTGAATAGTCTCTGAAAATATTTCAGGGAACTTATATACATACATATTTCTATTTGATCTATACCTAGAAGTGGAATTGTTGCAACACAGAATATGCATATGTTCAGCTTTAGTTAACACTGCCAAAAAGATTTCTGAATGATAAACAATGTATAGAAAGTCAGACAGAACCGGGCTATTCGAGGCAACAATTGACTCATCTAACTTTTGTCTCCCCACTGCAACCAGGCAACCACCCTCTGCTTTGCTGGAGACCCCACTTGACTCTCCGCGTCCACGTTGTCTGTCTGAACTTGGGCTAGGATCTTGGGGATTATAAAATATAGTTTGCTCCTGATTATTTGTGGGCACATTCACTTTTATAACTTACTTTTGTAAATCTGTTCAAATTTGATTAACTTTTAAAAATTAATCATGATTAAAAGGGGTGTCCCAGATCTCTAGTATTGCTTATATCATAGCAGCTTCTCCTTTTGGGTACCTCTTCTCCTGTAGGTGAGGCACAGGAGTGAAGGGCTGGCAGGGGGCTGTCAGCAACTCCAAACACTGGGGCCGTCCCTGCTGAGGAGTGCCCAGACCATCAAGAAGTGAACGCAGTTTTCTTTTAAGCTTGGTTTGAGGTTGTCTTCACTTTCCTAGCCTTCACCATTGCCATTTTCCAAGTTGGCTAAGTCTTTCATTATTTAAAAAATAATGAAATGAAATTCCATTTAGGACCACTTTAAAAATAAAGATAATAAAATAAAACCATAGAGTTATATTAACAATACTGTAAGAGGATAGATTTGTTGCTTATTTAGATTTATTTTACAATCTTAACGCTAGTATGGTTCTTACCAATACTTAGAATGATGTATTTAGAATATACAAGGCTTTTTCTGCACATAATTTTGGGCATGTGAAAAGACTTTAGGGATTTGTTTTATCTTGTTTTTAGGTCCTGCTGCAATCACACATTGTATTTAAAACTAATCACAAAGATGGGAACTAATGGGCTAAGATGGAGTGGGTAACACTGTGTGATGAAGAAATGTTTGATATGGTGTTATGATACTGAACTGCCAATTTAAAGCACCCGATGGCTAATTAATTTGTCATTTTAGAGGATTAAACAAATGGGATGAATGATATAAAACAAGGATGTCACTGGTGCAGCAGTACCAGTTGATTCATTTCCCTGTGTCTCACTTTTCCATCTCTGCAAAAGCAATAATTTTTTTTCACAGATAAATGGATAAATTCACAAAATCCATTTTACACTACTTAGAGGGAAATGTTGGTTATATCATTACCTCTGGCCTTGTATTTATAGTGGTAGAATATATTTTATGAGAAATTTTTTATAGAACTAATTCTACTGGTTTTTTTAATATATAATTTGATGAAAGCTAATAGCCTGCCCAACAGCCTTCTCCTTAGGCGATGATTCGGAAGTGGTGAAATTCCATGAGGACTAGGGTCTGAAGTGACCGTGACTGTGGTTACTGTGCAATCTCGCTGTCAATGGTCTCATACCGCATCTAACGCCCGACTCCACTCTGGTTATCAGAAGCCAAAAAAGAGGATTCAGCCTATTAACTGTCATCATCCGAGATGAGATAATGGTGAAGAAAGAATGAATAACAGGCAAGACTGAGTATGGGAGAATGGAGGAACTTCTTCACTATTGAGGTCACAGCTTCGTTTGCCTTTAAGTGTTCTTGAACTTTTGACTTTTCATTTTGAAATAATTTCAGACTTTTGAAAATATAGAAAAAAAAAAAGTACAAGGAGATCTCTTATACCTTCACTTTATATTCCCCAAATGTTAACATCTTAGGGTATGAGGATGAAAATCAGTAGGATACCTTTGCTACAACACTGTCTTAGATGGGAACAATAACTACCCCTCTCCTTGATGTCTCCTTGATAGCCCAAGACACATGCACACACACAACACAATTAGAAATGAGGATCTGAAGATGGAGCTGGCTTCTTAGGCATGCCACCTGTGCAGTAGCACAGGGCTCCACACTCCAGAAGCCTAGTTCTTTGTTCAGTGCTCTGCTGTTGCCATCTTGAAGTTCATAGTAATTTCTGAACCAGGGGCCCTTCATCTTCATTTTGCACTGGGCCCAAAACTTATGATGAAGTGGTTCTGCTTGAAAATTCTGCAGAGAAGGAGCAGAGGATGATATGTAAGAGCATGTCTCTAGGGACACACCCCTGGAATTCAAATCCTAATTCTGTTGTTCACTAGTTTTATAATGTGGGGTCTGGAGGTCATAGTACTGTAACATTCAGGGAGTTGTTGGGAGAAATAAATAAACACCTAGAATGGTGAAAACACCTAGAATGGTGCCTGGGACCTTATAGTGCTAAATGCTTTTGCTCAAAAGACATGTGTACTCACATCCTCATACACACACATAAGAAGAGCTATTTGAATTGGAATTCAAAATAAGGAAAGAGACGTGTACTGTTTGGTTGTACTTTAGCAAAAGGTCTGAAAGCTAAACTGGCAGGAAATTGAGGAAACAGTGCTTTGTTTTAAGACATCTTGAACAGACCAGAAAAAAGAAACCAAAAGAAAGAGAAAGCAGCCCCCTGGGACTGGGAACGCCACTCTGGTTCTTCTTCAGGTCCCAGAAGGACATCGCCCTCTACCCAGCAGTGCAAGTGAAAAAGACAAACAGTTCCAACTACATCCTGCCCTGGGGATGAAGTATTCCTAAGATTTAGGAGAAAGTGGGACAAGAACGTCAGTGGGAGCAGAAGGTGGCCTTAAGTTTAACCTGACAGGAGTGAAAGGGAACCAGGGCTCAGGAGATCAGGGCCAGTGGAAAGAAAACAGAATAAGAAGGAGTTTGATGAGAAAGAAAATGTCCATGGGAAAGATTCTTTCCGGGGCCAGGCGATATCCATATGGGACCAGCCTGCATGTGTGTGCTGGGGACAAGTAGAGTAGACAGGAGTCTGCCCACCCCCCTTCAGGATGGCCCTTACACAGCCTACCTCTAAATGCTGAGGAACGACTGATCCTCCCAAGGGTCCTCGTCAGGGAGGGAACGCATGATTGGGGCCCCTGGTCACCCACTGGGATAGGAGCCACACTCAGTATGAACAGGACCGTGTGGGTGGAGAGTCACGTGGGAATGAAAACACAGCCACATTTTTATATGCATTTCAGATAAGTCTATCACATAATACCCAGCAATTTCACTCCCTTGGAAGTTAAGACAAATTGATTAATCTTTTTCTTAAGTGTAAACCTCAGAGTTGAAAGGGTTGCCAGATTAGAGTGCAAAAATCACAGTAAACATAAAAAAGACATTTGTAAACAGCATCCTGCCTCCTGAGAAATCCCCTCTACCTCCTTGGAAAATGCTCACCCGGCCTCTGAGTAAACACCTCCAGAAACGACAGCCTGCATTAATGCTGAAATCCCTGTCTCCTGTAGGGAACTAGGAGAGGTCTGTGCAGTCAGAGACCTGCCTCACCACATTCCAGGAGACGAAATGCAGTGGCAGTGGAATTCCCTTTTAACCCACATGACCTGAGCAGCTGTACCAGGAGGTTACCTCCAGCCATTTGCGAGAGTCTGGGAAGCTGCAGTAATTTTCGTTTGTGAAATTTATACCTAATTGGAATTCTAGTAGCTGTTTGGGTGTTAACTCGGGAATGCGTCGTCCACTCTGCATCCAGTAAGGTGGGTCATCACCTCTGCACATGTGGTGAGAGGGCCTGCATTTCCCAACATGCCACCTGATAGCGGAAAATATGGATGCTGTCAAGTCATGAAATGTAAAGAAACTAGAAAATTCTATACAGGAGGGAAAAATTTAAAAATTTTGTGGAGATCCCCCCACAAAAAAAGAGGTCAAAAGAGATAGAAAGAGGAAGGAAGGAAGTGCAGGGAGGAGGGAGGGAGAGAGAGAAGAAAGAAAGAAGAAAGGAAGGAAAGAGAAAGCAAGGAAGGAAGGGAGGGAGGGAGGGAGGAAGAGAAAGAAAGGGAGAGACAGAAAGAAAGAGAAAGAGAGAAAGAAAGAAAAAAATAGAGAAACAGAGAAACAAAAAAGAGAGAGAAAGAAAAATTCCATACCCCCCCCCATTTCCCTATTGTTAACATCATACACTACTTGTATTGCATTGTAACAACCAAGAAACTAACTGATCCGTTATTATTAACTGAGCTCCACACTTTATTAAGATTTTACTGGGTTTTCTACTACTGTCCTTTTTCTTTCCAGGATCCAGTCCAGGGTACCCCATTGCATTTGGTCGTCACGTCTCCTTCCCGCCTCTGGTCTGTGACAGTTTCTCAGACTTTCCTTGTCTTCAGGGCCCTGGCAGTTCTGAGGAGCATTGGGCAGGTGTTTTGCAGGATGCTCCTCAGTTTGGGTTTGTCTATCTTTCTCGCAGTTGGAATGGAGTTGTGCCTTTTGAGGAACACCCAAGAGGTCAAGTTCACATCAAATCAGAGAGACATGATCACCAGACCAGGGGGTGCTGGCCAGGTTCCCAAGAGGTCACTTTTAAATTAATATGCTTCTCTAGTGGTGAAACGATGGAACTGCACGTGCTGCATTAATTTGGAAACGAACCTACAAAATGTTCAGCTTTGGCAAGGCAGCAGTGTCCTGCCTTTGCCTGTGGAGATGTTGTACGTGAGTATAACCGCTAGAGGGAAGCACTAGAACAACTAAGTGAATGGTCTGCTTTATCCTTAAATGCAATTAAATGGATAGAGAAATAATAAAAATGATAATACCAGGAACTGGAAGAACGTTCAAGGACCGACCAGACCCTTTTAGTGTTTCCTAAAACCATATTCATCTCCTCACGAAAGTTTTTAATATCACAATTTCTGCTCTGTTCCGATGTGATGGAAATGGATTCCTGTTGAGTTGTACTAAATGGTTTGCAAACCTAGGAACTCTGGGAAGTTTATAGTCCCCAAAAGTCAGGGGCAAAGGGAAGCAACGACGGCAAGGAGAGACTGGAGAGGGGGAGGTTGGAGGACAGGCTCCATCCCAAGCTGGTCCAGGCTTTATAGAAATCTCTTCCTATCTCTGACTTTTTACCAGAAAATGGTTAGTGATATATTCTGATATCTATACATAATGCACACTGTCTACTTCCGTTCAATTTTTAAACTATTTATATATGTCATGCCCTAAGCCTATTTGTGCACATTACCTAATTTTTAATTGTTAAAAAATTAATAGACAATTTTTAGAGTAGTTTTAGGTTTCCAGAAAATTGAGCAAAAAGTACAGTATGTTGTCATATACCCAATCACCACCACCCCAATTCCTCCTATTAGTAACATATTGTATTAGTGTGATAAATTTGCTGCAATTAATGAACCAATATTGACACACAATTATTAACTAAAATCCACAGTTTACATCAGGGTTCACTCTTGGTGTTGTACATTCTGTGGGTTTTCACAAATGTATAATGACATGTATCCGCCATTACAGTATCATACGGAATACTTTCACTGCCCTAAAAATTGCCTGTGCCCCACCTATTCATTTCTTCTATTCCCTCTACCCCTGCCCTGAACCCCTGGAAACCACTGATCTTTCTACTGTCTGCATAGTTTTGCCTTTTCCAAAATGTCCTATAGTTGGGATCATACAGTATTTAGCCTTTTCAGATTGGCCTCTTTCCCTTGTCATATGACTCAAGGTTTCTCCATGTCTTTTTGTAATTTGACGGCTTGTTTCTTTTTACTGCTGAATAATATTCTATTGTATGAATGATCCACAGTTTGCATATCTGTTTACCTATGGAAGGACATCTGAGTGGTTTACAATTTTTGGCAATTATGAATAAAGCTGCTATAAACATTTCTGGCAGAATTTTGTGTGGACATACGTTTTCAACTCATTTGGGTAAATGCCAAAGAGTATGATTGCTGGAACACATGGTAAGACTAGGCTTAGCTTTGTAAGAAATTGCCAAACTGTCTTCCAAAGTGGCTGCCCCCTTCTGTGTTCCCACCAGCAGTGAATCCGAGTTCCTGTTGCTTCACATCCTCACCAGTATTTGGTGTTGTCAGTGTTCCAGATTTTAGCCATTCTAACAGGTAAGTAGAGTTACCTCATTGTTTTAATTTGCATTTCCCTCATGATACATGATGCTGAGCATCTCTCACATGCTTATTTGCCGCCTGTATATCTTCTCTGGTGAGATGTCTGTTCAGATCTTTTGACCACTTTTTTTTTCGCTGAGGAATATTCACCCTGAGCTAAGATCCATTGCCAATCTTCCTCTTTTTGTCTTTTTTTTATGTGGGCCGCCCCCACAGCACAGCTGCTAACAGACAAGTGGTGTACATTCACACCTGGGATCTGAACCTGGCTGCCAAAGTGGAGTGTGCTGAACTTAACCACTAGGCCACTGGGGCTGGCCCTTTTGCCCAATTTTAATTGGTTCGTTTTCTTATTGTTGAGTTTTAAGAGTTCTTTGTATATTTTTGATACAAGTTCTTTATCAGATGTGTGTTTTGCAAAGATTTTCTTCTAATCTGTAATTTCTCCTTTTATTCTCTTAAAGCCAATTTAATTTTTGCAACAACTCTGTGAGGCAGGTGCTATTATTAAGTCTATTTTATAGATGAGGAAATGAGGTCATGGAGAACTTATGTATCTCATCCAAGGTCGCATAGACGAGGGTGTAGTGGATCTGGAACGTGAGTCCTGATGTGCACAGAGTCTGTTAAGCTTCCTGCTCCTTCACTCTTGTACTCAGGGCTCACGGATTTGCCCTGCAGGCCGTCTGTGCTCAACTGAAGTCAATAATGATGATGAGACCCTCATATTGGTCCATTTTCCAATGTCGTTCATTACTGTACACACTAATGCTTACTTAGAAATGCAGGGAGCTAGCAATAGTAAGGGTTTAAAATAGACTTTTAAATACTGTAAAGTCAAATCCAGTCTCAAAAAAGGTTACATTCAGACTGACAGTGGGGGATTTTTCAGTGTCAGAGAATAATGGAATCATTTCTTGAAAGATTGCATAAAAATCCACTGTAACTTACACAAGGGAATTTTAGTCTTTTCCTTGGTAGAAATGAAAGTGAAGCTTCAGGAGTAAGGGCATGGGGTCAACTATCCTTATTTTTAGTCACTCTGGCCTGGAAATTTTCCAGGGAAAGAGCTATACTATTTATTTAATCCAAAGATATACACAGAAGCAAAGGTGGATTAGTAACACTGTGAGTGCATTACCAACTATGCCAATTTTTCTAAAAAAAAAAAAAAAAAGAAAAGAGAGAAGAGTTGGAAAATTAGGTGGGGAGGGCTAGTGGAGGGACACATGAGAGTTACCCCTCTCATATTCGAAGTGCTTTCTTTAAGAAACATTAGTTGTTTTGCCCTGCTTATCTCCAGAGAGCACAACTAGGCTCACTCTGAGGCCAATTTTTTTGTTTGAAAGAAAACACAGGACATTTTTTCTGGGAAGGACAGCTGCCCCAGCGTGGACTCAGCTACCTTACCGTCGGTCAAAATGTCCTGGTGCGGCCAGCATTCCCCACGCTCACTGGGCCGCGGAGCTGTAGCATCTGAATTCCCAGTGTGGGTACCAGCCCTGGGGAGAGGACGGAGGTCCCGGGAGGGAGGAGATGTGCGAGCTTCCACAGGACAGCACCGGGCACAAGTGCCAGGAGGCTGAGGAAAGACATGTGAAGAGGGACACTTTTGTGAGTGAGAGTGGAGTTAGAAGTCACTTTGCAGCCATTGGGTCACGAGTGGGAGCTGGGAAGAACAGAAGTAAGACATAGTATTTCAAGCAGGTTGATGACAAAAGACTAGTTTTTCAAGCAATTCAATAATGAAAAGGGAACAAGGGCAGTAGCTGGAGGGGGCCTCCGGGGGCCACGCACACAGACTGAAATCCCGGATCCAGAGAAGAGGGAAGCACTGGAGAGGATGGGAGGGTGGGCATCCGGTATAAAGGCAGAGCAATAGCTTCAGACATCGCTCCATCTGAGACAGGCTGGGCTAATCTAAAGACAGAGGCAGCAGTGGGCAGGTAGAGAGAAGAAAAAGAAACGTTATGCCCTCGAGACCTTATTTTCCTTGTAAGGTAGAAGATGAGTTTACTGACGGCACAAAGAGTGCTGGGTTCAGGGCTAAAGGCTCTCGTTCCCTTTGGCCCCCTGCTCACCGAACCTGTGCTCGGCTCTCTCTTTCCCTGTCGAGGAACCAGCCACCCCAGGATACCTGATTGCTGCCGGCCGTGGGTCTCCTCTCTCCTCGCCTTCTCTCTCCCAACACAGACAGGAGAGGATTTGGATTCCTTTGTGTTTCAATCATCTTCTCCCATCAAATCCAGGTGAAAATCCAGAGTCCCAGTGGCCTTCTTTGCTGAAGCACTTCATGGTTCTATTTTCAAACAGTTTAGTAAAGGCAACAGTAAGATAGAAGATGGCTTTTCATAAGTGGTTTAATGAACTGTTTTCAGCATTATCCACAATGAGCAGTAGAGTCGTGGGACTGCCCATTGGTCCTTCCTCCACCAGTCCCAGCACCCCCCCAACACCCTCACTCTCCTGTCTGTGAGCCGGCACCCGAGTCCGGGAGACACTCATCGTCTTCCCTTTGAATAACGACAAAACTTTTTTTTAATTGAACACTTGCAAGTCCTATTGAAGTTCTTGAGGTGAAGCTCCACTCAGGCTTAAGTGATCATCACCTTCCCGTTGTGTCCTGAAGCAAACTGCCTCCTGTCACGGCAGAGAATGCGTCTACGTTCCTTTTTCTTTACATTTCTAATTAGCTTTTGAGTTTAATAATGAATTAAGTTTCATAGACCCTGAGCCTGAGGCAGCCTCACTGAATTTCACTTACCTCTGTTTGAAGTGGACTAGCCATGCATCACTAGGAATAAATGGATTTATCTGTATTGTGAATTGTATTAATAATATTCCATAAAATAGAAAGTTTTAATGATTGTGTTACTAATATCTAGAAATATTATAATTTTAATGATTCATATTTATCATGGAGTTCCAAATCATCAATTTTCTATTAAATTAATGCACCAGACCAAAACAATGTGACAGTCCAGGGCGTATTAGTATTTCAAGGACCATACACGTTTTACTCCTTAACTAAGAAAAGCCTTCGGTAAATCTTCACCCACACACGTTTCTTTGAACTTACAATCTATGAATTAATAAGTGTGGAGGAGCATATATGTATCTGAAATGGCATTTGGGGTGGAATCACTCTATTTTGCTTTGATTAATTAAAAGTTGAATACCAGTGTGTCTGCTTGTCTACGAATTCATTTGCTTTGCCTTGAAGATTTTAAATCTCTCTCCATTTGGAGTTACATAAGCCTTCTTCTGAAATGACGCAGAACTTTGTTCTTACATATTTGATGTATCTTATTACATTACGTTGAAAAGCAGCACAGTATCAACACAGGAGCATGGGACCTGATGTCCAATAGAACTGGTTTGAATTCCAACTGTGTTAATTTTAGATACGTCTTTTTGAGCAAGTCCTTAACTTCCATGAGTCTCAGTTCTTGATCTGTAAAACAAGGATAGTAATCTGTACAGAGTTGATGTGAGAATCAGAGATTAGTTTATAAAACATGCAGCTCAGGTCCTGCCCATGGTGGATGTGGCAATTATCTACAGCCCAAGTGTGCCTCTGTTACTAGGCTGATGCTGGTCAGGACAAAGGCTGTCTCTACTTACTCACTTTCTATCACCATCGCTAGCACAGTGTTTTGCTTATAAAAGGTGTCAGCTTAAGTTTCTTGATTGAGGAAATTAATTATTAAAGGAATGAAGCCCCTCATAATCTCCAAATTAAAATAATCTGGAAAGCTGTGCAATTTCCACTTTCTTGCCCTATATCAGTTTCTTTCTCTATATTATGCCAAATTGTAAAGAGATGGAGGCGCTTTCATTATGCATTATCTAAGGTCTTATCCGGAGAAGGAAAATATTTTTTACATCTCTAGTAAATAGATAGAACTAAAATGCCTGCGAAGAATTTAAGTATTCTGTGTTGTTTCTTGTATACATAATTCCCGCTGTGTCTACACAGCAGTTCAATAGCACTCAGTAAGCTAGTAATAAAAATGACTCCTGATAAGTCACAATTCAGATAACGAAGACTTGATGTAAAGGTAATGTTTTCATTCCTTAGGGATAAATAATCTTTGTGAGAGATTGTGACTTCTATTTAAAAACAGATTATTTATTTTCTAATATTGTGACCATACAAATTTAATAAAGATGATTATTTCTCCCTCCTCTGTTCTTGGATTTAGAAGTCATAGAAAAAGGCTAACTGTAAAGTAATGTGACTGTCTACATGTTTTAATTAATAAGCTTAGCATATATGCACTTGGCTTGTTTTTCCCTTTTCAGTGCATGTATCACCTCTTTTGGAGATTTCTGATAAGGGTGGGAATTGACTGTTAGAATGAGAGTCAGAGGACTTCTGCTCACAGAAGTCTCTATTATATCTCTACTAAAATGGACTGTCTTTACCAAAGTCACAGAAGGAATAAAAGCTGTAAAGCCTGGACATGTACAAAAGCAACTGCCCAGAGGCTGTGGAGGGTGAAGAGAAGCAGACAGATCGCTGTGGGCGGGGCACACTTGCTTGGAGAAGGGGGATAGAACTATATAAGGAACTTTCTTTGGGGCCTGTGGGGCGCGTGTGAACAAATCCAGAGTCTTTCTGCTTCAGGAAGTCAGAAAAGAGCCGGTAAAACATGACTGCTGAGGAGAGTGGAGAATCCTTAAGGGAAAGGGTCTAAGAATGGATGTCCAAAATTTACCTCCCACACCTGTGACCAAAATACGCACATAAAGAGCAGACTCAGGCAGAGAAGCCAAGGGCAAAATATCTGAACGGAGACCTGAGCCTCCGCCCAAGAAATGGAGTTTGCAGCTCAAATCAGTGAAAAGGGTTTTATACAGTTACTGAAATTCACCAAAATATACACCTAAAACTATATACATGCTATTGTATGTAAATATTATCTTAATAAGAAAGAAACAACAAGGGTCAGAAAAGCCTGATTTAACTATAATTCAGAATTTCATCTATTTCTTAGGCTCAGCTATTTTCAACTCATTTAATCTTTTTTTTTTTAAACAAGCAGTTTCAAAAGAAAAATGCCCTACCAATTTATCTTTTTAGATTTTCATTGCAGGTTTGGTGGATTCAGAATTTGTGGAATCATTTTTATTTCTCTCCATACATTTATTTTTTCATTTATTTATTATGAACACATTTTTTTCTGGAAAACGTTTAAGCTTGATTTATCCTCTTAAATTTTGGTTTCATTAACTTCAGTATCTTGTATCGGCATATCCAATCATTTATCTCATCATTTAATGAATTAAACTTCTGAAACAGATATACATCAGTTGGAAACTGACGAAATTCGCTTTGGTGATTCACAATTGTCATATCATTTCTGGTGGGCATCAGTTGTTTCTACCAATTAGAGGTGCCCCCCTCCCCCAGCAAACTTTGGACCAGAAGGTATGCTACAAAGAGGCAGAGTATTGTATCCTGCCATACAGTCAGACAATCAGTGCTCCATTCTTTTAGGCATATCAAGAAGTAGTTTGCGCGACAGATTTACTCAAATGCAGGTTTACTCAAATTCAACGATGCTCTGAAAGTAGGATAAACCCACTTTTTTGAAGTTGTTGGTCACAGGATCATCTAGAGATTTAGAGCTTTGGCACCATTTTGGAAGGTTAAGTTACTCCTTCACCAGGTTTTTATACATCCTCGTGTAAGAGTTGAGGTGTCTAAAACTGTTTTTAGCAACCATATGTCATAAACACTGCTCGTTTCTTCAATGAAGTACTGTTTGTAACATTCCTCATGCTAGTTAATAACCCTCCAGTGCAGCCGTAGACGCTGTTGTTCGCAGGGCTCGCCATAGCCCTCTGGAGTCTGGATTCCTGACCCATCTTTCAGCGGCCCCCTTCGGAGTTTGTTGCCATTCTCCCGTTGTTGACTCACAGCCCTCTGTTTGGTTATGAACTAAAGGCAACCTGCACACACGTGTGCGTCACTTCATCTATACTGAAGTATGTAAAGGAAATTACAGATCATGTAACAGCATTATCAAGTGAAATTATGTGAGAACAGCTATTTTAAAGCACTTCAGACTTTGCAGAGTGCTGGCAGCTTGGCTCCAGAGCAACTGAGGAAGAGGAGGGGAGGCGGCTGCAGGAAACACTGTGGGGTGAAGGGGTAATGTTGAAGGCAGGCTCCCAGAGGGAGGAGAGGACCGTCCAGAGCTGCCCAGCTGTGCTGAAGATGCAGGATGGTGCGGGCGGTGGTGCTGCTGTGAGGACAAGCGGAAGCAGAAGCTCTGCGGGCAAACAGACAGCACAAATAAGGGGCTTCATTCTGCCTGTTAAAAATAAGGGATGAGACGTCTCCCCTCCCTTTTCTTAGAGCATTTTCTTTAGAAAACTTGTAAATTCTTTCTCTGTCTGTTCAAAATCTATGTGAATCTTTCAAAAAGCTAAACTTGCCACTTTGGCAATGCTCAAAAGTCTTTCTCAAGCGCCTGGAGCCGTCTCTATGAAAGGGAACGTCAAGGAAGACAGGGACTCGGTCTCCTGGCATAAAGATGGGAGGTTATTTTTCCTTTGTGTAAAGCCAATTAACTAACACGGATGGTCACCCCAATTACCAGGTGGCTTGAGGATGAACTATGTGGGACAAATGGTGCTGTCCAGTCCCGTTACTTGAGGACTAGTTACTGTTTATCCTGAGGACATGTACCTAGGGGGTTGCATCTGCTTGGCTACATAAGAGGGTGGGATTTCTTTCTGTCTTTGCCATCTCTTAGCAGATTACCTGTTATGTGCATCACATTGTGGTTTAATTCTTACTCAGTAATAAAACTGTTTTTTCTTTCTCTGCTGACTTCGTAGAGAGGATCTCTGGGTTGGAAGAAGATTTTGTTTTAAATTATATTTCCCTAATAAATGCTAAAGGTTGGGGGAATTCTTTTTCTTTCTTTTTTTTTCTTTTGTGAGGAAGACCAGCCCTGAGCTAACATCTGTTGCTAATCCTCCTCTTTTTGCTGAGGAAGACTGACCCTGGGCTAACATCCGTGCCCATCTTCCTCTACTTTATATGGGACGGCGCCACCGCATGACTGACAAGCAGCGCGCCTGCAGGCGCCCAAGATCCGAACCCGCTAACCCCGGACTGCCAAAGCGCAGAACTAAACCGCTGCACCACTGGGCCAGCACTTGGGGGGATTCTTTATGATTTGTTATTTTTCCTGCAGTATGATGATGACAAGATCTGCTCTTCAAACATTTTCTCTTTGTTTGTAGAAATATGATTTATTTTCTAGCGAGCGAGCATATCGACCCTCTCACCTCTAGTCAAACTTAGTTGTCCCTTCCAGTAATTGCTGGCATCTCTGATCAATCTAATTGTTCTTCAGGCTGAGCCCCGAGGCCTGAGTCCATCCTATGTGCTCATAGGTGATTTGATCAATATTGTTTAGCCAAGTGTGAACTGGGCCCCAGGATAATTTAGTAAAATAATAATGTTAGGGATAATAATCAACACACATGTATCCTTTGAATAGTGATAATTTTAGTGCATGATGGGAGTTTTGCAATTGCTTCCTGTCTTTGAATATTTTCAGATATTTATCAATACCTTCAGTTTCTTGTTTCATAATTTTTCAGATTGATTTAGCTTTATTTTTAATAGATTTTGCCCCCCCCTAAAGAACACATCACAATATTAATGACCTGAGAGATAATCACTATAAATACTTTACAATTCTCAATGTGTGGGCATCTGGAATTTTCCACATTTTTGCTAGTGCAAAGAGAGAAAAGCATTAATAAAGGAATATAAATTTTAAAAAAGTAAATTAGAAAGGAAAAAAGTGGAAATTCTTCCCCCAAAATTCTTAATAGCACCTAGATATTTTAAGAAATCATTTTAAGAAGCATCCTACTTAAAAGACAAACACATCTTTGGAATAATATTCATTTTCAATTAGGCTTTTGTGTTGAACATCTTCCTTGCGGTTCCATCACAGTAAGCCAAATTGCTTTGGCTAAATTGCCTTCAGCCTAATCACATGCTATTTCTTAACACAGTGCTTTGTGTAGCTGCTACCAGTTAATTGGAGTGATCTTAAGTGTTCTTTTTCATTAACCAGATTGTCTTGAGGGATAAATCAATCATTTGCTTGGAGTTTGTAAGAAAAAAATCAGGATTGAATAACAGTTTCCAAGTAGCAGGACATTACTAATATTCTGTTGCTTTTTTAGCAGCCCCTAAACAAACAATGAACCGCTTAATACGGACACTAGTAATAGTGAAAAATTACTGACCAGAAATCTAACTTCCCGCATTAGAAAATTACATTAAAGCTACCTTCTTCTGAGAAGAGGGAAGGGGTGCAATAAAAGGGAAGCGATGATTTATATAAGCTAATCGTGAGCTATAATGACCTTTGAAAATCCTCTCTCATTTAATTTAAATATTCGAGGAAATACTTTTTTCCATTAAGCATTAGTCTTAAGGTTCACCGACTAATACTCTTGTGGCTTAAAAAAACTACTGTACTTTTCCAGGTGGCTTAATTCAGGGAACAGTTGAAAGCATGAGAGACTTTGGCTTCACTCCCATCCTGGTCCTTCACTGTGGACACAAAAGGCTGCTTTATTTCTTGGTAGTGTGACCACTAGATGGGGCGCATTGCTGCTGCCTACTTCTCCATTTCTCCAGCAGCAAATAATAGAAAGCTTTTCTTCTCAGGAACTGCAAAAACTGTTTTTTGCAGTTGTTTTTTTGCAGGCTCATGTAGTTTATACATTGTCTTTTTTAAATGAGAAATTGATCATTTCTTTGTCACTGAGTCAGACCTTCTGTGGTTTTGGACAGCACTTTGCTCCGTACCTGCCCCTCCCTCTCCCTGTGGCCTTCCTTCCTTCTAGTTTCTTCTGAGAAACAGCAGGAAATGAGTACAATGCTGAGGTGACCAGTGACGGCAGAGCAGCAGGTGACACGTGAATGCTGGCTATTTTGGAAATTGAGACTAGGAGGGCATATAATATTAATTTCCTAATATTTTACCTAAAGGCCAAAGAAGGGAGACCTGAGCCTCAAAATCCCTAAAGAAAGATCAATTTTGATTTCTTGTCCTTGCTGCCCAGGAGAGAAGAGGAAAATTGGAAGCCTACAGGAAGGAACTTACATTTCTGGTTGACATTCTGGAAGCAGAAGTGGACACTGTGCCTTGCTTCTGAGATGACAAAGAACTGAAGTGCCACAACTGTCGGAAAAAAATACTATGTACTTAGGGATAAACCAAAAATAACGGAACACCCTTATGGGTTCTGGTACCCCAAACAATAAAATCTTGACTGTTTTGCATAAATCTGAACTTCTTAACAAAAAACCTTTTTCCTGATTTTTCATATGCTGGTGTCTGAATGTACATCGCATAATTTGTGAATATGATAACTGCTGGAGAATTGCTGTTTTTCCACCACAAGCAGACTCATATAAACTTACTAAGCTTGGTAATTTGCAATTGCTAAAAATATTTGTTGCATTTTACATTTGGCGAGCCAGCCTTTCTAAAATCAGAGTCTTCTAGAAGTCTTTGTGAAGAACACATTTTCTTTCTTTTTCTAAGTGATTCTGCCTCTGAGTTTTCCTTTGACAACATTGTCAACACATACACTGCATCCAAAAATGTTTGATAAAGGAGAAATCTTGCTTTCAGAAATAACAATGGGGTCTTGATGTAATCCACAGGTTAGGCAGTTTTTCAATTGGCCTATTCAAGCAACATCTCCTCTCAGTCTTTTCATTATTCCTTCCCATCAAAAAAGTAGGAACCACAGCCTATAATTCTGTAATATTCTCAGTGTGGCACGTTTTGCCAGTCGACCTCCAATATCCATTTTCACCTTCTTTCATAGTAACGGAAGTTTTCACTGGGTTAATTGCTTCTCAGAACAAAGATGACATTACTCAGCATCCCACACACCAGGTGGCTGTGGCCATTTGACTTGGTTCTGGACAATGGAATGTAAACAAAAATGTTGTGGGCAGTTTGGGGGAAACTTCCGTAATAGACAGCTTGCTTATGCTCTTTGCGGCTTTCTTCTTTGTCCATTACCACTTCCTGCTAGCTGGAATATAGTCATTATGACTGGTGCTGGAGAAATAGTTTTGGTCCATGAGGTGAATTTAGGAAAGAAAACCATCCCAGCTGAGAGACAAGAACTTGCCAACCTGAGGATGTTGTGGAGCGGTCCACCAGCTGTGGACAGAGCATCCCTGGATTATATAAGAAATAGTCAATCTCTATCTTGCTTAAGTCACTGTTACTGTGCATCTTTTATGGGTTAAATTGTTTATTCCCCCCACATTCATGTTGAAGTTCTAACCCCCTTGTACCTCACAATGTGACCTTATTTGGAGACAGAGTCTTTACTGAGCTAATCAAGTTAAAATGAGATCATCAGCATGGGCCCTAAGCCAGTATGGTTGGTGTCCTTACAAAAAGGGGGAATTTGGAGACAGACACATACACAGGGAGAATGCCATGTGAAGAACCACAGGAAGTTGATGGCCATCTACAAATCAAGGAGAGAGGAGTGGAATAGATTCTCCCTCACAGCCCTCAGAAGGAACCAACTCTGTCGACACCTCAGTCTCAGACTTCCAGCCTCCAGAACTGTGAGACAATACATGTCTGCGTTTAAGTCCCCGGTCCTGCGGTGCTTTATTACGGCAGTCCCAGCAAACTAATCCAGGCTCTGAGCATCAAGGAGGATTTTGTCAGGAAAACAGAAATCACTCTAAATGTTCCAAGTTGAAAGGATTTAACACAGAGAATTAAGGTTTTGGAAATGTTAAGAAAAGTGTAAGAAAGTGAACATAAAGGAAAGCGGCCGCTGGCTTCAGGAAGTCAAGAATGGTGGGAATCGGAAGGACACAGGACTGACCATCTCAACCACCTGCAGGACCAGCTTGGGATTTGCAGGAACATGCTTGGGGGCTACAGCTTCCCGCCTGTTGGCTGTCGGAGCTCACACCTTCCCTGCTGCTGACAGAACAGTAAGGCTGCTGCGGATCTGCCTGCTTCTGGTTCCCGAGAGGGTGCCTCTCAGCGGTAGAATCTGTTACAACCCTGCTGGTAACCCGGAAAGGTAGTTTTCAGACTTCCAGCCCCTGAATACAAGGGAGAACATAGATGCGGGCAAGAATATTCCTGTGATGGGAAGAGAAAATCCAGCACAGTCTTTCTTACAGCTGAAATTATCAAACTTAGTCCACATGTTACATCCACTCAAAAATTGGGTGTTCCTTCCTCACCATGTGCCCCTTTAGCAGTAGTTATGAAGTATAACTATAGGGTCAATTTCAAAATTATGCTGCATGTTCTCCTCAAAGGGCAGGCTTTGTAATCAACCAAATTTGGGGTTGAATCCTGGATCTCCATTTACTAGCTGCATAACTTGGGAACTGTACCGAGGTTGCCCAAGGCTGCTACCATATCTGTAAAATAGGGCTAAGAATTTATACCTTAAGCAATTGTGAGGATTAAATGATATAAAATATATAAAATTCTTTTCAGCTTGGCCCATTATAAGTGTTCAGTAAATGTTAGATATTTTTAATACTGCGCTTATTTACTTCATCACTTTGACTTGAAGTTAGTTATGTGTAGGTGAGACTGTTGAGAGCTCCTATGGTCAGGGGTCTGACGTTTTCTACCTTACACCAGCAAGCAGTACAGAATCTGACACATAGTTGGCACTCATTAAATATTGTTGCCAGTGTTATTCTTATCAAATGATATCTATAATTCTAAATGTGTTCAAGAGGTCTTAAATTAATTCAACCAACAATTCATTCAGTAATTTTAAGGTCAAGCCTACAGACCTTCCAACACTCACTTGAACACTTAAATTCTGGTATTTGTCTATTCCTATATGCAGAGATTTATAGTACAAAGTGATGACACTTTCTAAAAGGGATTACGTGTTGGGGTGCGGGGCATCAAGTAACAGGAGTGTTTCAATCTGCCCAGAAAAGATAAGGATATTCTTATAGATTACACCCTCATACGGTATGTTAAGGAGTTTAGCGTTCGTCTTGGAGGTGAGGGGAATTAGATGAGTGATTTATTTTTGAAAGGAAAGTGATATTATAAGTTTTATTTGTAAGATTACATTGGCAGTGCTGCGGAAGTTGATTTGTCAGGGTGAGAGAGGAAACAAGGAAATTTGGTTAAGAGGACCTGAACTTGGGCAGTCATGGAGAGGAAGGGGAAGAGTAGATGGGCTGAGAAGGTCCCTAGGATGTAGAACACATGCACATGACAGGCCTTGGTCAGGCGCTGCCTCAGAAACAAACAACTAAGGGAGGTGTGTCAGCTGCACAATGAGAAGAGCCTTGGGGTGCAGCCATGGTATTCCCTCTCCAGTCTAAGTGGATAAAAAGTCCTGAGTCTGAGTTCTGGACTTCTCTGGCCCAGGCAGGATACACCGACCATGGAACTCTCTGCAGGCTTCTGAGAGGCCCTCGAGAGGTGAGAGGGTGCTGTGCACACCTGAACCCTTGGTTGTGTTTATATCTTCTGCATGGCTTGTCCCCTAGTTCCATAGTAAGCTCAAGTGGAAGCAACCTGCCTCCACCTCCCAGCTGTCACGTTCATCCTGCTTTGAGTCCTGTGGTTCGGACACAGTGCTGCCATGTCCTAACAAGACTGACTGAGACAATAGCGCACACTTTCCAACACATTTCAGCAATCAAGAGGTCTTTGTTGCTCTTGGTGAGAGCAGTTTCAATCCTGCCAGTGCATCAGGCTGATTGCAGTGGATGGAGAAATGCAGGGGAGATAAGGACATGGAGACACGAGCGCATTTCACTCCATTCAATAAACTTGTCTGAAAGGAAGGAGAGAGATAAGGCAGAAGCAGCAGGAACACGTGTCTCTTCATTTTGTCAGTGGAAGTGTTCTTTATGGTCAGTTGGATAGATGGCACTTTTTTTTTAGTGCTTTGCTGTAAAATAAGCCATTGAGTACATGACTAAGTGTGAATCGCCAGTAAAAATGCCTTCCATTCATTATTTTTTAAGTCACCAAATTACTCCCTGGCCACCGTAAGTCATAAATCTGTGCACACCAACAATAACAAAACATTTTTTAGGGCACAGTCTCACATGGGGTGAGTTTTTTTAAGCAAGTGAACAGTTACATGCTTTGCTCTGAAGGAGCTGTTTCTACCTCATCTATTAGGGACCAAAAAAATCCCCCAAAGCAAAAAACTTGGTCATACTTTGATAGCTAGTAACAAATCCTGAAAAATACCTTAGTGGAAACTGGGAAACACGACATTGGAATCTAAACCCTTGAGTAGTTTAAATGCACTGTACCTTTTTCTCTTTTTAGTAGACTTTTTCTAGAACAGTTTTAGGTTTACAGAAAAAATGAAAGGGTGGTACAGAGTTCTCATATGTTCTGCACCATGTGTTACAATTAATGAACCAGGCCTGGTACATTATTATGAACTGTATTCCATAGTTTATTTATATTGTCTTAGTTCTTATCTAACATCCTTTTCCTGCTCCAGGATCCCATCCAGGACACCACATTACATGCAGTTGTCACATCTCCTTAGGCTCCTCTTGGCTGTGACGGTTTCTCAGATTTTCCTTATACACGATGACCTTGATCGTTTTGAGGAGTGTTACTCAGGTCTTTTGTAGGATGCCTCTCTATTGGGATTTATCTGTTTTTTTTCTCACAATAAGACTGGAGTTATGGATTATCAAGAGAAAGACCATAGAGATAAAGTGCCATTTTTATCACATCATATTGAGAGTACATCTTGTCAACGTGATTTATGACTGTTGATGTCGGCCTTGATGACTTGGCGGAAATAGGGTTTGTCAGATTTCTGCGCTGTAAAATTAGTCTGTTTTTTACCCCCTTCCACGCTGTATGCTTCAGAATCTGATCATTGTGTTCAGCCGACACCTAAGGAGCAGGAAGTTCTGCTTCTCCCCTTAGAGGGTAGAGTATCTACATAAATTATTTGAGGTTCTTCTGCACGGGAGATGTGTTTCTTCTCCCACAGGTATTAATTTATTTGGTTGTTTATTTGTACCATACGGACTCAGGGATGTTTACCTTACACTTTGGGTTATACGCCAATACTACTCTATTTTGTTGCTCAGATTTTTCCAGCTTTGGCTACTGGGAGCTCTTTTACCCCTTTGACATGCACCCATTACTATGGGATTTCCTTACATTCTGCTCGTTGTGGGTTTTCTAATAGGTGGAAAAAGTGACTGGTTAAGGGACACCTATGTGGAATTGTACTTGGGGTCTTTAATCTTCTTATCTATTTTTTGTCCACTGAGTATCTCTTGCACCAAGAGTGTGTTTCTATCTCCCATCTTCCATAGTTTCTTCCTTATGAAGTTCATAAGTATTCATACCTCCTATGTCTTAATATAAAATATTTAAAATGATTAAATGGTATTTAATTCGTTTCACGTAAGGTTTGATTCAAATTCTACTTTGTCTGCTATGGAAATCACCACCTTGACATTCTCATTGTTTCCATTGGCCTTATGTATTTTGCAAATCCTCTAGTTTTAGCCTTGCTAAGTCACTTTGTTTTGGGTGTGTCTCTTGTGTGTTGCCTTTAGATGACTCTGGCTTTGTGAACCAAATTTAAAATATTGATATGACTGATATGATTGGTTTAAGCTCTGTCATGTAATTTTCATCGAATTTGTTGTGCTCTCTCCATTATGTAGTTTTGCCAAAGGCATAATATTTGTATGGTTCTATTGATTCCTCTTGGTGATCCATAGAATCTCTTGGAGGATGTGCAAAGTGATTCACATTTAAGTGACTGCCATCACCTCAGTTACCCAGAAGTTCCCCACCAGTATTTCCTTTTAGCATTCATCTTTCTTTTCTTGCTCTCAGAAAAGCTATAAGGCAAAATAGCTTTGAGATGTCCAAAACAGCTACTTTGATTTGTCATGTCCTTTTTTTAAAAAGAATTAATAAGGCCTTCAATAAAGAAATTTCAATGTTTCTGACATTTTCAAAAAGCCAATCATATTTATACCACAACAGTTCATTTTCCCAATATTAATATGTAAATTTAATGAAATATACAATTAAAATTCCAAAAGAATTTTATCCAATTTGGAATTGGATGAAATGATCTTAAAATTCATATGAAAATGCAAGTCTTTAGGAATAGCCAAGAAAACTCTTTCAAAACCTATTTAGCAGATGTCAGCTAATACTACAAAGTCAGTGGAATCAAACTCAATATGCTGTTGGCATAAGGAGAGATAAATGGATTAGTTTAACCAAATAGTAACCCAAATAATTTTAACCAAATAGAGTCCGGAAATACAGCCCAGTCAGTACACATGAGATAAAATATTAGACCAAAGTGGTATTTTATTTCAGTGGGAAAAGGAAGTTCTTATTTAACAAGTGGTGCTGACACAACTGCTCATCCATATGAAGGAGAATATTCAAGGTCACAGGAGCTGAGTCCCACCAGTGGCCCCACATGTCTGTGTGTATGTGGCCAGAAGGGAGTGATGGTGGTAAGGCTGGAAGTGAGATGGCTTTTAGACTGTGGAAGTCTTTACGTGTCACATAAGGAGTGAAATTCAACCTTGTAGGAAAAGTGGGAAACCATTTTTTTTCTATTTAGCAGACAGAAGACAATCATCTATGTGTTTTAGGAAAAATTTGGCAGAAATGCAAAGATTTTGTTGGAGGGGAGAAAATTAGAGTGTGGAAGGTGGATAGGAAAAGAGGGTTTGGGGAGGCAAGAAATGAAGAGATGAAGAGTTTCAAGAACTGGGTGAAGAACTCAGATAATTGGGGAGGCAAACTCAAGTCAAACCTGGCTTGTCTTCCCCTGCCATACCCATTTCAGATATATGCCTGTTCTCATGTTCTTTTCTCTCCTGTTGTACAGTTATAGTGATCCAGTGAGTGCAGAATTTGTGTTTAGCCACCAATAGTTTCTCTAATACCATAGTCCTGCTCTTTTTCAGTTCCTGGAACCAGCTTCCTTTGCAGTGACCTCCCAACCTCTCTGGTGTAACCAGATTAGAGCCGTCAGGTCTCCAGTAAAGTAAGGGAAACCGAGGATCTTATGGTTCAAAACCCAACCTGGAGTGTTCCCAAGCATAAAGGAACAAGCATAACCAAAATACTGCTTTCTCTCAACAAGTCATGGCACCAGCTGGCGGGGCTGTGTTTCTATCTGCAACTCGTATTCAGCTGTTGGTTGTCTGAAGCAGCAAGTGAAACCCAGCTCAGACACAATAGACCTGCACCTGTTTGACCAGGATGGCTGAGGTGTAAATCTCTTTAAAAACAAAGCCTAGATTAGGTTTAAAGTCCGTTCAAACTGCATAATGCAAAAGGTCTTTGTAGAAACACAGAACTCAAACAAAGGTGAAAGCAATAGTAAAAATACATGTCTTCATGTTACATGAGGATTTCTGTTTTATGTTTTGCAAACTGCACCATGATTATATGCTTGGGGGATGTGGGAGGCAGTGCCTTCCCTTCTTCTTAGGCTTTCTAGCATTGCTGTTTCTATTATTATTACTATTATTAATATATTATTCTTGCATTAGTTTATTCAGTAAATACTTTGTGCCAGGTATTCTAATAAGGTATTTATTCTTATTTTATTCTTCATTCTCAAGTCATTTTATTCTCAAAACAATCTTTATTTTATCAGCAAGATTAAGTAATTTTTTCATAGTGACACAACTAGAAAGTGAAAAATTTGTGACTTAACTCAACTGTAAACCACTCCAAAGAACCTGCTCTTCCCACGCTGTATTTCCTCCTGGTTAGGCCGAAGCAGCTGGTTTGAAGAGAGAAAAGTCAGAGTCATTCTGGTCATGCATTTTGCCTTTAATACAAATTGCTTTTGTGCCTGTCATCTTATTTAATTGGACAAATAAGCCAGTCATTTTGATGGGAGCACTGAATCTGAATATTGTGAAACTGGTTTTCAGCATTTTTCTTTGTACCTTTACCGACCAGGCTTAGAACCCAGCAGTCATCCCATGACTTTTTAGGACAAGTTATTTAAATTTTCTAACCTCAGTTTACTCACCTGTAAAATGGGTTGTTTTGAACATTAAATAAAAATACATGTAAGTGTATCTAGAGAAGAATATCCACTAAATAAGCAGCAATCTCTTTCCTCTCCATCATACTTCTCCAGTCAGATCCATAATGTTCTTAATGTTTATACTTTTACAACCATACTGAAAGTCTATACTTTACACTTTAAATAATGCTCCGTTGGTGAGGATGGCATTTAATCCAAAAAATAAATATCTAATAGTGGAATTTTAGTACTATGGTCAACAAAGGAAAAAAATGATGTTGTAAGATATTCTTGGAACATTCTCAACTATCAGCAAATTGACATCTGTTTCTTTTAAAAGTGCTGTGAAAGGATAAGTTTGGCTAGTATTCATTGACAAAGTCAGGCATTGTAAAGAAGGGAACTTCTTTACAGCAAACAGAGAGGTTAAGACAAAACTTTTTTTAGTGAAAACATACAAAAATTGGTAAAAAATGGTGAAGAAATAAACCATTTTAATAGAAAGCTTTGAATATTGTTAGTGTTTAATATTGTCATTTTAGTCTCTTGCGGTCGCAGTGTTAATAATACTTTTTAAATCCATTTGGCTGGATATAAATCCAATAGTCACTATGGATTATTTCAGATGGGGAAGCAAATGCTTCAGTGAAAATAAAGGATGGCCTTCAACACTAAGGTGCAGAAGCCAGGGGCCTTCACTGTCAAAAGACAACAGAACAAGAAGAGGTCCAGAGATGCAGCGTTC
This sequence comes from Tapirus indicus, assembly GCA_031878705.1. NCBI lineage: Eukaryota > Metazoa > Chordata > Mammalia > Perissodactyla > Tapiridae > Tapirus > Tapirus indicus. The sequence continues at coordinate 4,454,438 of CM062930.1, read as the reverse complement.
AGGTTCTATTTTTGCTGAAAGTGACAGATGTGCGTTGCGATTGTCTGCTGAGGGAAACTGCGCAATTCTTCCTCTAGAGATTTAGGTATGGTTCTGCCAGGAAACATTGCATTACCTATGATCACAGTTGCTCCTCTTGCCCTTTGGGGATATAATTCTGTATTTAAAGAGCCCAAGTTGTATTCTGCTATGTCTCAAAGAATCTGGAATTCTATAATTACCATATGATAAAGAATGTCACTGTGCTTCGGCAATTTGTTAGACTGAAAATAGACCTCAGTCCTTGTCAAGTGCACCTCTTTCTTAGATAAACCTGAGAGCCATTATATTTAAAGTCAAAACAGAGCCACAGATGCATTTAACCTCTCGCCGGTGACTTGAAGAGGTCTCTCAGCTGAAGGCACTTATGTCCAAAGTGATATACGCAAATGCTCAAAATGACCTAATGTCAAAGAAGACAAATTGTTGGAAGGATCTGACATATTTTAAACTTCAATGTCCAGGAAATAGGGTAGTAAAAATGTCCTGTTGTTGGGTCTAGGTAATTGAAGAATCACTGAGTTGAAGCCTGAACAGAACGAAAGACAGGAAGATGAATTCAGCTTTCCTCCTCATCAATATAACATTGACAGGGGAACTAACAATACAGCTCTTGGATGAGAAATTGTAAGTAAAGCTGACAGATACACTTGTCAGGTCTGCTCACTTGCTTTGTTCTAATGGGCTTAACTTGGGGGCACATTGGCTTTTATTTAAAATATTAAATGAAATGCAATAGTTTATTCTAAAAGCTTCACATGTCTCACTCCATCAACAATCATTTTGAGTACATGCACAATATATGTTAGACTCACGGTATTCAAAATAGAGAAGACATGGGCCCTCCTTTCAAGGCACACTTAGCCACTCTTCTGGGTTGCTGGATTCTGTCTCCACAGAATGGAACTTTGTAGGCATTAGTTAAATTTTAATCTAGCTCTTCATCGTGAGTGATCGGCAGCCAGGGAGCAATGCCCGCAGTACTGTTGTACTCCCCGACACGTTCGTATTAGATTTTGTTCTTCTGCTACAGATGAAACCAGAAAAGGGGTCATGTAGAAGGGAATATCATGCAAGGAGGGTGTGATGACCCCCAGTGCAGGCAGTCAACTGCTCACTGTTAAGATTTAACACATCTGAGCAACAGGCAGTAAGATGCTCCTAAGAAAGTCACCAAACATTTTCTTCAGCCATTTGTGAGTGGATTCAGCTTAGGGCTCTTGGCAGCGAGGAACTCCACTGTGCCTTTTTATTTTGTAAGGATGCTACATTAGTCGTAAGAGCTGCCACCGTATATTCGTTTGTCCGTTCTCCAGGTGAGGGAAGGTGGTGTATTTGCTTCTCTGACCAACCAAATAATTTTAAAGAAACTCTCATTGATGAGAAGGTGATTCTAAAATCACAGGAGACAAATCCATGTAATACTTTGCTCCAGATACCTTTTTGTTTTTATTGTGGTAAGATGAGATAACATGAGATCTGCTCTCTTCACAGATTTTTAAGTGTACAATACAGTATTGTTAACTATAACCCCAACGTCGTACAGCAGATCACTAGAACTTAGTCATTTTGCATAACTGAAACTTTATGTCCATTGAGAAGAAATCTTCATTTCTCCCCTCCCAGGGCCCTGGAAACCACCATTCTACTTACCACTTATAAGAGGTATCCAAAATAGTCAAATCCATGGAAGCTCCAGATATTTTTGAAACATAATATTCAGACATGAAAAGGGATATACAGTCTACATCTCCATAGGCTATAGAGTTAACCGATCACATGAGTGGATTCAAATATCAGTCAAATGTACTCCCTTGATTTGCTGTTTTGGTGTGACATGTATAAAATAATAATCCTATGCCTTGCTATCTAGACCACAACCATTGAAGGCTCATCCTTAAAGCCTTATATGGGATTGTGAAACAAATTTTAATTGGCAGCCTGTTATATGTCAGCCCTGTTTTAGTTTGGAGAGATGCAGTAAGGAACAAGACAAAAATCTCTGCTCAGGGAGCTTACATTTCAGTGGGGAAGATAAACAATAAGAAGGTTGAATAAATAACATGCACAATATAATTACTAGTAATACATGCTTACAAGAAAATATAAAAGAGAGGACGGGCAGAGAAAATGTTAGAATCTAGAGTAAAAGCGAGCATTGACATTTTAGATAGCATGGACACAGAAAGCCTCACTAAAAGAGTGACTTTTGAATTAAAACCAAATGAAGTGAGGGAGCTGGTCATGTGGCTAACAGGAATGGGGGCAGAAAGGGAGCAGTAAGTGGAAAGGTGCTGGGCGGAGGGTGCCTGGCATGTTTGGGGAACTGGGCACTTGGAATGGAGAGAATGAGGAGGAGAGAACCAGGAGATGAGATCAGACAGCCAAAGGGGAGCCCATTAATATAGGGCCTTGTAGGAGATGGAAAGGATTTGGGCTCTGAGATGGGAATCTCTTGTTGAGTTGCACACAGAGGACTGACAAGGTATGACTTATGTTTTAATAGGTTTATACTGATGGCTGTGTTGAGAATATACCATAGAGACACTGAGGCAGAAGCAGAGAGAAAGTTAGAACAGGAATCAAACCCAGGGTTAATGACGGCCTTGACCAGGGAATTGGCCATGAGGATAGCAGAAAAGACACCATGATTTACTGCTAGAAGGATTGTAGGGCATGAGAGCAGGAGAAGGCTCAAGAATCCAGGTTTGTAGGTTAGAGATTGGGAAGATTTATGCGATGAGATCACATTGATGGGAATATAGAAATTTGCTTTTGGACGTACGTTTTTGATGCTAGTATGATTCTAAATGGAGGGACCAGTAGATGGGTGGACATATGGTTTTTGGAGTTTGGGGAAAAGTCTGAACTGTCGATATAAATTTGAGACTCATCAAAAAACAAGTAGTACTTAAAGCTCTGAAATTGGATGATACCAATGGAGAATTAGTAAGATCTTTTTTCAAGCTTCATGAGAACAAAGAGGCATGGATTGGAGCAGAGGCTTGGCCAACCTGGAATGTTCAGAGGGGGCCTGTGGTGATTACTGGAATGTCAGGGGAATTCCAGGCCCGGCCGTGGGAGCAGCTTCTCCTCTAGCCTCACAATGGATCACCTGGCTGTGTAAAGGCTGACCTTGGGTCTGAACATTATATAACTGTAGAATACGAGTCTTCATTGTGTGCACGGGAGAAGGATTGAGGTAGCAGAAACGCTCAATCATTAGTAATTCTGCTGATGCAAATCTTCTGTCACAAACATAAATAAATATATTTGTATATTAAAATATTTTCCCACAACTGAGCATTTTATTCATTACTACTAGGTGACCAACTAGACAGTATTTTTTTTTCCAGAGAAAGGATCTTTTCTGCATGATACATAAGAATGTTAGACAGCTAGCAAGCATTCAATAAATAATTTCTTGTTAAGAAATAGTAATTTTATAACCATGATATTTTTCTTTTACCAGCAATAATCATGGTCCTAATTTTAGACTATTCTTACAGGATTCGAATAGAGATAAGCCTGCTGGAGGCATATTCATGATTTCAATTTTCAAAAGTGTATCTTGGTGATTATTTATTGACCCTACCATAAAGGTGCCTTTGTCAACTGTATTAGGGTTTTCTTATTTGCAGGAAACAAAAAATAAAAAAGAAAGAAGCCCAATTCCCTTCTGAGAATCTCCAAAATGATATTATCTTTTAACTGTATTTTGATTCCCACCTCCTGCACTTAGAGAGTGTAATGCTAAAAATACCACTGGGACAGCTGAGTTGTAGATTAGAGAAACTACAGCTGTTCTGGGGTAAACTTTCTATCGATGTCATCCAAGTACCAGTTGTTAATTGCTACCACAGCAAAGGTTTCCTTTTTCTCTTAAACAACTGAAAAGAAAGCCACAGAATTAGGTCTTTCATGCACCATGGAATACTTTCAAAACAAGTACGATACTATAACGTCATGAAGTATATAAATGATGTGTCTGAATAGAGTACTCCCAGGAGAATTGATATTGGAGAGCCAAATTCATGTAGCAGAATTGCATAAACTACTAGCGGTAGATACAAAATCAGTAAAACAGGTCAGAAATCTTAAGTAGACTTATAAATTGCATTTACAATACAGTAAAATACATATGGCAAACACAAATGCTGATGATCCAAATCCAGCCTTACTGACCTGAACTGGCCCCACGTGAGTGCTTTCAAATAACATTTGCTGAGCACCTATTGCAGTCCAAGCACTTTGCTAGATACTTTCACAGCCATGATCTCCTTTAATCCTTGCAACAATCTTCAGGATATGTATTATTTTCCACATTTTCTAGGTGTGGGGACATATGCTCACACAGGGCAAACTACTTGCCCCAAATCACCCATAGTTCTTGCAGATTCACAATATAAAATTAAGAGTTACAATTTAAAAGTCAAATTAGAAGAAACACAAACTAAAGACAAAAGAAGGGAAGGAAATTTACATGGAGTGAACCACAAATCTATCCACACTATGGAGGAGACTTCCATGGCATGCCCTCCCAATAGTAGGTCAGAAATGTCACCTACACACCAGAAAGACAGCAATCACCTGTGGGGGATTTGAATGTTCCTGAAGCCCAGACCAGACCATACTGCAGACCAATGCAGTCAGAAACGTTGGGAATGGGACCCAGGCATAACGCATTAGTACTTTTTAAAAGCAGTCCAGAGGGTTCTCCTGTGTAGCCAAGGTTGAGAAACACTGGACTGGGGGATGTTCAGAACACCCCTAACGCACATGTGCTGTCTTCCTGATTCCGAGAGGCCTCCACAGTCACTGATGGCAGACGATGGAGCCCAGATGAACACGGGTTAGACGTATGATTACACACACCCAATGCTGTGGTCCTCCCTCTAATACATCGGCACAGATTAGAAAATATGTGGACTAACTGACCATTTAAGACCTAAAGAAATGAGATACAGAGTGGGTATAGCATGATATTTTGGAGACAAACACATATTGCATAATTCTTTCCCAAAAGTCAGTTCAAAATTCAAATTATTTAAATAATGAAATGTTTCTGACCCACAGTAGAAATAGCCACTTCTTCTATTTGTATGCACATCTCAAATTTCAATTTTTTTAAATATGGAGGATGTTTTAAAATAATTCCAAATATAGGGAGTGGAGATAGTTATGGCATAAATGTAGAATTTAGAATCAGATATGGACTTACTGATTATAACGGTGCTCTTACTAAGGAAGTAAATTATTCTTTGGATGGATATGGCAGGCTGTCTTTACAGCATTAAAGTTTAAAAATTTTATTTCCTGGAAAAAAAGTGTTCATTCACTCAATCCTTGAGGGTCCACATAACCCAAGAAGGTTTTGAAAATGTACTTGAAAGAGACCAATTCATTTTTGGGGAGTCAGACAGCAGCTACCTATTCATCAATGGAGCAATTAACAGTCAGCAGTCCCGTTTACAAGATGGGCCTTTAACGGTACTATTTCACAGTCCATCTGAATCAGTAGGAAAAGCAATTTCAACATGAACTTTGCTTTTTTCCCTGTCATGGTTCATCAATTACAGCAACAATATTCATGGAAAGTGTATATAGAGCATAAATGTGACCAAAGAGGGTTGTCAACTTTAGCATATAAATCTGGAAGGGGCCTATCCTTAACCTTTGAATTTTATTTTTGGGAAGAGCGAACCATACTCTAATCAGAGTAGCAAATGCTGAGTGCCTAAGACTTGTTTACACACATCCCATAAGAAAGGCAATGCAGGTTTATGAGCTCTATTAAACCCATCTTGTATATTTGTCATCCACACACCTGAAAACCCCTCTTTGCCCTGAACTAATGAGAGGAGCACATACTTGAAACTTATTCAGATAATCCAGATTCCCATCACTGAGGAAGACTCTCTGAGTCCTGAGTTTTGTTTATTACTTGTCATCATCACTTTGAGTAATGGGGTCCTATCTTTGATTGCGGGAATCTGATAACTCTTGGGGAAGTGCAGGAAAAGGGATGTATTGGAAATCCTAGCTTTTATGCATCCTCTGAGAGCATGGAGGGGACAGAGGGTGTTGGGATTTTCTACTGGGAGGAAGGGTATTGAGTATCCTATATTTCTATTCGGAAAATATACACAAGAGTTAATGCAATTTTTGTTCAATAACAAAGTGGTCAGCCACCTTCTCAGGCAGAAAACAAGGCTGAGGAAATCTGAACTAGACTGAAGTGGATTCCAAGCAGGAGCAGGTCCAGCGATGATGTGGAGTAGGCAGGTGGGAAGACCAGCTGAGGACACACGAGACAAGTGTTAGAGTGACACGTCAGGGCACTGGCCAGTGTTAGCAAATCTTGCAGCTGCCAAGTCCAGTGCAGGGCGACCACACCAGTTGCTTACCATCATGGGTGGAGAAGAGCTAGACAGTGAGAGAGAACACATGCAGGGGTGCTCACGACGGGCTGTGACAAGTGAGCGAGTTTTGTTTGACTTGCCATGTGCAGAGCACAGCAAGGAATCACAATGATTTTATTCTTGTTTGCTTCTGTTTCCACTATACTAAAATATTGACAGAGAATGGATGGGTGTGTATACATCAATGAATATTTTAGGCGGTATGATGATACAATACTGCAATCCCGCAAAGGAATTCAGCGAATGTTTAATTGAGTGGCTAAGCACCCCTGTGTTCAGTGCTGAAGTCTGAATCCTTAACTGCCACTTGCCAGATCGTGATAATTGCGTAATCTTTTTGCCTCAACTGCTTCATGTGGACAATGGGGATTATGCTAGTAACTACTTCACAGGGTTGTTGTGAGGATTCAATACATTTATTCTGAAGAAAAACACGACACCAGAAAATAATAGCAACTATTATTTCTCAAAAGCCTTTTAACCAAGTAAGCTAAGTAAGTATACATCATGATGAAACCACTGAATTGTTAAGGTTTTTCAATCCCAGCTGCTTCGTCGGGTGAATTAACTCGGGGCAGAGGTATGACTCGGAGTAAACTTAATGGATTGAATTCATCTCATTAGCAGGGATGAAATAAAAACTTGAAAAGCATTTTAAAATATAATTAAGAGAATGTCAATTTATATGCATGTTTAGGAAAGCAAATAGTGCAGAAGCACTTAAAATAAAAAGAATTGATCTCCTGGATCAATGTCTCCCACTCTCAGGCTTACTGCCAAAGCAATAAATTCTTCTTAATTTAAAAGATAACATTCATGTACACGGCACAGATTATCAATGTACAGGGTGAATTTCTACACAGTCAAACTGTTACACCCGTGTAACCACCCCCTGCATCAAGCTGTAGAACTGCCAAGTACGATGCAGTAACCACTGGCCACGCGTGGCCACGGAGCGTTTGCAATGCACTTACAAAAACTGGTAATCAATTTAGTTATTGGACAACGTTTAAGTATATTTGGAACAGCTTGAGCATGTAAATCTATATTTTACCTGTGAAATTGACAAAATGTAACTGTAGATCAAGAATTTCTGTTGAAAAATTAGTGTCTGAATTGAGGACGTGTAAATGTAAAAATAACTGATTGCAAAGACTTAGTACAAGACATAACATACTCCAATAATTTTTATATTGATTTCATGTTGGGTTAAATAAAATGTATAAAAATAGTTTCATCTGTTTCTTTTCACTTTTTTAAAAATGTGGCTACTAAGCATTTTAAATCACATGTAGGTCACATTCTATTTATTTTGGTCAACACTGATCTAGAACGTTACTAGTACCCCTGTCTTCTTCCTTGTGTCCATGCCTAACTACTAGTAGTAGTTAGTCCTTTTAATTGCTATTTAATATTCCATTGTTTGAGAATATCACAATGTAATTATCCATCCCACTGTGAATGGTCCAATGGTCCTTTGCATTATTTCCCTTTTTTTTTTGATCTTCCTGCTATTCTATTCTGGAAGATAGACTTCTCTAACCCTTCACGGCTCCCATTTTTATGGAATTTCCTTACTCCTACAATTTCCTCATGCACATTGTTCTCCATTTCCTTCTTGAGCTCATTTCTTTCTTCCAATATGTGGTTAAATGTAGTCCACTGCAACCCACATACATCCTTACATTCTGTTTTCCCAGATGCGTGGTATCACAGGCTCTATCTACTTTTACCAAGTGTTTTCCCATTGCATGGTGTGCATTTCCTGCAATCCAACCTGACAAATTGTTCCCTGACCACCACCATCCCATCACAATGCCATTGCCACATACTTTAGATTTTTATTTCAGCAGCAGAGGCTCAAGTCAAGGTTCCAATTTCTGCATTAGTCAGAGTGTATGAACTGCTGGAAAAAGGCCCCCAAATCTCAGCTTAACACCACAAGGATTTTTTTCTTGCTTCCTTTGCAGCGTCGGCTCAGCAGTGGGCATCTGCAGCGATGAATGTCTCAGTGGTATGTTCAGGAGAAAAGGAATAACACCGGGAGCAATGAGCCCTGACATTCTCTGCTGCAGTTCTGTTCAATTCCCTGAGCTGTCTTCCTATTGAATTCCTCTGCCCTTCAACTTTAGAAATTATCATGTGTCACTCTTTGATCATTTATTCCCCTCTTTTTTGGAAGTCACTACAAATTATCATTTGTACCTCCTGTATTGATAGTCTATGTCACTTAGTTATGTCACTATGTCACTCTTTTCCTCTCACTTCTTCTTCCTCTTTCATTTCTTGAATTTTATGCATTTCCCAATTAAAGTTTTCTTTCTTGTTGTTATTTTCTGTTCCTTAAGTGATCTTCCTGGGCCATTTTGTTTTTATCTTGGATTTCCTCTTCATATTACAGGGGTTCTTAAAATAACTGGTTCCCCTATTGTTTACATCAAAGGAAAGGTGATAGAAAAGCTGAGTAGAAACTCTGTATTTGTTGGTGGGCTTGTTAACTGACAAACTCCACTCTGTGATGATTGGAAAAGGGCCAGGACCTTCAAATATGAAAATGGGTCATCTTTATGCTGTGATTCTAAAACCATCTCCATTTCCTTGTTCTCCCCCTAAAAAGTCTTCAGAGAGTAACTCCACCAGATATCTGTTTTGTCTTGTTTGTGCTTTAGACGTTGCTGCAACGCCTGTGTTGTGTGTGTGGTTTTTAGAGAGAGTCTCTCAGTCACCTCTCCACCTACCTCTTCTCACACTTAAAAGCTCCCATGGGCTCTGTCCAGCGGGTTTGCTCTGCCTCTGCCCTTGGAGACCATTCTCCATCCCGACTCACAATAGGATATCCTCTGTCTACTCTCTGTCTTCCAATTACTGGGTCAAATCACTTGACCCCATTGGCCCAGACCCATATCTCTTCCTGTTAACGTGCTTGCAGATTTTTTTCCTTTATTTTCACTTACCTCAGGTTTAAAAAAGGGGAGAATATTCTTCATCTCTCATATGAACAGAAGTTCCAGGTTGTTACCCTTAAACTGATCCAACAGAGGATCTTTTTCTGGAGGCCAACTGAGTGGTAAAATGGAGTGAAGGAGCAGGATGTTGTAGAGCATTAGGCGGAATATTGATGTCAATGGGCCATTTGAGAAAAGTGGGGTGCACAAATAATTCCCTACTATATTCTCATGCTTTGGGGGCTCAGTACATAGTCCAATTGAATGGAAAGCCAGGAGCCTACCTTGTTTTCATAGAGTTCTCATAGAGCTCAGGTATTAGCATCATTTCAGAAGTGTGGTTTACATTACATTTTGCCTGGAAGCTAGCAATAAGTATTCTCTCTCTCTCCTGAAAGTATTATGAGCCATTTATTTTACATATATTTATTATATGGAAAAATACTCCAAAATCTCAATAATTAAAATATAATCCACAGTTTCAATTGGTGATGGTTTAACAAGAATTGTTACCAAATACGTAGTAGATGGAAGCATGTACTCAACAAGGGATCATTCTACACTGGAGAGCAAGTTTGGGGTCAGCTCTTCTAGCTAGCACTTATTGGATACCAGTGAATAGTCTTATTTCATCCTGTCAATGGTCTTGTAAGGCAAAAAGTATTACTAACTCCAATTCAGAGATGGCAAAATCGAGTATTAGAGAATTAAAATTATTTACCTAATATTCCATGGCTAGGCAGAATTAAATACAGGATTTAAAAGGAGGAATTCTGATTCAGTCCACACATTGACTTACATGGGTGTTTCTTCAATGTCAGTCATTCCACACCATCATTAGGATTTCTGCCATGTCCCACATCCCATCAAGTACCGTGTTCATGGTCTTCGGTCATATTTATGTACCACCAGTTCTATTTTTTACTTAACATTCATCTTTTAGTGCATTCACTTTTCTATTTTACTTAGATTCATTTATTTTAAAAAGAAATCTTATATCTCCAACTCAAAAGGAAAAGGGTCATTGTTTACTGTGTTACCAGGGTGACCGTGGTACAGTTGAAGGAAAGACACTTACAGACATGATCAAAGGACAAAATTTTGCAATTACCACAGTCGGGATACGGGATAGTTCCTTCACCTTCGAAAGCTCACTCATGCTGCCCCTTGTAGACAAACTTTCTCCCTCCCTAGTGCCTGGCAACCACTAATCTGTTCTATGTCCCTGCAGTTTTTCCTTTTCCAGAATGTCATATAAATGAAATAACATAGTATGTAACATTTTGAGACTGACCTCTGTCACTAAAATTCACCTATGTTTTTGAATGTATCAGTAGTTCATTCCTTTTCATTGTTGAATGGTAGTCCATTGTATGGATGTACCAGAGTCTGTCTATCCATTCACTGTTTAGAGGACATTGTGTTATTTTTGTTTTTGTTTTATGACCACTGTGAATAGAAATGTTATAAGCATTCATGTACAGGTTTTGTGTGAACATAATTTTATTTCTAGGAGTGCTGTTGCTGGTCACAGGATAAGAGTATGTTTAATTTTATAAGAAATTGCCAAACTGTTTTCCAGAGTGGCTGTGCCAGTTTGCATTCTCAGCAGTGTATAAGAGTTCCTGCTGTTTCACATCCTCACCAGCACTGTGTAATGTCAGTTATCATTCATTCATTCATTTGTTTGCATTTTAGCCATTCTGATAGATGTGTAGTGCTATCTCATTATGATTTTAATAGTGTTTACCTAATAGCTAGCAATGCTGAGCATCTTTGCATGTATTTATATATTCATTGGTAAAGTGCCTGTTCAAATCTTTTGCCATTACATTGGATTTTTTTTCTTACTCCGGATTTCAGAGAATTCTTTAAATATTCTGAATACAAGTCCTTCATTACACATATAATTTGCAAATATTTTCCTTAATCTGTAACTTGTCTTTTCATTTCTTTAACCATGTCTTTCACAGAGCAAACATTTTTTAATTTTGATGAAGCCTAATTTATTTTTCTTTTATCAATTATGCTTTTGGTGGTGTATTGAAAAATTCTTTGCCTAAGACAAAGTAACAAAAGTTTTTTCTATGTTTTCTTCTGAAAAATGATAGTTTTACCTTTTATATGAATTGTATCATCCATTTTGAGTTTTTTAAAATAAGATGTGAGGTTTATGTTGAGGTTCACTTTTGTTTGTTTGTTTGCATATAGATATCCAATTTTCCATCACTATTTGTTGAAAAAACTATCCTTCCTCCATTGAATTGCTTGGTTCTCTACCCTGTTTCAATGATCTATGTACCTATTCCTTCATCAATACCATACTGTCTTGATTACAGTCATTTTATAATGAGTTAAAATTGAGTAGTCTGAGTCTTCCAATTTTCTTCTTTTTTCAGATTGCTTTGGTTATTCTAGTTCTTTTGCCTTTTTGTATAAATTTTAGAATCAACTTGTCTATATTTACAACTGACTCAGGAACTCAGATCTTCATTCTTGCTTTGATCTGCAATAACCTTTCCTCAACACCAACTATCTCATTAACCTGAGACTCTAATTGGAGACTTCAGCATCAATTACTGCCCTTCTTTGGGCTGTGCTATACGTCATATTGAAAAGTATTTGATACTTTTCTAGAAATATCTCAATGACTTATCTAGTAAGTTCTATCTGAGAAAGGAAACATTCTCAAAAAGCCACTCAATGTTTGACAGCCAGATGTCTGAGTGTAACTCTTCATCTTTAAGTCGGCTTGTTTTCTAAAAGGTTTAGAAAGAGGGGGAGTTGAAACTATTAGTATAAATCAAGTCTTAAGTTGACTATGGATTTCAGTTATCCTAGTTATCAACATCTATTTTAGTAATCGTTAAAAAATAATTGTTGGGGCTGCCCGGTGGTGCAGCGGTTTAGTCCGCGCTTGGCAGCCCGGGGTTCGCGAGTTCGGATCCCAGGCGCCCGCGGACGCGCACTGCCTGTCAGCCATGCTGTGGCGGCGTCCCATATAAAGTGGAGGAAGATGGGCACGGATGTTAGCTCAGGGCCAGTCTTCCTCAGCAAAAAGGGGAAGATTGGCAACAGATGTTAGCTCAGGGCTGCTCTTCCCCACCAAAAAAAAAAAAAAAAAAAAAATTGTTTACTTAATCAATTTATTGAGTGAGAAAGATTAGTGTTGAGGTTTTTTCGTTTGTGTTATTTTTAAAAAGAAGGCAACATAGACAAAGTCAGCCCTGGTGGTCTGGTGGTTAAGATTCAGTGCTCTCACCTTCATGGCCCAGGTTCCTTTCCCAGTCGGGGAACCACACCACTCCCCTGTTTTTTGTCATACCATGGGGGCTGTGTCTTGCTGTCATGCTGAAAGCTATGACACCAGTATTTCAAATACCAGCAAGGTCACCCATGGTGGATAAGTTTCAGTGGAGCTTTCAGACTAAGACTAGGAAGAAAGACCTGGCCACCGACTTCCAAAAAGATTAGCCTTGAAAACCCTGTGAATAGCAGTGGAGTAGTGTCTGACACAGTACCGGAAGGTGAGAGGATGATGCAGAAAGACTGGACAGGGTTTCACTCTGCTGTACATGGAGTCGCTAGGAGTCACTAGCAGTCTGAATCCACTCGACAGCACTAACAACAAATTATAGACACAGATTACATATCACAAATGGATATTTCGACCAGGAATTGCACACTTGTGGATGCGGGAGATAGTATGGCAACAACCAATTCAAATAAATAAATAAAATGTGATACCTATGTTTTCGAAGTTTAGTTTCAGTTTTTTTACTTTTGCTCTTAGGGGTTTGGCTGGTTATGATTAGTTGTCAATGAGTTAAATCCCACCCTGTTTCAATTTTAGCACCTTCTGTACATGTTCACAACACATGCATAACCCAAATCTGTAAATACATCATATTCAGACACTCTAAAGTGGGCTTGGGAACAGTTTGACCTGTTTTCAGTTAAACAGATTGGTGCATTGGAGACTCTATCACAGTACATTCCAGTGCCAGGTGTCTCTCAGAAGTTCTACCTTCTAGAACAGCCACATGGATTAAATCCTTGTCCTACTCTTCAAGCTTGGATACATAGCAATGTTTGGGAAGAAGAAAAACCAACTCAGGAGTCATTTATGAAACACATGAAATTCCTCTGAAGCCCATTGAGTCTCCAGGGTAGGATCCCTCCTGGGTGGAGTTGCTAAGGCTAAGAACAAAAGTGTCCTTTTATATTGCTCAACTGAATTGTTTCCACAGTAATTACTTTAATGGGAGGACAATTTCACTTCCTGTGAACTACAGTGGCTAGATAATATGAGTCAGAAAACTGGATGTAAAATGCATACAATTTTATTTCCCCAACTATCACATCCTCCTCTAAAATTTTCTCCCTTGAAACTTTTACCATCTAATTTGCGAAGTATATTTAGAGGGTATCTTAAGTAAGTTGTAGCCTATTAACTGACCAGAGAACTAGTTTATATTTTAAGAATTTGAGAGATTGTACATAGTTCCACTCAGATTTGTAATCCAGTTAGATCAGGTTTTCTCAATCGCGGAGGTATTGACATTTTGGATCCAATAATTCCCGGTTGGGGGCTGCCCAGTGCATTGTAGGATGTTTAGCAGTGTCCCCGGCTCCACTCACTAGATGCCAGTGGCACTCCCTTCCTCTCTCTCCGAACATGACCACCGAAAATGTCCCCAGACATTGCTAGTTGTCCTTGATGACTTGTCTTGCACAGAGTTTGTGACTTCGGTTTGGAAACAAGGTTTGTTAAACTAAAGACCAAAAAATCACATTTCAGAAAAATCCTGTTAAAATCAGCACAATGAAGGTGAGCTATAAAATGCATTGACATTTATGTTAAATGATGTATTGAAATATCCCAATGCCATATGATTTCCCGAATGCTCCAATATCTCTTTACAAGCATATATTACATAAAAATCACGTTGCGCATAAGTGTCAAATTTGTTTATTTCTGTGATTTATTTTTGCTATGAAATATTTACTTTTCTGCACAGACAAATTTATTTTTCCAGCTGCTGGATACTTCTATTTTATGCTGAACTCAGTGGACCATTATAGAGCAGCTATTTGTGGAATCGTATGAAATATTCAAGTCATTTTATTTTAGAATCACACATCTTCATAATCAGTGCTGCAATTTTTTGCAATTCACTTATAAAATGATTCTATTCTTCTCGTTATTTTGAACTCATTTACATCCTTCTAAATCCCTCAACAGGAAGGCTTTAATAATTGTGGTGGACTATTTTTCTATTTTATTTCATTCATCTTCCCACAAGAGGCTAGTGACCACCAATCTAATTTTATCTCCTTTCCTCTCTACTGTGTGGTAGGTGAAGTTAGACTGATTTTTGTTAGATTTAAAATTGAGAATAGAATTATTTGCTGGAGATAGTGACAGAAAATCTTTCATTCATATTAGAGCTATTTAAAATTCAAGCATATGGGCCGGCCCAGTGGCACAGTGGTTAAGTTCGTGCACTCCGCTGTAGTGGCCCGGGGTTTGCAGGTTTGGATCCCGGGCGCAGGCCCAAGCACTACTTATCAAGCTATGCTGTAGCAGGTGTCCCACATAAACTAGAGGAAGATGGGCACAGATGTTAGCTCAGGGCTGGTCTTCCTCAGCAAAATGAGGGGGATTGGCAGCCATGTTAGCTAACGGCTGATCTTCCTCACAAATAAAACAAAATTCAAGGGTGTAATCGAAATGCAATGGCATGATTTCTTTCAGGATAATTTTTTATTACAAAGTAAAACATTTTAAACAATGTCATGTAAATTATATATTTTAACATTTTCACTCCCAGATAAATCTCAGAAAATTCAGTAATAATAAGAAATGTTTTCATAATTTCAAAAAGTGTTCACCATTGCAGAGCAATTTAGTTATATTAAAAATAGTGTAAATTTTTAATCAGTTTTAACAATTGCTCATTAAAACAGTATGGGAAAATAGTATTAAAATAAAACATCTATTACATTAAAACTTCAGCTAAAAATGGCTGCTTCTTTCTTTGGAATCATTGTTAACAGAATTACAAATAATGTGACAGTCCACACTAGCTCTTGTCACTAGAAGCATAATTCATCTTTCCCCTGTCTTGGTGAAAGTGGCTTTCACCGCTGTATTTAGACACATTGACTTGCCAGTGACTGTGTGCAACTGTACTTAATACCTCCATATTTCTAAAGCAAAAGTAAAAACAAAGCACATGCCCGAGTAAAGAATGTAGTTCTTTATTCCTCTTTAGCTTAAAAGAGTAGCACTAATTTCATTCTTTCTTTTTGGTTACAAAGGTCACCAGATGAGTCTCTTAGTGGCTGGGAATGATGAGACTTTCTGAAAAGGCTGCTAAACTTTGAAGCCAGTGGCCCAGGGCAGGTATAAACCCACAGGTAGGTTATGAGGAGAATGGTTTGGGGGAAGCACTTATAACTGGAAGTAGGAGACATCAGGGTTTTTTAAAGTTTGTGTGCATTTTGTGCCCACTTTCAAATATTACAGTTATTGGTGGAATATCCGAAGGTCATTCTGAAGGTCATAGATCAAAGTGAAAGTCATCCCCAAGGATGACAACATACACATTTACATCATACAAGTCCTTGCAGTACCTGTAAAAGCATCCACAGATCGACATTCTCTTCTTTGCCTTCCAGCACGTGTCCGCCGTCTGGGTAGACCTGTTTACTGCCCTCGCACTGCTCCCTCATATGCGCCCACAGCAAAATCCGAAATGTCCTGGGAAACAGGTGATCCTCCTTGGTGGTCTGCTTGGAGCTGTGTCCTGCCCCCTTAGCTCACAGCCAGCTGTTCCAGCTCTACGGTGCATCACATGATTCACTCAGTGACATACTCTGGCTGACACTGTTCTGTACGCAAACAGAATTTACATTTTGATTACGTTTGGCAGCACGCCTGTGACGGAGGTATGGAATACGGGCTGGTGAACATAGTCATCCCTCCTCCACCTTAAGACATGCAGACATTACCAGTCAATCACCGCACTAGCCTCAGTGAGAGTTGGGATCAGAGTCCTTCACTGAACAGCCCCAGAGCAGCCAATTCGTTGCTAATTTATTAAATTAGGACCAGAGTTGAAACCTCTGCATCATTCTTATTCTAATTCTCTCTCTACCCCCGACAAGTGATGTGACCTTGAGCCAACCATGCCTCTTGGTCTTGACTTTTTCATCTATAAAATAAAAGGGGGCTCAGTTTTTCCGTTTTACCATCATTAGTCTGACTGGCAGAAGGAAGGTGGAATATACGAAATCTGAGATTTCTTCCAATTCATCATTTATCATGACAAACATATAATATTAGATTGCTTTTAAGAATTTGAATATTTCACTTGCTTACTGTGACTTATTTTGAGAAGATTACATTAACCTAGAGTGTTATAGCTCTTGAAAACACTTACAACAATATAAATATAAAATATAATACAATATGAATATAATATAAATATATGTTATATATAATATATATAATATAAATATAAATATAAAACACACTTATAATAACAGTTCTGTTTATAAAACAAAGCTGGATATTACCCAGAAAATATTTCTTAGTGCTAATCAGGAATTCTGTAAGTTGAGGCCAACTAACAATGTTTTTTTTTTAAAAAGAACACATTTTTTTCAGCATTCCTTTCTAAAATTTTTCAAGTCTTAGTAATTTACTCTAGCTTCCAATTACACTGTTTTTAGCACTCGGTGTTCACATGAGAGCAATTCAACCAAAATTCACTTAACGTATGGAACTGCAGCTGTTACAGAGAAATGAACCGAAGAAGGCTCTGAGGTTCGCCTCCTAAGCCCCAGGTATAGTGACAAAAATGTGAAATTAAGGGTTGCAATCAGTTTCCAGTTATGGAGTATTGAAAGAACTGCCATTGCTAGCAGTTTGGTTATGGACTAAGCCCTCTCTTTACAGACAGCTAGACTTTTGCAGGGAGGGGCAGACTTGTACTTATGAAGCATGAGGTCCTGATGCTCAAAACTACAGCCTCTGAAGACAGCTGTCTTGGCGCAGGCATTTGCGTGACCTTGTGTGACCTTGGGAAGCTATAAGACATCTGTGCCTTGTTTCCACATGTGCAAAAAGGATATAGCACCTATCACGTAGTGTACTTGTTTGGCTAACTTGGATAACATATGCACAATACTTAGAACACTGTCTGTCAACTAGTAATGGTCCAAAAAATGTCAACTATTCTTATTAACAAAGAACAATGTTCCAGGTTGTTAGGTGTCCCCCTGCTGTGGACAGAGGCTCCTTGGCCCACAGCCATAACACCACAGGAACTACTTCTATGGTTTCAGATTTCTCCAAGGCCACTCATTGAATTTTGGCATCTGCATCAGTGCTGTCGGGTTGTGCACACATGTGGACTCATTTCCGCAGCTCACAAACAACTGCAGGGTTCGAGTTTATGCCCATCGGATATTATGATGCCACAAGTTGGTCAATGGCTACCTTTGGATCAATATGGAAGGCTGTGCAGTCAGAGATTCGGACACCCTGAGGCTGATCAAGGATGAGGAAGCCCTCTGCTCTTTCATTCCCCTGTGGATTCTTAGCTCTCAGCCCCAGCAGATATCACAGTGCTGATTGTTAGGAGCCAAAGGGATTCCTGCTTCCAGACACCTAGCCCTGCTGTTTGCTTGGCTGTCTCAGGTGAGGCCTCCCGCCCACAGCCATCAATCAGGAGCTCTGCAAAATTGACCTGTCCCATCTTTCCACTATACGACTGAACACTCTTCTCCAAAAGAACCACTGTGTCCCATTCACTATCACTAGGCACAGTTCAGGAAGCTTCCAATAATGTCTCGTCTCTGGGACAAGTGCAGTACTAGTCAGGCCCCCAGAGTCTACTCTGGGTTCTACATCATCATGAGAAGTCCAGGGGTCTCGGTTTACAAGTGGCGGACACAATCCTCGGCCTCCCTAATGTACAGGCTGCACACCAGAGAGGACCAATTAAAAGCAGAATCTCTGGCATTGAACCAGTGCATCAGGATTATTTCAGCTTCTCCAGGTGTATCTGATGAGCAGCCAAGGCTGAAAACCTTTCCTTAGTGTTTAGAACTTTGCCATGCAAAGTGTGATCCCAGCAGCCCCTATCACCAGGAGCTTGTGAGAAATGCAGACTCTCAGGCCACCCCAGGCCTATGAGTCAGAATGCATTTTAACACGATCCCATGATGATCTGGATGCACATTAAGGTTTGAGATGCTACGGTTCAGAAACTGCACCGTAATTTTTCTCAGTCAATCACCTAGACGGCATTAACAGTCCCCATTTCTGTCCTTTCCCATAGCCTGTCAGATTTCAGGGGTCTGGAGTGAGGTACTGGCATGCAGATTTCAAAACGCTCCTCTCCAGACTGAGAACCACTGCGACAAACCCATGCTGCGTCATCCTACTTTACACGTCACCAACAGTAGTATTAGCAGGACTGAATTCAGAAATACAATAGGTTCAAAAGGAAACTGAAAACACAGAAACAGTTTTTCCCTTTAAATTTCAACGAAGTGCTTAATTCTAAGCCTCTCAGTTCTCTCTGCTGAAAGTTTTAAGGACAATTAAACCACTATCTCACTAATAATTTGTGCTGGACAATAGTTCATGAGTTTTGAACTTTAGCCATAATAAATATTTTTATTAAAATGTATCACATAGTTTTCTTTTTCCTAAGTAATGGTACTGGTGGGTTCCCTGATTTGGGGCTCTAAAATAAATGTTTCATTCACCTGACATGAAAATACATTCACTTAAGATTCTGCTTTATTCAGTACAACTGACAAAGAAAAATTACACCAGACTGGGCTAAATAGGCAAGAAGACTTGATTCAAGATATGTGATAGGGTTGAGAGTTTGAACCAAAGCTGCAGTAACAAAAGGTGGATTTCCAAGTAATGGGGTGAGTTATTGGAAAGTGCTGGAGGACCTTGGAGGGAGGTTGGTTGATGTGATTAGGCCATCCCTGTTTGCTAATTGTCATTTATGGGAAGTAGGCTCCTACCCCTCTTCCCCAACCTCACAACCCCACCTGGAAGCTGGGAGATGGGTGTGGTATCTTCCGTAATGATTGCATTTCAAAGGGATGGCTCCCTTCCCGAGAAAGACTTTCCTGGGTTGTAAAACTGGCAAGAAGCTTCAAAGAGATTTATATACATTTCAAAGAGGGCTCAGTTTAGGCACTAAGGTCACAGCCTCTGTGAGCTCTCTGGTCTTCCCGCTCCGACTGCTCCTGTTACAGCATCTGTCGAAGGTCAGGTCCAGGACAGGAGTCCCAGTGGTAGAGTCAGCCATCTTCCTTCCTCTCTCTCGTCTTACAGGAGAGCTTCCAGAGACAGGGCCCTCCACTCCTTGGTACATTGGTGATGAGCTGGTTACACAGTTTATATTTGGCTTACCAACAAGGAGTCGCTCTTTTCAGACCTTAAAACCAAATTCTGCCACCCGCTTCTTTTATACTAGAAGTAGCAGGCACTTGATTAATTAATGTTACAGAGAGACTTTGATTTTACATTTTCCATTTTTCTTTATGTGCATCTCTTTTGGGAACTACACAGAAGGAAGATATGATTCTTAGGAAGGAGTCTCAAATTCCTGGTCCATAAATCTATTCTTATTTAATAACTTTTAAACACTCTATTCACCACTTAACAAAAAGCCATCTTGCAATGGACTGAAGAATAAATGAGTGAAGGAACTGGCTAAAGGCAGTGCAGCCTCTTCTCCCCAGAAGCTGGGCTGGGAGAGAGAGCAGTCATTCCCCTCCAAATGCTCTTTCTAAGAACACCAATGACTTATTTGATATATTTAATCATAATTATCAATCATTTTACTTCACCTGCTGGCATTTGATACTGACCTGCTCCCCCTTCTCTATACTCTATTTTGGTAAATATTTCACACATCTTCTAGGATAGGAACTTGGAAGTCTTCTACATCCCTTTCTTTCTGTGGTCCTAGCATCCAGTCAATCACCCAATCTTGTGACTTTTAATTATAAATGCCTTGGAAATCCATTCCCCCTCTTTCCATCTACACTGGCATGACCTTAGGCGATGCCCTCATTTTCTCTACCCTGGGCTATGGATGAGCCTCCCGAATGGTTCCTTGACACATTCTGTGTCTCTCATCAGTCCATCTCCACATCACCAACAGAGTAATTTTCCTTATGTTAAAACGGTTTTGCCAGGTGTAGCACTGAAGGGAACAGGGTCAAGGGTACATGGAATCTCTCTGTGTTTTTTCTTACAACTGCATGTGAACCTACAATTATCTCAAAATTAAAAGTTGAAGTAAAGAATAGCACCTCCTCTTTTTTATAAGACTCTAAAATATTTTCCAGAATTTGCAGATCCCTTTATGAAGTGTCCTCTTGCCTTCTCGTCTAGTCTTACCTCCTGCTACATTTTGTCATTGTCCTTCTCATACAGCTGTATTAAACTACTTACAGTTTCCAGAATCTTCCAAATTCTCTCACACTTTTGTTTTTGTAGATGATGCTCCCTTTGGCTTGGGGGTCCTATGCAACTTGTCAGTTTGAAAAGTTCCTTTTTATCCCTCAAATCTCTGCTCAGATGCTACTCTGTCTATGGAGCCTTTCTAGATGGCCCTGGAGTGACCTAAAAGTTTCATATTTAGAAGTGTATAGCAATTTGTACATACCTCTACTTAGGCAAATGCTTTACTATAAAATAAATGTTTTTTCCATATCTCCCTACCTACTAGACTGTAGGTTTCTTGTGAACAGGTTCTTATCTCTATATTTCTAGTAGCTGAGACAAAACAGAGCTCAATACATATTTGTTATATGAATGTGTGAATCCTCTTCCTTGCTTAGATTGACAGATTCGATTTAAGATGTATTGATGTACCCAAATGTCACTGAAATATTTATTATAATATTTCTGATGCATCTTGTCTACTCTGAAAATTATGTGAAAGTTTATCTTCCTTTAAGTTTCCATTTTTCATTTAACTTGAAGATTTTCATATAGAATAATGAGCTATAAACCAATATATTTATAAGCTGTTCAAGAGTTGGCGATAAGAATATTGAGAATTAAATACAAAAATAAATAATAGCTCAAGAGTGGCTATGCAAATTACCTTAAACAGTATTTAAGATACCTAAAAGTATTAAAGCATGTAAGTATTTAAGCTTTTCACTGTGGATGAAAAAGGACATGGCTCACGAAGTAAACACCTGGTTAGTGACATAGGTGTAACACAAGAGTAAATGGTACAGTCCATTATCCTAACATGCTGACCAAGGCCATTAAGTCCATACATCCTCTTGCTGTAAGTTGGCTTTTGTATCATCCCACCTTTGGGGCAAGACTGATAACCGGGGAACCCAAGTATTCCATCTGCTTGTTAGTTATCTTTTTATTTAAGTTTGAGTTTCAGTGATGTCTGTGTGCTGGAACATGATAACCTCTGGGTGCACCAATAGCCAAATTTCTGAGCCCGCAAAAATGAGCACCAGACCTGGAATTGGGTGATCATACCAGGTTAGCACCACTCTAAGGACCCCTCCCTGTCTGGGTGACCAAAAGATCTGTCACTGGTGAAGCTTGATTTCTACCCAGAAAACTTTTCTTTCAAGTGGAAACAACTCTGATGAGCAGATCACTAGTGCAAAGTTTTTATTGGGCAATCAAAATAATGAAAGTGAAACTGAGCAACATAAATTACATCAAACTCTCCCCATCACTTTAATTTATTATCATTTTGTCCACATACCAGGATAAAATATTAAATTACAGTTGCTTTCTTATTATTCTTTTTTTTCACTTGGATACTGAGAATGAATTATATCATGCATTAAATAGGTCTTTTATAACTGAATACTTTGGCTTTTAGAAAAGGCAATTCAATTCAAATTACTTTATATAGGATAATGGCTTTATTTAAATTAATGAAATCCTTATATATGTTTTTAATATAATTTAAAGCTACACATAATAAATCTAATGTGTCAGGTTATTATAATCAGTCACTGAAAATGAATATAAATATAACAGATAATTTCAAAAAAACATAATAAATAAATATTTATGGGGTGCATCTGAGTGAAAAACAATTTGTTGCATTCCATATTTATGTAAGAGCAATTTCATATAGACTATTAAAACTATTGGTGAGTGTTACTTGCAAAAATAAACCAACTTCTTTTGAGGACAGTGGCATACATATATCTTTGAAAGATGCTGGTTGACAAGACTCCATGATATTCTGTTTAATGGAAGAACTTACTTATTAAAGGCACAAACTCTATGTATAACACACACGCACACATCCTATGTTATATCCAACCCAGTGAAGGGTGTTGAATAGATGGTGCTAAGTTTTGGGTAATTAGAATAGTCGGTGAACTGAGAAATTAGAATAGATCATTGTTAGCTGAGCTACATGTTTTCACCTGCATGCTAGTGAAAAGAAAAACTAGTCAAAATGACTCTGAAAATATCCTAGGAGTGTTTAGGGAGCTTGGTATTTTGAAATAGACTAGAGACATAAAAGTAGTGAAAAGAGGGGCCGGCCCGGTGGCGCAGCGGTTTCGTCTGCGCTTGGCAGCCCAGGGTTCGCGGGTTTGGATCCCGGGCACCCGCCGATGCACTGCTCATCAGCCACACCGTGGCGGCGTCCCATATAAAGTAGAGGAAGATTGACACAATGTTAGCCCAGGGCCAGTCTTCCTCAGCAAAAAGAGGAGGATTAGCAACGGATGTTAGCTCAGGGCTGGTCTTCCTCACCAAAAAAAAAAAAGTAGTGAAAAGAGTTAAAACTGCTATCCATAATTGCAAAAATAAAAAGTGACTCTTGGCTAAATGTAAAGTAAGCCTAAGATCTATCCCTTCATATCTCTGTGGCTTTTACCAAGAGGCGTCTCTCTCTCTCAGGCAAGCCCCCGTGACCACTAAAGATCGAGAAAATCCCTCTATTCTATGCTCTATGTCTTGCAGATTTCTACTATTGCCCTTAAAATCATCAAAGGGTCTAGTACCTTATCTATCTGCCATTCAACACACACACAGCAAATAGGATCTATAAAGAATTAGTACAAAATATATAAGAGCAGACAAAATGGAAGAACACATTTACAATGCACATATAAATTTTCTGACCTTTACTCCAGAGACTACAAACTCAGATCCACACAGGCGACGGGAAGATAACATCAATGACTGAGTGATGATCGACATTGCAGAAGATGGTAGCCATCTGGAGTCCACCAAACCTGCCCTGGCTGTTGCTGGGTGGGAATATGAGCTCAGGTACTCCCGGTCAGGATTTTCAAATAAAACTGCATTGCCATTTTTATGGGAGCTGTCCCAATGTTTGTAGTCTTGTGTGTGCCAAACAAGACATGTCCGTGGGCCATATGTGGCCCTGGAGAGCCAATTTATAACCTTCTTCATGCACTGAATAAGAATGTATTAAATATTTATATCTGAAAATATTAGGAACACAAAGCCTTAATTACTAAAGATATTTAGCCTCAAACTTTGTCAGAACAAGGAGGCAAAACACAAACAAGCAAATAAACCAAGAGCAGATAGATAGATATAGATATATGTATGTATATATACACACACATACATTAAGTTAGGCCATAATCATTAGGTTCATGTTGGAAAAACAAGTTTAATTCAACATTAGGGCATCATAAGTGATATAAAATAAATCTTTTGACAGCAAAAACGCAGGTAGTAAAATTTGATATCCATTTCTGATATTTTTAAAAAGTATATTAATTAAAAACACCAGATGCTTCTAAGGACATCATCATGAAAGTGAAAAGAAAATCCATGGAATGGAAGAAAATATTTGCAAATCATATACCAGATAAGGAGTTGTATCTAAAATATATAAAGGATCTTACAACCCAACAGTAAAAAGACAAACAGCCCAATTAAAAAATGAGCAAAGGCTTTAAACAGACATTTCTTCAAAGATATACAAATGGCAAATAAGCATATGGAAAGATACTCAATATCATTAGTCATCAGATAAGTGCAAATTAAAACCACAATGAGCACTACACACCTACTGGAATGGCTACAATTAAAAAGACAGATAATAACAAGTGTTGGCGAGGATGTGGAGAAACTAAATCCCTCATACATTGTTGGTGGAGATGTCAAATCTTGCAACTACTTTTGAAAACAGTTTAGTGGTTCCTCAAAAAGTTAAACATAATATTACCATGTGACCCAGCAATTCCACTCCTAGGTATACCTGAGAGAATGGAAAAGTTATACTGACAAAAACCATGTACATTGATGTTTATAGCAGCATTATTCATAATAGTCAAAAAGTAGAAACAACCCAAATGTCCCTTAATGAGAGAATGGATAAACAAAATGTGATACATACATGTAACAGAATATTAGTCAGCCATAAAAAGAAATGAAGTACTGATGTATGCTACAACATGGATAAAACTTGAAAAAATTATGCAAAGTGAAAGAAGCCAGACAGAAAAATTTACATATTGTATGATTCCATTTATACGAAATATTCAGAACAGGAAAATCATCGAGACAACATGCAGACTGATGATTGCCAGGGACTGGAGGGAAGAGGAATGGGAAGTGGTTGCTAATGGATATGAAAGTTTTTGGGGGGGTGATGACAATGTTCTAAACTATGATTATGGTGCTTTTTGTGCAACTCTGAATATACTATAAAACACAGAATTTTACACTCTAAAAGGGTACATTTTATGTATGTGAATTATATTTGAATTATATTTATGTATGTGAATTATACAAGATAAAGTAGGTTCTGTGACTATGATAATAAGGTAATAAAGAGATTCAAAATGAAAATTTAGTCCATAGCAATCATGTGTTCAAATAAACATAGGCTATGAAAAGTACTTTGTTGAAGAAAAGAATCGTGATGTTGATAACAATGGCCTCCCAATGTTGCTCACTGATCAGGATTCGAGTTTACCATCAGATGAAAATGATGAGTCAGAAAAGAGCAAGATTCCTCATCACCTGACCCCTTAAATGATGAGACTCAGCCTTCACAGGCTACAAGTGATTCTGAGATGAGAGCTGTTTATGTGAAATCTTTGCACAGTCCATCCATGAGCTATCAGTACAAAATGGTCCATAAAAACAGAACGTAAACATTTTCTCACAGGAAATATAGTGGAGAATTTCCTGATGATTCCTGAGCGAGATGAAATCATTTAGAGGACAGTTTTTGTGTTGATGAGGGGGGTCTTGCAAAAAGAAGTGTGCATTGAATTTTAGTTAATAACTGAAAATTGCTTTGCAAATGGGAGTAAAAAACTTTTAAGTTAGAATTTGTTGCAGCAAGACTTTTAGTGAAATAAAATTTTATAACTAAGAAGTTTTCGGATTACAAGGACTCAGAAAGTTTATTCCTACTCATCTTCAGTTTAGAATGTGCTCTTTGAAAATAAGGGATAGTTCCCCAAAATGGAATCAATAATTGGATCCAGGCAATGGTAATCCCTCTTGGAGCAATAATGAAGAAACATAAAGCATTAACAAGACAGGTAGCATTTAGAGAACTTAGAAAACAAGAGGAGAACGGAGGGCTCCAAGAGAAAGCTACTCTGAAAAAAGGAGATGTGAGATTTCTGACTCTCTATTTTAGAATTTGTAACATCTAATAAAACAATAAAGGCACATGAAACAGGGAGAAAAAGTAACGAATCATGAAACAGGTAGTATTTATAGAAATTAGAGGCAGTTCTGGAGAAACAAATAAATGCATACACAGCAACTGAAGATGAAAACTACCTCTCTAATGACAGATAGATAGATAGATAGATAGATAGATAGATAGATAGATAGATAGACAGACAGACAGACAGATAGATAGATAGACAGACAGATAGATAGACAGAGAGAAAGATATAGGTAGATAGTAGATAGATGTTACATAGATAGATTGATTGATAGATGGATGGATAGATAAAGACAGATGTAGTGATATAACTTAGGATAAGAGAAGCTACTAAAAAAGAATGCCGACGAGCATAACGATTGTTTAAATACAGGAATAAGACTAAATACCTGTGAGAAGTGAATCAGAGAACTTTGAATCAGAAAAAAAAAAACCTGTTATAAACCTTAACAGAACAATAAAATTATAAAAATAAGTATAGCTTCATGGAGGGGCATAGAAAGAAATATAAGTATGCTAATTTCCTTCTCTTTCTACCAGGAAATCAATCAACAGTGTCTGATACTGAAACATAGTTTTTAAAAGCCATGAGAAGGACTCCAAATGCTTAAATATTTTTGTAATACATTTTTGCTTATCATTAATAGACAACATTATAAATCCGTATCTCTTGCGGTAAAGGAACATTTATCTGAAGTTCAAAAATTTCTTTAGTTTCACTTTTTTCCTTCTATTAAATTTAAGTTATATTAAATTATATACCTTTGATTTAAAAGCAGCATTTTAATTAATGAATTTATTAGTAAAGTTCCTGGCTTAATAATTGTCAGATGTGTAATTCCACAACTGAGGGATTTTTATGTGGGGAGATCATTTCCAACTTCACAATGTCATTCAATTTATTGAGCCCTTTCATTTCACAGAGCTTATTTCTAAAGTAAATTCAACTCCAAGACATAGCCAAAGGGTGAAGAATCGAGTGGCAGACTGTCAGCGGAAAGCATTTCAAGTGAAGAGGTTATCATTACAGAAAATGATTTGTCTCTTAGCTTAGAGGTCTTGTGTTCCTTTCCTGTTATGTTACTCATCTTCCCAGACGATGAAAACTTTGGTCCATCACATTTTTGTTTGATTTCTATGACATCACAGTACTTTTTCTATATCTCTTTTCCTCAATAGTCCAGTTAATTGATTTAGCAACGTGAAAACTTAGCTTCTGGCTTTAAGGTATTCACAAAGCTTCAGTCATATAATGAAGGGCCTTGATTTAAAATGCTAGTTACCACCAATCTGGTCAGTCCAACAGACCAATGGCAGATCTGACTTTAAAAATATCACATAGTTTGATTGCTTGGCGCTGTGATTAGCAGTAACCCAATTGTTTTACTGATTTCCCACTTTCATATTTGTTATATTAATGTCATGTTTTCACAGCCATAGAAAATTTTAGATCAATTTAGCATTACATTCAGGATGTATTCATACTACATTTGAACGTACATCTTCTAAGATGAAGAATTACGGTACTTCAGAGATTTTCATTAAAAATTTAAATATATGAGGAGTTGAGTTTTCAGTAGTCAGAATGTCCAGGATGAAATTTGTCTAATTGGTAGACATTTGTTTACACTTGTAAAAAATTTGCAGACATAAACTGACGTGCAGGGGAGCCAAGAAGAAATTATAGCCAAGCATATATTGATGTCATTTTAATAAAGATACTTCTACAGTTTCTTATGTTTCCCTCCAACTAGGAGGTTACCCACACATATGCACACACGTACACACACACATGTTTGGGTGTTTAGGTATTTTCTGAGGTTAAACTATGCACATTATTCTATAATTTTAGGTAAATGCAGCAGTAACAAAAATCCCAAAGAACTAAAGGCAAGGGTCCCATAACTTTTGTCTAATTCTAGTCTTACAAAATATTACAGTGGCCAATAGAAATGCCACCAGTTGTAACCTTTGCTATCAAATGAAAGACTGACAAATTTGCATAAAAATTTATGACTTGTATATAGAAAGCAACATTAGAAACAGTAAAAAGACAAGGCTTCGAGATATGACAACATGGCCAATCGGAAAAGCTAAACAACGTTCCCATCATAAAATACTGAAAAACGCTGGATAACACTTTCAGACATTGTTTTAAATGCCTGGCTAAATGCCAAGTAAATATGAAAAGTTCTCAGTTTTCAAAACCTAGTATCCAGAAGGGTAAGCCAGCACCCTGCCTTGGGAAAAGCACACACAAAATATTTCCCCCAAATGCATCTGTAACCACACGTGGTCCCTCCCGTTGCTGTGGGGCCTAAATTCACACCACCTGTGTGCTTTTAAATCTTTTTTTTTTTTGTGGGAGTATAAATTAAGCCAACTTTATGGAGGTTGATTTGGCAAAAGCAACCAAAATAAAAAATGTACGTATCTTTTGAGCCAGGAATTCCGCTTCTAGATTTATCTGTTCATACATGTGTACACAAAAATATCTTCAAGGATGTTTTTAAAAGTAAAACACTCAAAAAAAACAACTATATTCCCATCAGTAAGAGTATGGAACTATAAATTAAAGAACAACCATTTTACACAATAATGAATAATGGGCAGCTAATAAATAAAAGAATGAGTCTGGTGTGCTGTCATGAAATATGGCCAATGAGCATTAACTAAACGGAGTGCAAGCTCATTAAGATGTATGTGTGTACGTGTTCCCATGCAAATAAATAAATTTAAAAGACACACCATTGTTAAGATTGATTGCCTCTTAGAAAGAGATATTATTTTGTAATATGATTGCAATGATCATTTTAACAGTTTAAAAAAAAATCCTCGAATTAGCCAAGATCAATGATGAAAATCACCTATCCTCCTTGTTTTCTGTTATCTGAAATAGTGACAGACAGAAGCACTGAATAGTAAACTCTATTCAAGAAAATAATCCTGAGAGAATCACGTCTGTAGCTTAAAAAAGTGGAAGTTAGGAGTAAAATGTTGAACGCAGAAACCAACAAAATTCAAATCTTCTTATAAATGTAGCTGAGATGAATCTCAATTCACAAAGTTAAGTCAGCAAGGTATCTATCTACCAAATATATATGAAAAAAAAAATGGATTCCAAGCTTAAAATAGAAAATTCAGCATCATTTATTTCCAGGCCCTGAAGCCGTGTGTATCTCCAGTGTCTCATAAAGCATCAAGGCAAGGGGAAGCCTTCCTAATCACCAGCCTGCCCGAATCATGCCCACCCACCCATTTTCCTCCCCTCCCCCGAGCCCAGTGGGCACGCTGCTTGGAGATGCTGGGGACCCACACTCCCACCTCCCTGGGTTCACAGACACAGTTTCCATCTGAGTCTTGGCTCCTCAGGGACTCCCGTGCCCCAAGCAAGAAGTCACAGAGGCAGAGAGCCCCCCACCAGGAGACCCTGCTCCCAGGTCCACAGATCTTGCTCCCCTTCCAGGTGTTCTCAGACTCCCCCCACCTGGCTCCCAAAGCATTCCTCCTGCCCAGGACCTGCCAGAAAAGTTAGGGTAACCTCTCCAATGGGTTTTGGCTTTTACAAAAGAGAGAGACAAGTGGCCTTTGCTTTCATCCCAGCCAAAATCCCAGGAGGAGGGATTTATAAAAGAATTACAAATCCTGGCTACTTGCTCAAAATGAGGAGAAAGAGAAAATTAAAGGAAGTACCAAAACAATGTACTGTCGCAATAACCTATCTTGGCCACATAAAGAGAAGCAGATTTAAGTAAGTCAAATTTGAACCACAGTGAAAATGCTAACAGCAAGGAAGCCTCAGAGAAACCAGAGCCCGTTGTCTAATTTAAAATCAAATTTTAAATAAAGCCGTAACATCAAGTTGAAAGAGAAAGACAAACAAGCCTTTTGAAGCCAAGAAAACAAACTAATCTAGACGATTGAAAACCTACAGTTTAGCAGCGTTACTTCTCTGCAGACAGAGGAGCCCAGCACGCGGTCCTTGTCCTCACAGGTCTGGTGACAGAGCAGGGAGACTCAACACCAAGAGAGGAGCTGAGGAGGGTGCGCTCTGCTAGTCAACCCTGCCTGAGGCTGTTCCCATCACAGCTGGACGTGTCCTCGCTCTTAGGGTGGGCCTCTTGCCCAAACAGATCAAGCCCACCAAGCTGCTGTGGTAATTCGACAGAGTTCCCTTCAGAATTCTGGATAAACAGAGAGCAGGTGTTCGTAGTTCTCTCCTTCTAAATCAAGTTAACTTTCAAGGAGAGTAATCATGTTTGTCCTTACATGTCCCTCACATTGTACACTGTCCACTGGAATATATAGGATGACTTTCTTTCACATTTCACCATCCTGATTAAAAAAATCTAGGTAAACAAACAAATAAAATTCATAAATACGTTACTGGAGAGAGTGAAGGAAAATGTCTCCAGGAGTTTTGCTGTGAGGAGAAACAGAACACTGGGTGGAAATGAGGCAAGTAGAGGTTTAGTTTTTGTCCTTGTATTTTTGCCCCGTTAAGAGAACTGAAAGCACGTGTGTGTGCTGATAGCAATGACACCATAAAAGACGAAAATGGATGAAGCAGAAGAGTAGGCAAGAAGTGCTGGCATGAAGTCTTTGAGAAGGGGAGAGGGAATGACACCAGCATGCCAGAGGAGAGGTGACCTTAGTAGGATCACAGCCAGTCCATCCTTAGGAACAAGAGGACACAGAAATGTGAGCGTGGGAGCTGGGCATCAAGACATGGTGATGCAGGCTTGAGGAAGGGCTCTTCCAGTTGTTTCTCTTTTTCCTCTGAAATGGGAAGAGCATCAGATGCAAGTAAGAAAGTGAGAGAGTGCCACCTTCCAGTAGCTTCATGGATGCCATTGACCCCCATTTCCCATGGGTTTTTGACCCCTAAACACTCCCCTTTCCCCTGTCCTTAACCTCTTCGTCTCCTTTTCTGTATAATCACATGTTTAAGTTTGTCCCACCTCCAACAACAATAAAAACACTTCTCCAAATTTTAACCACACTAGCTACTTTTCATTCAACAAATTCTTACTTAACAGCTGGCTGCTCTTTGCCAGACTCTGAGCTTACAGTAAGGATCAGTGCAAACACCACATGGTCCTGTCCCTCGGGCACTAACAAGCCAGAGGCTTCTCCTCTCTTCTTCCCCTCCTGGGTAAGCATCTCGGAGTAGTTGTCTATGTTCATTGTCTCCACTTCTGCATTCCCCATTCTCTCTTTTGTTCACCACAATTTGTCTCCTGTCCCTACCAACTCACTGAACTCTTCTAATGGGTCCAGTGATGCCCTAACTGACAAGTCAATCCACAGAGCCCTTTTCAGGCTTATCAAATGTGGTGGACAGACTATTAGGTAACCCTCAGTGATACCCACCTCCTAGTGGTCACAACGTTATGTAATCCCCTTCCTTGAGTGTGGGCAGGACCTGTGATTTGCTTCTGACCACTAAAATACGGTAAAATTGATGGGATGTCAGGCCTGCGATTACATTACAACATGTAATATTCCACTTTGGTAGACTGGAGTGAAAGAGTCTCCTTGTTGGCTTGACGAAGTCAACAGTCATGTTATGGAAGCTCATGTACCAAGGAACGGCGAGGGCCTCTAGGTCTTGAGAGTAACCCTAGCCAATAGTGAGAAAAAGTGGGGCCCCTTAGTCATGTAGACACAAGAAAATGAAATATGCCAATAACCTAAATGAGCCTGGGAGTGGATCTTCCCCACTCAAGCTCCAAATGAGAACACAGCCCAGCCATTAATACAGCTGTGATGATGGCTTTGTGAGATCCTGGGCAGAAGGCCCAGTGAGGCTATGCTCAGACTCTCTGCCCCATGGAAACTGTGAGATAATAAATGAGTGTTGCCTTAAGCTGCTAAATTTGTGAAAATTTGCGCTGCAGCAATATAAAATGACTGCATTGTACATGAGTTAAGGAACATTTGTAACTGTTCACCATTTTCTCCCTCTTGAAATTTTCTCCATCCTTTTCTTCTGTAACACAATTCCTTCCCAATTTTCCTGCTAATTCTGCAAAAAAGTCTTTCCTCGTCTGGTGTCTGGGCTGCTCTCCTCCTGTACTCCTCTTAATCTTAGTATTCTTCAGGGCTCTGCTCCCTTCCTGCCCTCTCTGCATACGGTGGTAGCTCCACATTTATATCTCTAACTCTGATATCTTGCAAGCCAAAGATACACATATGTGATTTCTTAATACACCTGATATCTCCACCTGAAAAGAGCCAAATGCTGATAATCCTCCTGTACAATCTATCTAGGAATTTGCTATCATCACCCAGACCATCCTCCAAGCTAAATTTTCATAAGCAACTCTCTAGATCACTCCCTCTCTCTGATATGACTCATCCAGAAAATTCTGATTAACTGTGTATTGGTTGATTCTAAGTTGTAAGTATCTCCATACCTCTCCCTCCTCTCGGTCTCCACGGACAATATCTTGGTTTGGAAAGTCATTATTTCCTGGACAATTTCAACAGCATCATAACAGGTCACAACACTCTAAGCTTGTTCCCATCCGTTGGTTAGCAAATGCTGCTTGAGTGCCTACCAGGTGATGGGGTCGGTGCTAGAAGTAGCACAAGAAATAGTGAGCAAGACACACCTGATGATGCCCTATGGAGTCAATTATCCACCATCCAGAGACACTTATTGCTCAGCAGGGAAACTATAGTCTGACCTCTAAGCAGTGCCACCCATAGTGCTGGTCCACAAAGACCCAAGGAGCTGGAGCGAGAATGTAGATCAAATATGTTGTTTACTTCTTCAAGAAAGCCTGCTGAAAAAAAGGCCGGGTGAACTAACTAGTGTGAAATGAAGTAGTAGATTTACATTCTGATGGATTACATACATGACATCTTGGACCAGTAACGAGCAATTCCCTGACTGGCAGCAGATCAGCGGGCCGCACTTCAGGGAAGACTGCATTAGGGCATCCTCTTTGTTGTTGCCAAAGTGACAACTTACGTACTATCTAATGTAAGGTAAGTCAGGTTATAATGTCTTTCTCCATAAATTACTCCAAAGGATTCTCTTTTGCTTTTCAGATAATCTACAAACTCCTTTTATTAGCACAAAAAAGACCTTAACAAACTAGCGCTTGCTGGCCTCTCTGTTCCTAAATTTGTACATTTTATGAAGCTTCAAGTGCTGAGTAATTTGTATTTCTCTGACCTTGACACTTTCTCTCCATTACACTGTAAGCGATTTCTTCTCTTTAGAAAGTCCTCCACTTTCTTGACTCCTTGCTAAATTCTAACTCATTCTTTTTGACTCAGGCCTGGTGCCAACATTAGTATGAACTTAAGTCCATCCTCATAATATTTTGTATACACCTATATTTTAAATTTTATACTGTCCTTGGGGATAGTTATCACCATTCACTAGATTGAGTTCTTTAAATACAGTGATTTTGTTTTAATCATCCCTGTATGCCCAGAGCAAAGCGCAATCCCTGGAGCTCGAAAGACATGTGAAACAGAGTAAATTAGTCTTCATCTCCTGATATCTCCACTCTTGTGTTTCACCTTTTTTCTAGGTATCCAGTGCTCTCATATAGCACTTAGCAACAAATATCCCATAGAAGTCTGTCTTGGGTAATTTATTTGCCCCTTAGAGACTCTATATTAATGGAATAAAAAAATTACTGATTAAAATTACATCGTAGCCCACCAATGGGGATGACATTTTGTGGTCGATAGACTCTCAGGCATAACTCAAGCCATTAACTCAAATCTGCTAGGCTCCCCTTTCCCACAGGGCAAGTTTACTTGGGTGAAGGAAAAGGTGAAGAAAAGAGAAAAAGATGGCTTGAGGCAGAAGTAAGGACTCATTTGTTTCTGTTGTTTATTTTTGTTTCTTTATATTTCTGAAGGAGGCATGGCCCTTGGATTCTCTGTGTTCACATCTGTAGGTTCTGGGGTAAAGAAGGAACTTTCCTGATTGGCTGAACAATACTTCTGATGATGAAGTGGTTCTGTGAGGGAGGTATTTCTTCCCCCCATGGTTAGTGAGGGTTACTGCTGCATGGGATTTCTTTATATCTATGACATATTAAACCCTGCTGCACTTACTCTGACCACATCTATTACATTCTCAAGATGAGTAGAGTAAGTATACCATAGCATAGGAACTATTCTACTAAAATCATTGTCCAATTCTTCCCTTTGCACTCAGGGACTTTAACGGTTCTCAGGTATAATTTTCCCACTGTACCAGGCAGAAGAAATTGTTTCCTTCTGATACTTAGTCCCAGTAAAGATAAAATAAACATATTTTTTTAAACAGAACATGTTGCAGCCTAATTTTATTAGTAATTTGATTTTACTGATTTTGATTACCTAGGCCTACCCTTAAACAACCAGCCAAGTGAATCAATTTGATGTGAAAACTTGTAAACCTAATCACACTTGATTCACTAGCATCACCATGGGATGGCTTTAGGATATTCGGTTTTAAAAGGAAAGAATGAAATAAGAAGGTCGGTCAATGATCAGATAGCTTTTCTTCATATAAAATTTAAAGGATTGTCATCATCACCATGTACACTTTTAGCTAATTGACCCAAGGATCTCTTATTCATGCACTAACTTATAATACAACTTTTTAAAAGAAAATAATGGTATGACAGTGAACTGAAGCAAAATGATACCCTTCTTTTATTCAGGATTAAGTCCACTTGAAAGTATAAAATTTGTGGCCATATATTTTATGATTTTGTTTATATAAAATGTCCAGACTAGGCAATACTATAGAGACAGAGAATAGATTAGTGTTTCTCTGAGGCTAAGGGGAGAAGAATATGGAGAGTGACTGCTAATGGGTAGGGTGTTTCTTTTTAGGGTAATGAGAATGTTCTGGAATTAGATGGTGGTAATGATTGCACAACTCTGAATATACTAAAACTGCTGAATTGTACACTTTAAAGGGGTGAATTTTAGATATGTGAATTATATCTTAATAAAAAATGATATGGAGTGATTGTGTTATCTGTGTTGTATTTCAACTTGCCTTCGTATTGAAAGCACAGTAATTCTCTTTTTCTGACTATGTTCATTGTTTTAAGAATGGAAACATTGATATACACTTTTTTAATTGACAAAGTATCTTGAATTCATGGATGTCAGATTTAGAAGTTCTCTATTGACTAAAGCTTTGTTTATTTATACATATATAAACCGAGATATAATTGACATATAACATTGTGTTAGTTTAAGATGTACAGCATAATGATTTGATATATGTGTATATTGTGAAATAATTACCACAATAAGTTTAGTTAACATCCATCACCACACATAATTACAAGTTTTTTTCTTGTGATCAGAACTTTTAAGATTTATTCTCTTAGCAACTTTTAAAATATGCAATACAATATTTTAAACTATAGTCACCATGCTGTACACTACATCCCCAGAACTTACTTATCTTATACCTGGAAGTTTTTACATTTTGACCACCTTTACTTGTTCTGCACCCATCTCTGGCAACCACCAATCTATTCTATGAACTCGGGTTTTTTAGATTCCACATATAAGTGAGCTCATACAGTATTTGTTTACCCTTAATAAATAAATAGCAGGAAATGACCATTGTGTCTCTGTCAAATATTTTTTCTTTTAATTCAGAGAAAACTATAAGCAGAACAAAAGGGTAAAACCATATAAAAATGAAAAGAATATTCAAATATTAACTAAGAACATCATTTGGTATTAACACACAAACAAATCTAATCAATTCATGATTAAATAGGGAAGTTGTGTATTGTAAGATCTTCAATAATTTAAGAAACTATGCCTGTACCTTTTCTTTAAGAATTTAACTAAAATTAGTTTCCTCCCCATGCAGAATTTGAATACATTATAAAAATAAAAGAATAATTGTCTTTCATACAATAAATCAAATTTACATTTCTTTTCACTTATCTTTTTTATTTTAAGAGGATGAAATAGATGTTAAGTTCTGGATTAAGGTTTACAAAAAACTAATAGCTATAGCCAGACAGATTACAATAAAATCCCAGTTTTTTTCTACAGCTTGTAAAGAGTGCTGAACTAAAATATATTCCACATAAGACAGCAAGTCCAGCCAATCTAGCAAAAGCCTTATCAGTCTCTGAATAAAAAGGAGCTGATTACATTGTAGTAGCTAGACTTTGATGTGTGAATGTTTTATATACACTTTAAAAATCTTTGTTTAAATTCAAGTGAACAGGAAACCAGCAATATCTTATCTAATAGTAGAAACATGCTAATGTTTAAAGTGTTTCTTTTTTATCTTTTTCTTTTTACCTTTTCACCTTTTCAAAAAGTTATTTTGTAATTAATGTTTCAAATACCTGGCTTGTTAAAGGTCTTAAATATGGGGAATTTAACAATTTTTGGTACAATGTGTTCTAAACAATACATAGTTAAGATATTTATTGATAACAGTCACTACAGGCTTATTGAATCTTTTATCTTGTCTTCTTGGTCTCAGGGGAGAGCCAAGGTGGATATGTCCTTCTTGTTCTCACCCACCTGTGTCCACCAACGCAAACCTGCTGGACTTGCACGTAGCTGATCAGGTGTTATCCGGCATTCATCACACCTTTTAATAAACTGATTCAAAAAATAGTTTATAAGTATAGATAACTCCCTGCTACAGAATACCTCAAAGAAAATGTCTAAGTGATAATTCAACAGAAGTTTATTGATTTGAGAAATGCTAAAAACAAGTGAGTGGTGTAATTCATTTGGGCTTGAAAGTCTTTTCACTGCATAAAAACATGACATCATTGTTACCAGTATACATGCGCTATTAGAAGACTTAATTTATACCAGAATCATCTGCTCACATTAAGTGGATGGACATCATGCTCACATAATCATGATTTACTACTACTAGGGCAGTAAATCATGCAAAAACAGCACAGTAAAAAGAGGGTCCAAGGGAGACTTGTTGATTGATTGGTCTGCACAATATTTATTTGTTATCGTTTCCACTGAGGAAAGTCGTTCAAGAGCTGAGGTGGACAGTCTGAGTGGAGCTGCCTCTGTGGTAGCAGGCTCTGCACAAGCAGTAAATGGAGCATTGGGATGCCCCTTCACGCTAGGATGGCACACACAGGCTCACACCCTCTCCCAAAACAATGGGAGATTTTTGAGGGAAGATTTTGTCTGTCTCATTTACCGCTGTGTCCTCAGTGCCTAGAAAAGTGTTTGGAACATATAAGAAACTCAGCAAATATTTGTGGCATTAATAATATCTATTTTGAACAAGGTAAATTTTTAAAAGAATAAACTTATTTTTGTTTTTTGTTGTTTAAATACATCATAGAATCATTTGATGGAGATCTGCTATGCAAATTTCCTTTACTAGAAATGTTGGCCAAAACTCTACTTTTCTCAGTGAGCTCTTTTCTTTTGCTTATCTAATAGCTCTTTGATTACATAGGAAAAATAACATGTCTAAAGTTGACCTCAGAAAATATTTAAAATCTAAAAAGAAAATTACCAAATAAAATTTTTAAGAAAATAGGCAAATAGCTTCCCCTTAGAAATAAATCAACACATTATAACATATTCATATATCAAAGGAGAAAAAGTAACATCTTGATTGAGGCTGAAATCTAATTGATAAAATTCTACATCATTTCTGATAAAAGCTCTTAATAAATTAGGAGTTTACAGGTGTATATCTTAAACCCAAACCCAGCATAATGTTAATGGTGAAAGACAAGAAACACTTTTATTAAAGTCAGAAAAAATTCAAGAACACCCAGTTCCACTATTGTTCTTTATCATATGAAGGCAGCTAGCTAAAGTAATTTATTCAAGAAAATGAAAAGTCCAATAAAATTTTAAAACAATATTATTTGCATACAATATTATTTGAAACTGATGGGGAAATCCAAGAGAATGAACTGAATGTATTAGATGAAATGATATGAAAAGGAAATTTAATAAGAAGACTAGTTGAAAAATTAATATACAAGATCATTAGGCTGCATATATATAAACAATATCCATTTGTAGATATAATAGATTAAAAGTCTTAATTTCCAAAAGCAATATTAAAGATACCCGGAGAGCAGCAGTTTTCATTTCCACTCAGGGTTGGACATATAAGTAATTTTAACAACCCCTCCCTGCCCCACCCCTTTAGACAACAGCAATTTGCAGTTCTAGGGCTGCTCACAATGCAAAAATCTCTATTCTCTCCCATACCAGAGACAATATCCACCTGTAAATGTGGCTTCTGTGAGAGAAATGAGTTGATATGTCTATCAAAACATTATATACAAATGTTCATAGCATCCTTCCTTATGATAGCCCCAAACTGGAAACAACCCAAGGATGGAAACAACCCATCTACAGGAGAATGGATAAAAAATTGTGAGATGTTTATACAACGGAATACTATGCAGTAATGAAAAGAAAAAAGGAAATAATGATTATCACATGTATCATGGATGCATATCATAGAAATAAGGATGAGAGAAAAACTAGACATAAAAGAGAATATGCTAAACAATTCCATTTTATAATATGGATCAAGATCACGCAAGATCAATATATGATGATAGAAATTAAAATAGTGATTGCCTTCAGGGTTCAGATATTAACTAGGAAGGAGCACAAGGGACTCTTCTGGGTACTGGAAATGATCTATATCTTGATCTGTGTGGTAGCTATATGAATATATATACACTTAAACATATATATGCACACCCATGAAAATACATTTTTGTGTGTGTATATGGATGCACATATATATGCATATAATACACTTATATATATACAGAGAGAGAGAGCTGAACACATAAGCGTTCTTGTTTGGCCTCCCAACTTCTCTGCTTCCTTAATCCACATCCAGTCCAAAGAAGCTCCCACAATCTGCTTTTGCACCCATTCCAGCTGAGCCGCAAATAAGAGCTTTAGGTTTTCTAGTATATAGAGAGCATATACTTTGCAAGCTCCCTCTGACATTTTTTGGGCTTTCTGCTTTTTTCTTTTTTGATTTGGGGGTGTTTAACTATCTCTTAGATTTATTGAAGATTGAAGATGAAGCTTACATTTCTGCTTCTTGTTATCTGAAAGATAATGAGATGATAAAACAATAGGACTTGGTGACCAGTTGGATGTAGGAGGTTGAGGGAAAAGGAGAAATCAAGAATGATGTGGAAGTTTCTAGTGTTGGACAGCATTTAGCATTTCTCAATCAATTTTATCATGTTGATGGCAGCACCAATCAATGAGAAAGAAACACAAAAGACAGAGGAGTTCAGTGGAGGAGATGTTGGGTTTTCGATTGAGCTTGCAGGTTTTAAAGTATTTATGGGATATTCAAGAAGAGATGCCCAGAGGATATTTGGTCCTGGAGCTTAGGGGACAGAATCATTTAACAGATAATTCCACAAATATTTTAAGATCCCACAATGTGCTGGACTTTGTTCTTCGAATTAGAGATAGATAAGAGAATAAATAGAGATCTGAGCCAGATCCAGGAATTTTGATGCCATCAACATATAAATGATAGTTAAAGAAATGATGGACTGGCCCAGTAGCATAGTGGTTAAGTTCATGTGCTCTGCTTTGGTGGCCCAGGATTCATGGGTTCAGATCCCGGGCACAGACCTATGCACTGTTCATCAAGTCATGCTTTGGCGGCGTCCCGCATATAAAAAAAATAGAGGAAGATTGGCACAGATATTAGCTCAGCAAAAATCTTCCTCCAGCAAAAAGAGAAAGATTGGCAACAGATATTAGCTCAGGGCCAACCCTCCTTACCCACAAAAAAGAAGAGCTGAAAGTATATAAGATTGCCTAGGTAAAGTATCCAGAAGGAGAACAGAAGAAGGCTCTAGGGATTAGGTAGAAGAGAGAAAACAGCAAAGGAGGCTGAGAAGTGGACAGAGATGGAAAGGAAAGAAGGAAAATTAAAAGGTGAATAAAGTCAAGAGGAAATTGTATTTTAAAAAGGAGATGGTAAAGCGCCAAACACTACAGAGAGGATGAAAAAGAATTCATTGAATTTAGCAACAAGGCAGTCATTGGGAAATGTGGAAAGGGATGAAGGCAGAAGCTGGGGATCATGAATCTTATTCCATACTATATCTCTGGTACCTGGAAGATTGTAGAAAATCGATAGATTTGTGGAATTAATAAATGAGTATATTGACAAACAAATGAATTTGAACAGAGCAAAAGATAGAGATACATTCACTTATTCAACAAAAAATTATTTCAAGGATCTCCATGCGGCAGGACCTGTTCTAGGTGCTGTTGTTATAACAGTGAACAAGGGGGCCGCCCAGTGGCGCAGCGGTTTAGTTCGCGCTTGGCAGCCCGGGGTTCGCGAGTTCGGATCCCAGGTGCCCGCCGATGCACTGCTCGTCAGCCACGCCGTGGCGGCGTCCCATATAACGTAGAGGAAGATGGGCACGGATGTTAGCCCAGGGCCAGTCTTCCTCAGCAAAAAGGAGAGGATTGGCAACAGATGTTAGCTCAGGGCCGTCTTCCCCACAAAATAAATAAATAAATAAATATAACAGTGAACAAAGCAAAAAAGGCCCCTCTTCTCAGGGACCTGCATCTCAGTTGTATGGAGCCAGATGATAAATAAATAAGTATGTGATATGTCACACAGGGACAAACACTATAAAGTAGGGGAGAGGGATAGGGAGTTATGGAGGTGGGGATGATATTTTATATAAGCCCCCAGGGAAGGACTCTCTGAGAAAGTATCATTTGCACAGAGATTGAAGAAAGTGAAGGAGTGAGTGAAGGGGTCTGCAGAGGGCTCTGCAAGAGCAAAGGCCAGGGGAGGACAAATGAGACTGAAGTGTTGTAGGAACAGGAAGCAGGGCGAGAGCTAGAGCAAAGTGAGTGAATAAGAGACTGTGGTAGGCAAGCAGGTTAGAGAAACAACAGGTAGCACAATCATGAAGTGCACTGAGGGCCATTGTGATGGGTCTTGAATTTGCAGCAAGCGTTCTAGAGGAGCAGTAGGAAAGCAGGAAGAGTGCAAGTTTGGACCAGGTGACAAACTTGTCAGCAACAATGGAGGAACTTTTCCTTGGGGTGATATCCAAGGGTTTTAGGCTGGTTTAATATGGTCAGTAACTGTCCAAAGAGGATCCCAAGGAATTAGTCCTAGAATTCCTTGTTGGATGGAGAAGTGGTGACATTGTCCTCCCAGGAGGACTGTGCCACAGTCAGGATGGCTGCCTTTCTTTCTTTGTGAGGAAGATTAGCCCTGAGTTAACATCCGTTGCCAATCCTCCTCTTTGTGCCGAGGGAGATTGCCCCTGGGCTAACATCCGTGCCCTTCTTCCTCTACTTCATACGGGACACTGCCACTATGGCTGACAAGTGGTGCATCCGTCAGTGCCCGGGATCGAACCTGTGAACTCCAGGCGGCCAGAAATTGTGTGCACAGACTTAACCACTCTGCCACTGGGCCGGCCCCTGTATTTGTGAGCGAGAACTAGTCAAGGTCAGTGGGCCCATGATGGGTCATTAGATTCTCAGGACTTGCAGCTACTGGAGTAGCTGGAGGAGCCCATCACCTGCCACCAGCTTTCACTGAGGCCAATCACCTTCCTGCCACAGGCTTTACTTAATGATTGTGGCCAATCTCATTCCTGAAGCCTCCCCAAGCCTGACTGGACTTCTCCTAGTATGTTTGCTTGCATTTCTCTGATACTCATTACCACCTATAATCACACTTTCATGGAAGCTCTTATGCTTACCAATCTGGTATTCTCCTGACTGAGTTAACTGTCGAGAGGCTTTCTCCCACTGGTACACAATGCTGCTATGGAGCTGGCCCCTGCTGGCTGCTAGGGCTGATGGTAGCATTCCTTCTAACTTTGTGTTCGTGAGTGTCATACTGGTAGTTTGAAATCAACTGTGGTGGGAGTTTTTACACCATAGAAATTGGCAAACCCTATAAATCAGTGCTACCTTCCCTCTCATGAGAACCAGCTGTTAAACATTTACTAGCATATGACCAGCAATGTTGTTTTAATTCCTCTTAATCTTTCCTCTCACAACCCCAAGAATACTTTTAAATATGCCCTCTGGTAAATGCTACAAAGATCATAAAGCTCAAACTGACAAAAGAGTTACCAGAAAGTACCTGAGAGCTCCATTCCACCTGGGCTCTGTGAAGATGCATTTCTCCTTGGTTCCAGCTAGAATTTTGTCCTTGGGACTTCAGTTAATATACAAAAGTCTATCACTTTCCCATATATCAACAATGAACAAGTAGAATTTGAAATTAAAAACACAATACCATTTACATTAGCAAACGTAATTAAATACTTAGGTATAAATCTAACATATTTTAACCAGATCTATGTGAGGAAAACTACGAAACTCACATGAATGAAATCAAAGAACTAAATAAATGGAGAGATATTCCATGTCCATGGATAGAAAGACTTGATATAGTCAAGATGTCAGTTCTTCCCAACTTTATCTATAGATTCAATGCAATCTCAATCC
Organism: Tapirus indicus; assembly: GCA_031878705.1. NCBI lineage: Eukaryota > Metazoa > Chordata > Mammalia > Perissodactyla > Tapiridae > Tapirus > Tapirus indicus. The sequence goes on along the minus strand of CM062930.1, from coordinate 4,411,802 downwards.
AAATCCTAGCAAGTTACTTTATGGATATCAGCAGACCAATTCTAAAGTTTATATGGAAAGGCAAAAGACCCAGAACAGCCAATGTAATACTGAAGAAGAAGAACAAAGTTGGAGGACTGACACTACCTGATTTCAAGAGTTACCATAAAGCTACAGTAATCAAGACAGTGTGGTATTGACAAAAGAATAGACAAATAGATCAATGGACTAGAATAGAATAGAATAGATCCCAGAAACAGAGCCACATAAATATAATCAACTGATCTTTGACAAAGAAGCAAAGGCAATACAATGGGGCAAAGATAGTCTTTTCAACAAATGCGGCTGGACTAACTGGAAATGCACATGCAAAAAAATGAATCTAGATGTAGGCCTTATACACTTCACAAAAATTAACTCAAGATGGATCACAGACCCAAATGTAAAATACAAAACTATAAAACTTCTAGAAGATAATATAGGAGAAAATCTAGATGACCTTGGGTTTTTGCGATGACTTTTTAGATACAACACCAAAGGCACAATCCAAGAAAAAAATAATTTATAAGTTAGACTTCATTAAAATTATTGCTCTGTGAAAGATTCTGTCAAGAGAATGAAAAGATAAGCCATAGGCTGGGAGAAAATATTTGCAAAAGACATATCTGATAAAAAGATTGTTATCCAGTATACAAAGAACCCTTAAAACTCAATAGTAATAAAACTAACAACCTGAATTAAAAATGGGCCAACAACCTTAGCAGACACCTCCTAAAGAAGATATACAGATGGCAAATAAGCATATGAAATGATGCTTCCGGATATTATGTCACCTATTGAAGGGAAATGCAAGTTAAAACAATAATGAGATAATACTGCACACCTATTAGAAATCTTAAACACTGACAACACCAAATGCTGGTGAGAATGTGGAGAAATAGAAATTCTCATTCATTGCTGGTGGGAATGCGAGATGGGACAGCCACTTTGGATCCCAGTTTGACAGTTTCTTACAAAACTAATTATACTCTTAACATACAATCCAGCAATCATGCTCCTTGGTATTTACTCAAAGGAGTTGAAAACTTATGTCCACAAAAAAACCTGCACACAGATGTTTACAGCAACTTTATTTGTATTCACCAAAACTTGGAGGCAACCAAGACTTCCTTCAATAGGTGAATGGATAAATAAACTGTGGTACATCCAGACAATGGAATATTATTCAGCACTAAAAAGAAATGAGCTATCAAGCCATGAAAAGACATGGAGGAAACTTAAATGCATATTACTAAGTGAAAGAAGCCAATCTAAAAAGACTACACACTATATAATTCCAACTATATAACATTCTGGAAAAGCAAAACTATAGAGACAGTAAAAATATAAGCAGTTTCCAGGGATTATGGGGAGGGGGAGATGAACAGGAGGAGCACAGAGGATTTTTAGGGCAGTAAAACTACTCTCTATGACATTATAATGCTGCATACATGTCATTAAATGGGGAAGGCTATGCATATCGAAGGACAGGGGTTATATGGGAAATTCCTGTATCTTTAACTCAATTTTGCTGCAAATCTAAAATTGCTCTAAAAAAATAAAATCTGTTAAAAAAATTCTACCACAAAGCAAGAAAGTGCTCAAATCAAACACACACACACACACATACACACACACCATGGAGACGTGTCAAAGGGCACAGGAGGCAGCCTGAAGGGGTTCCTTACTGGACTCTTTACTGACGGGCAAGCAGAACAAAAAGATTCTGCAAAGAATATTACTGAGACATCTGACAAATTCGGAATGTATATGGTAGATTAGATGAAAGTATTGTGTCAAGGTTAAATCTTCTGAATTTGACAACTGCACTGCGATTACATAAAAGAATATCCTATTCTTAGGAAATAACACTTTGAAATATGGAAGTTTCAAGGAGCCTGATGCACCCATCCTACCCTCAAGGAGTCTGAAAAAAAAAAAAAAACACATACAAATTGTGGCAACTGTTAAAAAATTGGTGGATCTGGCTGAAGATTATTTATATTGTTCTCGAATTTTTCTAAAAGTATAAACCCATTTCAAAATAAAAATTAGAAAAGAAAATCCCTTGTCTTCTTTTCCCGTGTCATGAAAAGCAAATAACAGAATGCTCGCTGGTGGAGCGGAGCTCACAGTTTGCTGTGTCGATGTGTGGTGTCACCAACATAACACATGTGCTCGCACACAAGAGTGAGGAGTTGGGAAGCTGGCAGCTGCTGCAGGCGTGGGGCCCAGGCTCCTTTATGCCTCCTGTGCTAGCAGTGATGTTGTTCTGCTGACATACATAGCCTTGCTTTACTTCTTGCATATCAAGTGAAAGGGATCAGAAAGCCTTTAGTTTTTAGATGGAGTGTGGTAAATAAAATAGTGTGGAGCCTAGTGTACAAAGTGTGTGTGAGCAAGTGAGCATGTGTGCAATGCTACTTCTATATCTTTCTTGGCTTACCCATGCTAAATGTACACCTACCCTGGTTAGATTTCACCTTAACCTAGTTAACAACTGGTGATTACCTGATGACATCTAACCAGAGATGAAGACAGAATAATAAAAAGAACTTAAATAGTCTTTCTAGGACTCCCGGACAAATGCCAACCCTTTAGTGGTCACCTGCACGTCACGGTGATTTCTCAGAATCAAGCATTTTCTCTGGAGACATTAGCCCCCAGGTCTATGCTTCTAAGCCAGACCAATGTACTTGAAACAGGATGTTGCAGGGTTTGGGCAGAGGCCCTAAACTCCAAACATAATACAAGAGCCACAGTTGCCAAGAACATGCATATGTTCACAGGAATGCTTGGAAATCATAAAGATTTTCTGCCAGCCCATCACCCACCTTGTAGATAAAGAGGAGATGAAATAGAAGATATCAGAAAGTGAGGAATTGTTGGAGTCCTCTGGCATTCCTCTCTCTACCTGTGTGAGAGGGTAGATGGGCTTCCCTTCACCTAACATTGAATGAGAGGGGCCTCCAACAGCATCTTTGGGGGGCTTGGCATGTGCCCCTGGAGTGTGAAAGACAGAGCAACTGATACTTGGCGCACACCTCATAAGTCTAAAGGCAAGAAGCTAGGAGTGGAGCTGCCAACGGGATACATGGAGAGCAAAGCAAAGCGTGGGGAGTAGCTCATACTGTCACAGGGAGAGGAAGTGTTTGAGTTTTGGGGGACCAAATGTGAACTCTGCAGATGGAGTCTGGCTTGGAGTTAGCTTAAAAGGAATCCCACTCAAGAGAGCGTGCCTGGAGGAGGACAGAGACCCCACCCCCAGGATGGGCCTCAGGAAATTCAGGGCAGAATGGTAAGTTTTAAACCATCGGTAAAAGAGGCTTGAGCCAAAGAAATTCAAACTAGAGGACCCCAGCTGGTGATATTCGTGAAAACCAGGAAATAAGGCAACTGAAAAAGAAGGGAAAGCGAGTTTGGGACACAACACATCCATCACCCCTGCAGGGCCCCAGTGCCAGGTCGCAACTAGGGACTAGACAGGATGGGGGTGATCCCTGCAATCTGCTCCCCACCCTGGGCCTCATCCTGGAGAAGCCAAATGTGGAACGCAGAACATGAGGGAAGAGGGACGTGAAGAAAGAAGCCAGCCGGCCAGATGCCTTTCCTTCTCTGCAGACTTGGAGGGTCTGGCCAGGGCTGGGACAGGGAGAAATTTGAATTGGATGAGAGCTTGGGATTTTGATTGGATCCTAGCAAGGACACTTTAAAAGCCAAAATGAGACTGCACTTGTGACTGAAAGAGCCTGGGAAAGCTACAGGGCTGACTGAGTTTCTCCCCAGGAGCCAGGAAGACTGGGTCTGCTGAGTGGATCTACTGGGGAGTGGTCTGTCTACAACCTTGGGAACCCAGCAGGCGGCAAATACTTAATATCTTCTCTTAGAGACCCCACAGCAATTTCAGTATCAGGATCCCCAGGCCTGAACTCTTCAGTGTCCAAATCTTATCTCCTCTCATAATCCCTGTGACAGTGAACAGAACCGGTATCCCAAGCCGGGGGCCATGATGTGAGGCTACACAGCACCACCTAATTTTCTACCTCCAGGCTGATGAAACTGAGATGAGTTGTTTGGCACCACTGCGCGACCTCCGTTCTGCAAAAAAATCAGTTCATACAAATTCTTTTTTAACAAATCACCTAAGTTTTAGCTTAGAACCTGGTGCCATTCAAGACAAGTTCTTATACACCTATCTCACGTAAACGCCCTTCCAACTCTCCTCCCGTGGGCACCATTCACTCCAGCACCACTGCACTTGCTGGGGCTCCCCAAATATATCATGTTTCGTGACTCTGAGGCATCATACGTTCTGTTGGCTCTACCTAAAATGGTTTGTCTCCTCTTCTTCAAATTATATCTTATCCTACGAAACTCAATTTAAGCATCATGATTTTATAAACCTTTCCTGACATTACGTGCTAATTTATGTGCTCCAGCTCTGCCCTCCCATCAGAATCTGCAGTTTACTTTATTGTAGCCCTTATATACTACCAGGAGAAATGGTTGACTTATTCTATCCCCTCACTGCACTTCATGATCCTGTACATTTTGTTTGAGGTTGCAGTTCCACACCCAGTGCAATGCTTGACACCAGTGGTATGTTTGCTAACTGTTTGTGGAATAGATGAAAGAAGGAACAATGGATGAACAGTTTTGTTAATGCACTATATTATTATTATCATCATTATGTACAGCAATAACTTACATTCAATAATGCTTTGTAGTTTGCAAAGTGTTTTGATATGCATTTTCCTATCAAATATTCATATTTGTTTCTTCACTATACCAAAGAAGAAACAGAAGTTTAGGGAGGTTAAAGAACTTACACAAGGTATAAAGCAGCATCTCTTTTTTCCTTTGAAGCAATCACAACTTGACAGAAAGTTTAAAATTACTGTACAAGGAAACCTTTTCTTTTTCTCCAGAACCACTTGAGAGTAAGGGGTCAACCCATTGCCCCATCCACCCTGAATACTGTAGTGTCCCAACAAGGAAAATACAAAGCAAAGCACAACATGAAGATCAGGAAATTAACATTGGTATATGACTACCTTAAAATCCTCAGGCATAACATAGGTTTTGCCTTTTATATCGAAGGATCAGAAGCAAGCACTGTGGTTCGTTGTCACATCTTTTCAGTCTTCTTCAGTCTGGACAAGTTCCTCAGTCTTCCATTGAATAGCATGATCTTGATGCTTTTGGAGATTACACAATTATTTAGCGGGGTAGTCCTCCACGTGAATTTGTCTGCTTCTTACTCATGAGTTGATTCAGGTTGCGGGTCTTTGGCTGGAGTATTGCAGAAGTGACACTGTTCTGGTTCCATCCTTCAAGTGGCACACAGTGTTGATTTGTCCACACCGATGGTGTTCACGCTGAATAAGTGGTGCTTCCTGGATTTTCCATTGCTAAGCTATTCTTCTCTCCTTTATAATCAGTACATATTTTGTGAGGACATACTTTGAAAATATGTAAATAGTTCATCATACTTTCAAATTATTAACTTGTTTTTAGCTATATATACTCAGGGTCTCCATTTTTATTCAATGGGTTGTAATCTATTACTCTCATTATTTATTTCAATGCTCCACTCATCCTTGAGTTGACCAGCACAGTCCCTTCAAACTGGCGTCTGTGTCCTTTTGACATTTCCACCATACTTGGAGCACTTCCTTTCCTTCTGGCAAAACAGGCTTTCACAGGTTCATCCTGTAATTTTTTTGCTCCAGCCCTGAAGCCACCCATTTCTCCAAAGAGCCTTGTTTCTTTATAATGGAAAATAGGCAGTAAGTTTGCTCATTCTCATTGGGGTGTCACTACTCTCAGTCTCTCTCAGGAGACAGCTAGGGAAAAACACATTTACATTTATATTTATTCCTACATCTAGCTACAAACATTGAAAACCATGAGTTCACACCAATATATCCAATTCCAATCCAACATTATAAGTTTATTCTAGTCTTTTCATTTTCCATTTTAGTAACTACCTTCTCTGACAATAAAAAAAAGAAAATCTTAATTCTAATCATCTTTAAGATATTTACTTTTTGGGTCACTCTCCCTCTATTTTGCTGATATTCCTGTTTCTACTGCTACCCTCTTCCCTGCATGAATGCCTTCCTCAACCTGCTTGGGCTTCAACCTCCAGGCCAGGACACCCTCAGGGTAGACAATATCTTCCTACCACTGGGGCTGACACTCCATGACAGACAGCTCCCTCCCAGCTGAGTCCCACCACCACACTCCAGCTCTGAACCTCCTCTCTGGACCACCATGGCTGCCCATTCTCCGCTATCAGAACAAGTGACTACCTTGCTCTAGCCCACATAATGGCATTAGGCTTGAGGTGATCAGCATAGGAAGGAAAGGGAGGATAAAGAGGAAGACCTGTTAAGCAGTTTTAAGTAGCAGAAGAAATAAGAAATCCAGGGCTTTCAATTCTAATTTGATTGCCCTTCAAACAACTCCCTGGTATTTCTGTGCTTGCACAAGCTAAAGGGTCTCAGTTGGCTTAATCTAGTGAAGCGTGAAATAGCCATATGCCTTAATGGATTTAATGGCAAATTTCAGGAACAATAAAATACTACTGAGGTTTTTCTTAAAGAGGTGCTCAAATTGAAGAGGCTCACTCAAAGCATTAGTTACTTAAGTTATTTCTAATTTTTCCTTAATGAGTAATGCTTCAATGAATATTCTTATAAGAAAAATCTGATAATTTCCCTAGGATAAATTCCTAGAATTAAAATAAATTGCTGGTTCAAAGAGTGAATTTTTTTAATGTATTTATTTTGTGAGGAAGATTAGCCCTGAGCTAACATCCGTTGCCAATCCTCCTCTTTTTTGCTGAGCAAGACTGGCCCTGGGCTAACATCGTGCCCATCTTCCTCTACTTTATATGGGACCCTGCCACAGCATGGCTGACAGGCTGTGCATCAGTCTGTACCCAGGATCTGAACCTGTGAACCCCGGGCTGCTGCAGGAACTTAACCGCCATGCCACTGGGCCAGCCCCAAAGGGTGAATATTTTTAAAACTATATATATATATACACATATATATATATATTTAAGCTATATATAGTGGTATATATACCACTATATATAAACATATATATATAAAACATATATATAGTGGTAAAAATGCATCAGTTTTACTATAAAATATATAGAAAAGCAAAGCAAATAAAGAACCATCTCATAACACCAAGAGAAGAATCATACGACTATATATCTCTATCTCTATATATCACACTTAAATATGCGTATTCAGAACACCTAGAACTGCACCTCACACAGAATAGACACCCAATAAATTTACTGAACAAATGGTGCTTTCACATATAGCACATTATATATATATTTATATATACATATAACATTTCATATAAACCAAATATGAAAAATATGTGAATATATATGAAGTACATATGAATATACACATGACATATATATTATGCTTGGCAGACTCTATCAATGTTTGCCCCATTTACCCTTAGATCCCTTGGCCATTTTTTGCTCATTGGATCCCAATTTGCCTTTCCTTCCAGCGATGGTCACATTCTCTCTCAGCATGGGACTGCCCTCGGCCTACTGCATGCTGTTCTGCCTGATGCCGGGGAGGTTGTGCGTGCCTGGGTTTATGAGTTCCCCTGGAGGAAGCCATAACTAATGAGTGACAGGCAGGAAGTAGAAACGCTCCAGCCCCCTTGCATCTGAGTGGGACAACTCAGTACCCTGTACACCGTGTCTAGAGCTCCATACAGGACTGCCCCAAGGTACCCTCTGCAACTCTGCTTGGACCCCATCCTTGGTTGGCCTTCTTCCCTTCTGGGCCCCAATACTCTACTCCATCACTGGCTTTCCCTGGAAACATGTCCTAAGAAATTGCTTTCACATGCATCTGTATCTGTGTGTCTGCTTGTGGGAGATTTCATTTAAGACTGTTTTTGAACCTAGGTTTTCCACATAGATATATAGTTAAAGAATATTCACTTGGAAATATGCTAAGATATTATTTAATGCTGCAAACCATTCTATCATACAAATATAACACATTTAAAAATTAGCAATTATTGGACATTAATTTTAGTTCTAAATTTTCACCTTTGCAACATTTCAGTGAACATCTTTATACCCAGAACTTTGTGAATAATTTTTATTATTTCATTAGCATATGTTTCTAGAAATAAATGTTGAGGCAAAGAGATAATACTGTTCAATTGTCTTTGATATACATTCTACTCCATTAATACAATACTAATTTTCCAGCTGTGTATAAAAATTCCAGTGTGCTCACACCATCATCACAATTGGGTGTTTTTAAAGTATAAAATATTCACAATTTTATAAGTATAACATAGTGTCTCATTGTTAAACTTATTTTATTATTAGAGATTTTGTTTATTTTTTTGCCTATTTGTTTTCTTCACATAATTTGCTATAGATGATTGTTGCTCATTTTCAATCTTTCATTGATTTGAAAGAGCTTTACATTTATTAAAAGTATTAATTCATTGTCCCTTGTATATGATGTAAATATATTTTTATTTTCTTACTGGTTTTCTTTGCAATGAGAAACATAGATGAAGGAGTTTAAATCTTTAAGTATTAAAGTCTATTAATCTTGGCTGGTGCTTAAATAATCATTTCCCCACCAAAATGGTATGTAAATATCAACTAATATATTTTTCAAATAGTTTTACAATTATTTTGGTGTAAAGATGATATAAGTATCTAAATTCTCCCCAAATGGCCTAAGTTTTACAACTCTCACAATCTATCCTTTCCCTGTTGACTTGAAATAACACTTTTATCATATACTAAATTCTTAAACATACTCAAAACTACTGCTAAATATCTTCTCTGTTCCAATAATCCAGTGTCTTATCTAGTCCAGGTTTTAATTATTTCTTTATAATATCTTTTGATATCTTATATATTTATATCTTATTAATTTGTTTCTCTCTTCTTTCATGTGTATTGTTTTAGAAGATCTTTAGAATTATATCGTCTATTTTTAGAAAAAATAACACTGGTATTTTCATTGGAATTGTGGGAAATGTATAGGTTTTAGTAGGGCATAAATTGATATCTTTTATTTTTAATATTCTTCTTTTATGGCTCTACTAAATTCTCATTCTAGAAAAATGTCTAATGTCAATGTCACAGAATATTGGTCAAAGACTTTAATGTTATTATTGTCTCTAATTGATTTATATTTTCGTTCTGTTTTAACCTAGCCTTTTTTTGCTGAACATTTTTTGCTTATTGTTGTTATGTAGAAAAACTGTTTATTATATACGTAAATTTTTAACCAGTATCCTCACTGAACTCAAGCATTCTTTCAATCACATTTAATTTGATTCTCTTGGGTTTTACACACAGCAACTATTTCTATATATACTGTAACTTTATCTCCTACTTTAAAAGATTACACGCTGCAGTGATCAATGCTGGTAAACTGCTCACTTCACCCCCCACCCCTCCTCCCACACATTTCTTAGTAGTAAAACACTGATTTCTGTTAGGGATGACAAGTCAAAAACACTCAGGATCCAAGATTAAAAGACACAGTTCTGGAAAATGAAACATATAGGCAAGTTCTGGACATTGCTCTGGCTTTATTGACTATGGGAATTTGAACAACTTACTAACATTGTCTAAGGAGACCCCAGAGACCCCAGGTGACAGATGGTCATAAAAGCCAAGAGAGGAGCCACAAATGCAACTTATGCAAGGGTTCTCTCTTGGGAATCCAAAGGGCATTTAATGAGAGGAGATGCGTGCCAGTTCTAACATTGGAACATTTGACACGTTGCTTTGTGGGTTCTACCTCTAGACTAAGTCTTGAGAGACAGAGGGTGAAAAAACTTCAATTACTATGAAATAACCCTGAAATACTAGAGATGTTCAATAGTGGAGCTGGTTGCTGCCTCAGCTAGAAGCACCCAAACCTGGGCACAGCTCAAGCTGAAGCTTCAGAGGAAACACTGTAGGATAGTTTTCTCCGTGAGTGAGTAAACTGGATGCCCTCTAAGCCAGAAATTATGGTCTTGATTCTTAAAATGTTATTATATAAGTTTTAAAATATCATTTTATTAACTTTATAAATGACAAAAATAGAAAATTATGTATAAAAGGACATAAAACAGACTTCTTCCGCCAACATAACTGCAACACAAGATGGGGAATTTGGTCCAAATGTAGACTGATCATACCACTTGATGCGCAAATGAACCAAGTAAATGGCCTAACACTGAAATGTATCTTTACATTTTTGCCATTGTGCAAACTGAAGACTGGACTCAGTCAAAGGTGAACAACTGTGATATTTTCCACACACAAAAAAGCAAGTCTTGTGATTGAGCTCTTGCATACTCTGACTATCTATATAAGCAGCTCTCAACACCTCTATTGAAAGATAGAAACTGCTCCTGGAATCATACTCTCATTTGGCCTTATTTACCCATCTTCTCCTTGACCACTGACCACCACTTTGTGTAGCTTCTCAAGAAAAAGAAATGTCCACATTTGATTTATCAGTAAAATTCAGATGTTTCTATTTTGTTTTAATTTAAAGTAGGATAGATGCATGAAATTTAGAAATATAATAAAAGGAAGAGAGTAAATAACTGTGCCAACAGATACTGGTGAGAATTTAGAAAAGCTAAAAATGTAAACATCCTGGAAAAAACTAATAAGCGTTTATCTCAGCCAGGCTGCCTTGTGATTGGAAATGGGATATTGCTCAACTTGAACTTCTGCCATTGGTAGAGAAGACTGGAGTCTTTTGTGATAGAATTATATTGGCTTGGGTCTGAATTGCCACTGAATAAATTGTCTGTGAATGGATTCAGTTCTCATCCCCAACCTGAAGCTTCGATGGATGACAGTGATTTGTCAGCAGAAGAACTACTGGTTCTATTTGACTTTCAAGTATAAGTTTTTCTATATTGCTTAGGAATGCTAGCTGCTCTATATTTTTGTGAAATTTCTACATTTTTTTTTTTACCTAGGGCATTTTATTTTGTGAACATAACTGTGTACTATTGTAGATGTGGTTAGTTACTAATTTCTGTCTCTTTGATATTTGAATCAGAGATGGGAGTAGAAGTCACTGCCCTAGAAAAAGGTGTCTTTCAGCATAGACTAGCTCCTGGCTGAAATTCCTATTATAACCGAATGAGATTAAGCTCACATTGAATTTGTATTTTGATAACCTTGTCACTTTCCATTACCTAATTCTAAGCAGTTATGAATAAGTGAAAGCCCCCATTGTCCTTCACGGATTATCCCAATGTCAGGGAAATAAACACATTGTCTACACTGAATTGTGCCATTATCACACTGCCTTCAGGAGTTAACAAATTCCATTTAAACAAGATTGATAAACTATTCTGATTTTCTGTGGGATCAAAAATTATCACTGAAGCTTCTTTGTTGTCATATAGGTTAGAGTCCACTCTGATTAATTTGGACTTTGGAAATTTGAAATTTCCATTCTCCCAAATGAAACTATGCTTTTCTTAACTGCACAGCCTGAGTGCTTATGCTCAACCCAGCAATCTCCATGAGCTGAGGTGGTTGGGTAACAGACACGTAGGCTGTAAGAGAGGCTAAAGCTCATATTTACAGTCATGGACCTGACCATTGAACAGCAATTACAACAGATCATGGCACTCTTCAATAATCTCTGCGGATATGCTTTGAAAAATCACGTTTCCAACAGCATACACAATGGATATCATAATCACTACAATTATCTCTGACTATTGAGAATGGCCATTATCATATCCAAAAACTATTTTTAAAACAAGGCAGTAGTTTTTTTAGCATGCTAGATCAGGGGCCGGCAAACTACAGCCTACAAGCCAAATCCCAATGTTTTTTTGTGTGTCGCCTATAAGCTATGAGTGGTTTGTACATTTTTAAATGGTTGGAAAATGTCAAAAGAAGAGGAATATTTCATGATACATGAAATTTATATGAAATCCAAATTTCAATGTCCCTAACTAAAGTTTTATTGGCATACAGCCATGCTCTTTTGCTTGAGTATTGTCTGTGGCTGCTTTCAGGCCACAAACTCCAAGGGCTCTGACCAGTAGCTGAATCAGTCTATATACAAAACAAATGCCCTGAGATTGTCCCCATCAACGCCTTGCCAAAAGGCATGTCTGATTGTCATTGTTTGTCTTCATGATGAGTTGAGTTACAGGCCCATGCCAGCTGGGCGGCTAATTAGTTACAGGGGTCCCTTTGTGTTCTGACAACTGGGAAAATGTCACCAGGTGGTGCCACGCATGTGACCCACATGTCCCTCAGAGAGAACTATACTGGAGGAGGAGGAGTTAATAGTGGTTGTTATCATCAGAAACTGTCTTTAGGCCCTTTTTTCCATAACCAAATCACTTTGTTACAATCAGATGAATAGTATATAGAGTCAAAATCTATATTTGTATCTTTGTTTTAGAAAGTAGTTACTTCTGACTCGCCAATCTTTCCTCAGAATTATTGACGCACCATAAGCGTGCATCTCTCCGTGGTTTACAATTTGCACAGGTGCTGTGAATCCAGGTCCTGCATTCATCCTGCTGATGCATTCAGCTAGTTTTAGGCTCATTCCCCAAGTCACCTAAAACCGTGGGCTGGTTAAGGGGAGTTAAGTTAGGTGGGGATAAGCATATGCCTAGGCTATGACACTGATATTGGGATTTATAATAAGAAATATATGTGTGATCATCACCCTCATTTCTGGCACAGAGCTCCTAAACCCCTTGGAATTTCCTAAGCGATGAAAACCAAAAAGGTGTCTTTTGTTATGTTAATTAGGCAACTTTTAGAAAGCACCTGAGGATGGGGGCTGGTCGCCAGGGGAACCAACCAAGAATAGAGGGTTGGAACTTTCAGTCCCACTCCCTGATTTCCAGGGAGGGGAGATCAACTGGAGGTTGAATCAATCACCAATGGCCATTGATTTAATCAATCATGCCTACGTAATGAAGCCTCCAGAAAAACCCAAAAGAACTAGGTTCAGGGTCCTTCCAGGTTGGTGAACACCTGGAGATTTGGGGAGTGTGGCAAGATCTGAGAGGGCATGGAAGATCCGCACCCTTTTCCACATACCTTGCCCTATGTGTCTCTTCCATCTGGCTGTTCCTGACTTCTATCTTTTCATACTAAGCCAGCAATCTAGTAGGTAAAATGTTTCCCTGAGTTCTGTGAGCCACTCTAGCACATTAATTGAACCCAAAGAGAGATCCTTAAAACCTCCAGTATAGTCTTTTGGTCAGAAACACAGGTGACCACCTGGGCTTGCGATTGGCATCTAAAGTGGAGGACAGTTTTGTGGGACTGAGCCCTGAACCTGCAGAACTGACACTATCTCCAGGTGGACAGTGTCAGAACTGAGGTGAAGTGTAGGACACTGAGCAAGTGTTGCTGAGAATTGCTGGTGGTGTGGGGGAAACGCTCCCTCACACATACATTGGAATTTGGTGATCAGAGACACCTTTAATACACACTAATCCCTGAGAAATGACTTCTGAGGTCTCCACACTTGAGGCATAGATGCCAAGTGCACAGCGAAGAACAATTCATGAGAAAAATTCAAAATAGGCCATTCTAATTCTTTTTCCTTCTGTTGAATATCTATTTCTTGTCACTGTCAGTGTTCCTATTTTGATGGATTCCGTGCCTATTTATAATTTTCTAAACTTCAGATAAGAGACAAAACAACAGTCATCCCAGAGATAACAAGTCCCCTCGCCACCCCCTCACCCCCCCAGCCCTTCTTACCAACCTAGTGCTAAAACAAGCTCGGTACTATCCACACAGCCTCTGCATGGTGAGAGCTCACGACCTTCCAAGGAAGTCCATTCCAGTTTCATTATCTTTAGTTATTAGATCTCCTCCCCTCTTTTTTTGCAACTCTGTGAGTTTCGTCTTCTGTCTCCTGAAATAACACATGATTAAGCATAATCCCTTTTCTACAGCATGATACCTTAACATATACAAGGCAATTATTATGTTTCTCTCAGCTTTCACTTCCAAATTAAGCTTTCCTCTTTCCTTCAGCTCTTCCTGGTAAAGCTCCATTTTCAGATGCTTTTGCAGCTGGACCACCCTCCTCCGGACAAATCAGAGGCTGCCAAATTTAGCGTGGAGTAGCTTGGAACAGAAATCCCTTGTACACTAATTATGCCAGGGCTCTTTAGAGATGCCATTATGTATTTTGCTTAATTACACACCTTCTCAGCACCTGTTTTCTTGGCAAAACACTAAAAATGAACACAAAGGCTGATCAAGCTGGTGCCTTTTTGGCACAGAATTTTTCTCCTAAACTCTTTGTTAATTTACAGAAGAATCTATAAGGACTTTGAACTCACTCTTTCACTATTTCACAAAAACATGGTGCAAAGTACCATTCAATGTAAAAACAAAATTCTGCTTTTCCGGCTACCTTAACACGTGTGGTACATTTTACATAAGTAAGAAGATAGATTAAAGAACTGAAATTAGTTCACAATTACTTAGTATGGAAGAGCTAAACAAATTCAATGGAATTATGATGTGCTGATTTCAAGACAATTTACTAACCAAGTCCCTCAGGGGTTAACGTTACACTGAATTTATTATGCATTTTTATTTTGGGCTGATAAATGAGGACAAACAGCAATTGCTTTGTTATTTCTGAACTGATCCCAATTTGGAAAGTGTTGTAAGCACCACCAAGGAAAGGAATCTAATATTTAAAATAGAACAAGAGAAGTTAAAAAATTCACACTAGAAATAACAAGGTAATGTTTAGCCTGGATAATCTGAGTTAATGGATCTAGGTACCAGCAATCCAGATCACAGTCAATCAGCAGGGGAAGTGCTTAGAAAGCCATGAGCAGTAGTGCTGGAAAAGATCCGCTAGATTGCAAAATAGATAGGAGTTTTCAGTTGAAGGGTAGGCAAATCCAGTGTGACTTCAGCTGTACCCAAGGAATCATCATCCCCTGACGTATATATAATCCTTCCGTCTGTCATACCAACGAAGCCGGAGAATTCGAAGTAGACAGAAATAATCTCTTTGACATTCAGTGGACTTCAGTGACATGAAGAGGTGATAAAATTTGAGGGATCCAGGAACGTGAACATCACAGGAAGAAAAGAATTCACTTGGAAAGTATTTTAAAGGAACGGAGTCTATGTGAATCCTCCAGCTTCATACTTTGTGTGTGGTGGAGAAAACAGTGAAGATATTTTTCAGGGGATGTTTTTCCAAGAGCACAATATTACGTGAATCATTTAATTCCATGCAAATGATAGGTTCAGACTCAGAGCATGCCCGATTTGCATTCCTGTCTCTGCATGTGAGGCTTCCACCTGAAAATACTGGAAAGATGTAAACAGGAAGGAGGAAAACGGGTTGATTCTGCGTATAGGCAGAATCAGGGTTTGAAATTCAGAAATGGCAACATATTGAGAACACATGTGTTTCAAGATAAATGGTTTAAGTATTCTGCCTTATTTCAAATATATGGCAGCCTATTCCCACTTTCTTTAATATCACTAGGCACATTGTGCAAGACAGATGGCCTTAATGGTCTGCAACACCAATATTCAAAATTCCCTGCCCAACTGTAACAATAATGTCCTTTCAAATTTTAATAACACCTGTCACCCAGGGGACTCCTGACCCTCCTCGAGTTTCATTACATGCCACATTCCCATTAGGTTGGTTGTCTGTTTTGTTATTCTCTGCCAGGGAAGAATCATATTAGGGGTGTGCAAATTGGCTGATGTTATGATTCAAATTAGTTAAAAATTTTTTAATCTTTTATAATAATTGAACTCACAATTCCTTACACATAGGTTTATAGTGTATCTAATTACTATATTATTTTTTACTAAACTGCACCTTGACAATTAATGTATTTAAAGAAAGTGAAATCTAAATGTGCTTTACCCTTCAAACAGAAGCGAAAATAATGTCTTCTTAGATATTCAAATTGGGCATGAAATTTTTCTCATAAACTCTTTGTTAAAGTACAGAGGAGTCTACAAGGACTTTGAACTTATTCTTTCACTATTTCACAAGAACATAGTTATCTCCATGAATGTTATCTGCTTGGAATTGAGAGCCAAAGGAAATGGGGATACCTAGATTACTCACATGGGGATATTTAATGGGATAGTGGGTCCATGGATTCACTGAACATAAACACTACTACTGAAGGATACAGGGGGTAATTTGGTCTCCACACCACCACATGCCTTTTATTAATTCCATTTCTCCTGTTCCCCTGTCACCTCTTACTGCCTACCTCAACTTTCCTCCCAAAACCCCAAGCCTTGTTCCTTCTTGTGTTCGAGATAGCCCATAATTGGGTGATGAGTATGATGACCATTATTAATGGTCAGTATTTGCTCTGAACAGAACAAACGCCTACCTGTATTCCACTGATACGACTAATTTCAAGTTCTCACAACCTTAAATATTAATGCGTGTGTGATTTATCTAAAAGGTATATGACCAACTGGTCAAATCAGTTATTCATTGAAAGTGTCAAAAGTAACCTGGAGCTTTTGATTCATTGGTTTTGTCACTTTTACACATGCAACTTGGCGAGTTGAGTGTTGTTGGACAGAGTTGTTGGCAGTCTGGACTGGATTTTTTTCTTAACAATTCCACAATAACAGCAACAAAAAACAAAAAGGGCAGCTAACACGTGTATGCCATTCCCCATGCTAGGCATAGTGATGAGCATTCTGCCCATATTGGTTTAGGGGAATCCTATGAAGTGGGTCCCATCACCAGCCCCACTTTAGAGGTGAGTAGACAGGCAGAGAGAAGTTAAGGATTACATCCAAGGCACGTAGGCACGAGGTGGAGCCAGTCACTCTTAACGCTACGCTATGTCACATGTAGAAAAAGTTAACCCAGGTACCGGAATGGCTGCAGGGTTTGCGTGGCCCAGTGCAAAATGAAATCAGGGGCCCCTTGTTCAAAACTGATTAAGAATTTCACAACAGTGACAGAACAGCATGAAACCAAGCACCGGGTCCTTCTAAGTGTGTGGCCCTCTGCACCTGTGTGGGGCTCACACCCATGAGCCGGCTCTGCTAATAAGCTTCAGCTTCCTTAGCTAGAAACGGAAGTTGACCTGCAGCGAGGCATCATTACTGTCAGTGATTCCATGGCGGTAGGCACTTCCTCACCCAACCCCATTTCTGCCATTAACAGAGAAGAAAGGTGGTTGTCTTCCTGAATCAACAAATGTTTGACTAGCTTTACACATTTAGATAAAATTTGGCTTCCTGGTTATGTTGTATCCTGTATCCATACGCAACTCTGAAGCTGCCTTGGTTGATCCTTTCCTTGCACGTGTGCACACACACACACACACACACACGCACACATTTTTCTTAGTATATATTGCTACTATCCAGATGAATCTGAGGCTTCTTTCCCTAAGAATGGAGATTTGCCCCTTTCTAAGGTTGATGAGACTCATGAATCACCTATGCTGGGATATCATTTACAGAGCTTACAAATCACTGGTTCCAGAGCTTTCAACAGTTTATCCTTTTCAGAAACACTAGTGACAGAGAACTGATGGTTTTATATTCACATTTATTTCTTAATTTTCACAAATCAAGAAACTTTAGATTTATTCTTTCCTAATTTTGTATATTTTGAGAAATGTAGTTTACAATTTTTCTCATGAAAAAACGTTTAGTTTTTAGTTTTTTAGTGTATTTATTTTGAATAGTAGTGTTTGTGCCTGACATCCAATTCAGATCCCACATCCAAGAAATTAAAAGTGACAATTGCTCCAGATTCTTTGCTTTCCATTTCATTTCAGGAAATCATGACTTCTCCATCTGTCCCCTTGAACTAACAATTCAGGACACCTCCTACCAGTATAACCAAAACATTATTACCCAGCTTAATTGCTTCTGTCATCAGTACTAGAAACAATAAACATCATTTGCATTATGAGTTTATTTTTGCTTAAATTTCCTTAGATATCTTAATTTTTATTCTAGTCTTTAAATATGCTTTGTATCTTATTCTGTTAAAGTAAAAAATTATTGAGTATTTTACCAATCTTTTCTTCATCTGGCTCTACTATAGTGGACTGCTAAAAGTGAGTTCTTCCCTAGGTATATTTTTAATCCCCACACCTATGAATCTACACCTCATACTTATTTTTCACCTGAAATTTTACTTACAGAATTAAAAATTAGTTAATTTTTGTTGATAAGCTTCAAGATAATGCAAATACTCAAAGTTAATTCCACAAAAGAAGGTATTTGAACAACAAACATAACTCCCAAATGATGTTATCCTTGAGTTATTTTTATAATGAAAAGAAACAGGTGAAAACTCATTTCACCTTGATAACATAAAGAACAAATTTCAAGGTAATAGTGACAAAAGCTAACATTTTTTAAAGCAACAGCATATCATCATGACTGGTCACGGCAGCCAGCCTCCAAGATGGTCTCCTATTGGTTTGCAGAACGCCCTCCTCTCTCTCTCTCTTTCTCCCCCATTTCTTTCTATTTTCTCTCCCTCTCTCACTCCTTCTCAGACCACTCGATCTGGTGGAAGCCAGCTGCCATGCTGTAAGTGCTCTCTGACTGCCCATGGTGAGGCTCACGTGGCAAGAAACAGAGATCTCTGGCCAAATCTAGTGAGAGACCGAGCCCTGCTCACAACCACGTGGGTGAGCTTAGAAGCAGACCCTCCAGCTCTAGTCAAGACGTGAGACAGCGGCTCCCTCAGCTGACCCCTTGACCGCAACCTCTTGAGAGAACCTAGTCAGAACCACCCAGTGAAGCTGCTGCTGGGTACCAGACCCTCAGAAACCATGTGAGATAACAAATGTTGTTTTAAGCTGCTGAGATTCAGGGTTAATTTGTTACACAGCAATAGATAACTAATACACTGGCCCAATATTATTGTGAACAGAAAATGAATAGAATAAAACAGGGGGCCGGCCCAGTGGCATAGTGGTTAAGTTCACGTGCTCTGCTTCGGCAGCCCGGGGTTTGCAGGTTTGGATCCTGGGCACAGACCAATACACCACTCATCCAGCCATGCTGTGGAGGCATCCCACATACAAAACAGAGGTAGATGGGCCTGGATATTAGCTCAGGGCTAATCTTTCTCAAGCAAGAAGAGGAAGATTGGCAACAGATGTTAGCTCAGTGCCAATCTTTCTGACCAAAAAAAAAAAAAGTTATATCCAGGTATAACTATCACACTGAAGAGGTTTTTTGTGCTCTTTATTTAGGGTTGTCTATTTTTAATATTAGGAAGTAGTTAAATCAAGAATGAACACATTGATGTAGAAATAATTTTATCTGTGGCTTAGACATAATTTGCTTCATTATCCCAAAACTCATCTGCCAGGCTTTTAAAGTCTCTTTTAATCCATCCCTGTCTTACTTGGTTAACTTTATTTCCCACCACTTCTCTGCAGAGGGTAGCGTCCAGGCAGACTTCATTCTAAATCAAGAAGACAATAAGTCTTCAGTGACACCGTGTGCTCACTTCTTCATCCCACCATATAAAAGCCCAACTCTTCTTCTAAACACTATTCAGATGCCACCCTGCTTGCCTTACAGAGAGCTCCATTCGTTGGACTGGATTACTGAAGTTTGCACCTGTTTCAAATCTGGATAGTTTATATGCCTTTCATTTAATATGGGTTAATTTTGATTTCTCTTTAAGATGAGAAATTTTTAAGTACAATGATTCCAAAAGCAGCTAGCTCAGCACTTAATATACTTGATTCACATAAATAAATTCTGATAGATGACAAGATGCATTATGACCAAACAATAAACACACACCATATAGTACTTTATGGCTTACCGGTAACTTTTGCAAATATTATCTAACTTATCACACAACAACTCATTGTTCTGGGCTTAGACATAGTTATGGGCTGAACTGCGTCCCCCTAAAATCCATATGTTGAAGCCTAACCCATAGTACCTCAGACTGTGACTCCATTTGGAGATAGGTTCACGAAAGGGGTAATGCAAGGTAAAAAGAGGTCATATGGGTGGGCCCTAAGCCAACACGACATAAGAAAGGGGATCAGGACACAGACACGCACAGAGGGAAGACCACGTGAGGACCCAGGGGAGAGAATACAGCCATCTACAAGCCAAGGAGAGAGGCCTCTGAGGAACACCTTACCTCAGACTTCTACCCTCCAGAATTGTGAGAAAATAAAATTTCTTTTGTTCAAGCTGCCCAGTCTGCAGCACTTTGTTACAGCAGCCCTTGCAAACTAACACAGACATTTCCATAGAGAGAGGTAACGAGGGTAATACTTCATTATTGAGGGGTAGGCCTACGACCTGAGTCCAGAAATTCTGACTCTTTGTACAGGCCTCTGGACACTCAAGCACCTCGATCTTAGAAATAAAAGTTTATTGAGAAGTTTTACCTTTATTTTATGATCTTGACTTTAGGTTAGCAGGTTTACCTTATAAATCTTTTTTTTTTTTTTCTGGTGAGGAAGACTGACCCTGAGCTAACATCTGTTGCCAATCTTCCTCTATTTTTGTATATGGGATGCTACCACAGCATTGCTTAATGAGAGGTGTGTAGATTCACACCCAGGATCCGAACCCACAAACTCCAGGCCTCCAGGACAGGAACTTAACCACAGGAGCGGGCAAACTTAACCACTACGCCACCAGGCCTGCACCTTATAATTCTTTTTAAATAGAGTTAATCAAGTCAGTTAGGGTCAAGCATAAAACCTTACTAATTGCTTTGTTCTTAATGACATGAATTAGGATTTAAAATAAGCAGATTCAGTAGTGCTTCAGTTATCTTTGAGGACAGTCGAGGTGAAAAAAAATCCACTGTAGGCATGTTTTTATATGGAAAAACCACATGTAACATTATTAACATCTTCCACTCTGCTCCTTAATTCTAATTATCATTCCAATACAGATTTATAAAAGGCAATTTATTTGGAACATTAAGAAAGAGGTAAGGTTATCAGAGATGAAGTGGCGTGATGTCTGAGATGTGCTTTCACTGTGAGGAGGCAGATGGAACGAGACTGGAGAAATGTTAATAATGGTTCAAACTGGACGATGGAATTTATTTTACTATTCTGTATTGTTTTGTGTAGCAGATACGGAGAGACACAGACATAGAATATAGAGAAGCAGAAATAGACATAGACAGTAAAATAGAGAGCCAGAAGATTGGGTAGCCAGGGGCTTACTGTTAAATAGGAGAGTAGCCTTGGGATTTGAGGCAGGGACAACCTCTGGCACTCACTTTCAAGCCACTCTGGGATCTCTGCAGCACCATGACAGAGGATCCCCTCTGTTTAAAAAGCCAGGGGTGGGGCAGGCAACTCCGTTCTGCTTGACCTGTGATTGAAGGAGAATGACATTGCTATTCTTCCAGCCTGGGAGCAGATAGGTCTCTTTCTATTGCGAGCTTGCAAAGAATATCTTCTCTCTCATTCATTCATGAATTCGTTTATTTATCAAAAATATATTAAACTGCTAGTATGTGCCAGGCACTGAGGCTACAACAGTGAACTGGATAGATTCTGTGTCTTTAAGGATTTTCCCATCTAGTGAAATGCACAAGGAAATACACAAATTCTATGCAAAATAATTTATGGAGAAATTACTCTATGCTGACCTTGAGATAAGTTAATAAGAGGAAATCCTTGCGCTAAAGGCATTCCCAGGTATATCAATGATCTATGCCATAACAATGCTGAGTAATAAATGACTCGAATGCGATGACTTCAAATAATTATCATGCATTTAGCTCATGAGTGGGCACTTTGGTGGTTTAAGCTGGTCTCAACTGGGCGCTTATTATGGTCTCAGGTTTCCCTGCTCAAGTCTGGAGTCAAATGGCTGTGACTGATGCAGGATGGCCTCAGCTGGATGACTCTGTTCCACTCCACATGTCTCTTGTCCGCCAGTGGGCTAGCCTGGGCACATGCTCATGATGGCGGCAGAAGAAGTGAGCAAGACCCAATGCACTAAGCTTTTTACACCTTTGTTTGCATCAATTTGCTAAACATCATTAACCAAAGGAAGTCACATGGCCAAGCCCAGAGTGACAGTGGGAGGACACTACAAAGTCCCGGAGAATCAGGCCGTTGCAGAGACCAATCTGCCACCCCACTCTGGGGTACAGCAAGCCACCATCTTGGTTCTCTCATCAGCTCCCAGAGTAGAGAAAGGTATTCAATCATGTTATCAATGAATAGGGCATTTAAAAATATCCCAATAAAGCAGATACAAATCTAGAGAGCCGAGTGTTCATACTTTATTCAGGACAGCCTAGGATGTATCATTTAAGCTGCAATATCTCCCTGGGAGGTTCTGCCAATCTACTGTTTTGTGCTGACTTGCCCTTTGCCACATAGTCCTCCCCAACTTTGGGCTCAGCTGCACATCAGATCAGTAGAAGGAAAGAATTCCACTGTACAGGTGAGGTGGGGGCAGTGGGCGGAGAGGGCCATGCCACAGCTTCCAAGTGCCCATCACTGACTCGCCCCATAGCATCTTCATATCACGCAGGGCCAGTGAAAAGAAAGAGAGCCCTGCCAACCCGGGACAATTATGCAAAATGACAACCACTTCTCCGTAACCAAGAAAAGAACACTGCCATGACGACACCAAACTAAATATGTGTCCTAGAATGAGGGACCCTTCATTGTCTGGATCCCATGAGGTGGTCAAAGGAGACAGAGGAGACGAGAGGGCCTTGGTAAGGATTCATCAGAGTAGCAGATGGGTCCGTGGTCACTTAGGGAGGGGCTAAGTGACTAATCATCTGTAAAGAGAGAGCCAAGGTGACTGCCTGGTCACCCCTGGACTCAAATCCCCATCAGTGAAGGGAAATAAGCATTTCAAAGAAAGTTGTAACTACTTAGCAGGTGTAATTACACATCTAAGCAGCATTACATATTTTGGATCCTTGAAACAAATTTGGTTTATTTCAGAGACTTAATTCTCCAGTATATATATAAAATTTAAAATATTTTATATAATATATATTCATATTTTATATATAAATTTAATATCTGTATGTATATATTACATATGTATATATATATACACACAGACATGTATTTCATACATTTCTATGAAAATTCAAATTAACCATGATTGAATTTTAAAATTAAATTCAATCAATTTATTTCAAAGATTAAAAACATCTTTTAATATTTGGATAAAGTAAGCTGAACTGAATTACCTAAAGGAAAACATAGTCCTTTCTCTCTCTCTCTTTCTCTTTTTTTTAAACAGATTAGTACCTCAGGGAAAAATCCATTGCCAATATATAACTACCTTCTAAGTATACAGCATACTGGTTAAAATCATAGTATTTATCAGATGTGTACACTTTGGCAACTTACTTTATGTCTCTAGCCTACGAGATGATGGTATCAATTATACCTCTACACAAGGTTATTGTGAGAATTAAAAGAGTTAATACACATAAAAAGCTTAGCCCATGTCTTGAGACACTGCACTGAGAGCTCTGTTGGAATCAAGAATCTTCTATTAACTTGGTGATTCTGAGGTTGAAATCCTCAACATTTAATTTAAATAAAATTCATTAAGTGCCTACCCTGTGCAAAGAATTCCAACAGACTCTGGAGGGACATAAAAAGGAAAGCAGTACATAGCCTGCTCTTAAGGAACTTACATGCCAATGGAGGTTGCTGTTCCATATATGAAAATAACATAACATAGTGAAATGATATAAAGAAAAGCCCCTGGAACCAGAAAGAATTGTTATCACTGATGGCTAAAGAAAGGAGGGTGAGCATCTGGGAGGAGGGGGAACTTTGGGAATCCTTGTAGAGAAAGGAGGGATTTTGAATAGTGACAATGGAGAGAGAATTCCAGGCAGAGGGATAACTTGAGCAAATTTAGGGAAGCTGGAAAAATCAAGGAGAATTTACATCCCAATAACCTCACAAAAAGGTCCGAGGAATGAGCTCTATGACAGTATTATAATTCATCCCATATAATTCACATATGCCGTATGTGAACTCACATATAATTAAACAATTATGATTATTTACAGAGTCAACATTCACTTCTGTGATTGTATATTGTCTTTAGTAATATTGGATACTTGCCACAGTAAATGAATCCAAACACCATTCATTTATTCAGTTACTCATTCAATTGACATTTATGTTGCACCTAATAGGTGTCAGGAATGGTAGTAGGGACTTGGAATACAAAAATGTAAGTGCACTGTTTGTTCTCAAGAAGCGTACTGTGGATGGAGAGAGGAGTTCACAGGCCCAGGCTGTTACGATGCAGTGAGATAGTCCTGTAACAGCAGGATGCCTGTCCTTGAGCTGGGAGGGCTCCTAGGAGCGAGGAGTGAGGGAGGTAGACAAATCTTCCCAGTTTACCTGCTGTATAGCTTGGGAAGCAGGAGGATTAGAGGAGCATTTTTCTTTTTTTCTTTTCCTTCTTCCTTTTTTTGGTAAAAGAAAGGTGAGATCTTGTTAATTTTAAATATTAATGAAAAAAATGGTTTCTAGAGACAAAGATGTTGAAAAGCAGTCCAGAATGGGATAATTGATGGAGTAAGCACTTTGAAGACCCCAAAGAGAATAGCATCCTGAGGGTGAAAGTGTCAGTTCAGATGAGAAAAAGGCCACTGTCCTCTTTCCAGTGGGATGTACTAGGTGGAGGCCACAATGGGTACAGAGGTGCATACTTCTGGGGAGTGACAGACTGCAGAAGTAAGATGCTCTTGCAAGGATTGGTTATCAGCTTTTCAAAGGATCAACACCCATTCTCTTTGGGTTTGCACATGGTAGTGCAGAATTTAATCAAGAACAACTAGGAGTCCAAAACTGCTCTTTCCAACAACTTTTCCAGAAGCAGAAATAGACCTGCATGCATGGCAGGAAACGTTGGTCCTTGGTTTGATTAACCAAGCAAGCCATTTTTGAAATGTTTGTGGGTTGCAAACGTTTGGTCAGTGCCCTATTTACCAAGCATGTTTGACCTTTTTAAGGTGAGGATTGGGTCGAAGGTTATAATTACAATGTATTTAATTTTAAAATTTGCTAGGTTATTTTTTAAAATTTTTCTCTAAAATTTCTACCCATGCTTGTACTCAGAGTAACAGTGGGGTTGTGAGTTCCTGTTTCTCCACTTTATCAATCTGGCATTTGATTCCATTTTAAACTTTTGCTAATAGTGAAAACTCATATCTCATTGTTACTTTTATTTTTATTTTCCCTATTATTAGTAAAGGTAATCGTCTTTCCATATGTTAATCAGCACTTTAATTTTTCTCTATATATTAACTGGTCATATCCCTTTTTACTTTTGTATTGGGTTGTTTGTAATTTTTTTGTGTGAATTTTTACATGCTGTTTTCATTTTAAGAAAATTGCCATTTTCTCTCATACCAGTAGCCAATATTTCTTCATTTTTGTCTTTTACTCTATGTGAGTAGGTATACTTTTAAAATTCTCCCCAACGTGTGCTGCATATTTCTTGTTAATTTATTAAGATATTTTAACCTCCCTTTTGGGGGGGTATTATTATAAATCTGATATTTTTCTTTCAATTAAAAATAAAAAGAATAAACAGTGTTTTGGGGGGTTGCATTAATGGAACCAACCACTTTCTGACTTGTATTTAAAAGTTTTTATTGTGTTTATATTTAATAGTTTTTTTTTCCTTGATTCTGTTGGATCAACTCTATACCTCTTCAGGTATAGAGTTATATCACCTGGAGATACGAACTTTGCCACCTCCTTTCTAGTTTTACATTTTTTTCTTTTCATGTCTGTCCGCACTGACTAGTACTCCTGAACAGACTAGTTAAGTGACAGCGAGTAGGGGCATTCCTGCCTTGATCTGGTCTAAACCAAACTGCTCTGGGCATCTCTCCTTTAAGTAGGATGCAGGAAGTTTTTCGGGTTTTTTTACATGCATTCTTCTTATCCAATAAGGAGATATTTAACTGTTCCTATTTTATAAAAATGTTTTCTTTAATCAGGTGTGGTGTTGGAATTTTTCAAATGTCATTTCTGCATCAACTGAAATGACAAGATGGTATTTTCTTTTTGATTTATATTAATATTTTACCTAATCTTTAACTACAGGTGCATTCCTGGAGTAAATCCCTTTTGGGGGCCATTATTCTTTTCGTGCCTGTTGGATTCTCCTTACTCTGAAAGATATTCACATGCTGCTCTGCTTGCTTTCTTACGCCCTTGAAGCTTCTTCAGTCCTCACTCAGCCCTCAAGTTGTCAGCAACTTTCTCTTGTATTTCTCTGGCCTTTCAAATCTAGAGTGAGCCCCTCTCTGTGGTGAGCTCGAAAATCTGAAATCCTAAGGGGAAGGGGACACTGGGAAACGTGGCTCCAGGATTATCCTCGGCATTGGAGATAAGACCTTAGGACATGGTGGTCAGCCGGAGCGGGCGAGAGACAATCCATCACAACTGTTGTCACAGAATCAACTTTTAGCTTTCCTTCTCTGTTTACGTCTTTTTAATTTTAAATTTCCAATTTATTGCTTTTTGGTTTTATATCATTAGTTCTTTTCTTATCCTCTCCTTTGTTTTATTTTGACATGTTTTTACTAACTTCCCAGGAAATGTCTTAGGTTAATTTAATTCATTCTTGTTTAATGACATAAGTAGTTAGGTCAATGAATTTTATCTGAGCACTGCGTTACCAAATATTAAATTTTTGTTACATAGCCATATACATGTATCTTCCTCTCCTACAAATATTACATGTCCTTCAAATTTCAGCGAAGTAAAACCAGACCTTGTAAAAGGGATGAGGGTAAGCATTCTCATCTCGTGCCGGGGGACTGTGAGTCGGCACAATCTTTTTTTCTGAAATTTGGCCATACACATAAAATGCATTGTAAATTCAACAGTCACACTTCCAATTTATCCGAAGGAGATAATTAGAGATACACAAAGACTTTATATAAAACAAGGATGCCAATCCCAGTTCTATTTACAAATTTTGGAAGCAGCAAAAATGTCAAACAATGGTTAAAAATAAGTTTTGGTATATTCATGTGGTGGAATATTCTGCAGTCAGATTTTTTTAGTCTAAAAATATTTGCTAAGCCATTAAAAGTTATCTTCTTGGAGAATATTTAAAGATATAGGAAAATTCTGGTGATATATTCTAAAGTGAAAAAAGAAATGACATCTAGTAAGCGCAGTATGTCTCCAAATATGTAAGAGAATCATTTGTAAAATATATGCAAAAATATTTATAATAATTATTTATGGGTATTGGAGATACAGATAAATCTTTTTCTCAAATCTCCACATTATTCATTCATTGCTTTTATAATAGTAGAGAAACAATGAACATTTTTCATAATACGTGGGAAATAGGCTCAGTTTAGGAAGCAGCCTGGGCCTACAGCTCACTGTATAAAAATGTCCTGAAAGCAGCCTGGTGCTGCTTTTTTTCCAGAACATAAAATCTTTAAGCCTTCTGGATCTCCTGCAGTGATCAAATATTTAACTTTCAAAATTGTTCCTCAGCACGCACATTTAATTGTTAACTGAAATGATATACCAAGTAAATAGATTGTAACTGAAGTATAGGAAGTAAATAGAAGATATCCGGGCTTGTGTTTTATAAGAAAGAAAGCAAATGCACATGTTTTGGAAGAGGAGAGAGGGAACTACCCCTCCTTCTTCTTATTAGCTGGGCACGTCTCTAAAATATTCATAGGTATTGTTCAGAGACCGGGATGATTGACAGGTAAGGTTAGAAGTACTGGGCTAAGTTAAGAGGGAGAAGATCTTCTTCAGATAAAAAACTGTGAAACCAATTTCAAGTTAGCATTCTTGATTTTTCAAAGCTCCATCTTAAAATTTTTAAAAAATTTTTATTGAAATGAAAGAAGCCAAAAAAGTACTTCATGTTGAATCAAAGCCGCTCTCACAAATACTGTGCACAACTTTCGCCAAAACAGTCAGTGCTTCTTTAGGATCTGAGCGGGTGGAGGGGATTTCTTTTAGATCTCTTGTAATGAACCGTTCTGAGTGCCAAAAGCCGGGGCGGGGGGGGGATATTTCAAAGTGTTTGGTTCCTGTTTGGGGGGATTATCTGTAAATTATTGATATTTGAAAACTATTTTGGTAAGTTAAAACTACGAAATTTATTTTTCTGAGAAATGTAATTTTTTTTCACAATCTGATTCACAAATGGAGGTGGCATTTCCTAATCAACCCATCCAAAGTAGTCTGTGCGGATAATCTCCATCACAACTATCTCCGTCTTTCTTTCTCAATCCTAACAAAAATTTTTAAGTTCTTCTTTATTTATGTCTCTCCCCCACTAAAATGTTATTCCATGAAGGCAGCTTGTCTATCTCTTATGAGTACTTATGTACTCATTATATAACTATTTAATAAAAGAAGAAATGAATGATTCTGTTATGCAGTTAGTGATGTTTAAAATCTCTTCAGATAATCACAGGTATATAACTGGATTATTTTAATCCTTTCAATGGAAAAGTAATTTCAATAACAAGAAAAAGAAAACTGGTTTTGCAGTATATGACTTGGACAGTACAAACTTTATTCTATTTTTGCTACAACAAAAACAGTCAATCTAGGGCAAAAGACCTTGCATTTATCTGTGTGTGGAATTATAAATAAATTCCTAGGGGAGGACTGTTTATGATCCAGAAACTAACAGCTTCTCTGAGGCGACTGAAAGCAGTGGTACTTTTTATAAATATTTTAAGAGTGATAGTGATGAAGAAAGCAGAAGTGTGCAATTGCATTATTCTTACTTTGAAACATAAAGTCTATTCTAAACTTCTCTAATAGTTATTTTTGTTTCTTTTTATGAAACAAGTACTAAAGCATGACAGCAAAATTATTGCTTCTAAATAAGGCTAAATGCACTTTCAAATTATATCTTATTTAGAAGACTAGGCAATGTGTCTATAGAAGCACTGCATCTTGAAATCTTTTTTCCTCAATGACTCTAGGATTTCTAATAAAATTCCTGCTGTGTCTCTCAATTTCAAGTCATTACTGGGAGTTAGTTTGGGGTGTTATTTAAGAACGTGGACTTGATGTCTAACTACCCAAGTTTGAAGCTGTGTGACTTTGGGCAAGTTACTTTCTGTGTCAGATTCTATTATAAAAATGAGAATCAGCAACAGTGGCCGTTACGGTGAGGACGAACTGTGGGGCACATTTGTCGGTACAATTAGAGCAGTGCCAGTGTGTGGTACTGCTGCTGCTTCTGCGGTTGCTGTTATGATTATTTCCATTATTATTATTATTTGATTCTTTCGGAAGCTGCAATTGACCTTAAGAGCTGACTTCTAGGAGGTCAAAGAGCACTAGAATTACGCCACTTTCACGGCCCTTCCTCTGCATTTGCTTTCAGGATTTCTCATCTCATTTCTGGTTTCTGTCTTCTCACCTCAGAAAGTTCCCAAACCTGCACATGCTCACTAATTTCACCTCTTCTACCAGGAGGAGACTATGGTAGCCCAGACGCAGAATGAGGAAATGAACTTTTCCTTTCCTCCCAACATGTGTTTCAAAAAAGAAGAGCTAAGAAAAGTGAGACTATTCCAGTGAAAATCAAAATGTTTTCAGTAGTGGATAAACAGAGAGCACTGGAATTCACCCCGAATTTATAGAGGTTAAAGATCATTTGGTAGAGTCCAGGAATCCTGCAATAATCGTGATACTAGTTTACATACTTAACTTGCACCAGGCATGCTCTGAGGGCTGTCTGTGTATTAATTCATTTGCTCTCTTAACAAACTTACAAGGCAGTTGCTATTATTATGCCCATTTTACAGATGAGCAAACTGAGGCACAGAGTGTTTAAGCTACTTGAGCATGGACACTCTGACTTTAATTAGCAGAGCTTTGGAACCACAGAGCATGCCCATGACCAGCGCACTGCAGCTGAAGGCATGCATTTACAAACACTGTTTTTACTCATGTTAACCTAGGATATTTATCTGCTCGAAGTATCTCAGGGACATCGTGACATTTATCGGATTCTTGTGCTACCTTACTTTTCTTCTGAAAGAAAGTTGGAAATCTTGTGCAGTGCTTTTTCTGCACCCCACAATTTATTCTGTGTAGTGTCTGCCCCTTCGATAAATCCCGACAGCTTCATAACTAGTTGTTTAACTTATTTCTCAGTTTTTAAATTACTAGTGGTTTGAAGTATTTCTCAGAGTGTCATGACTATGGCAGGCCATATCCTTTTCTCTGACAAGGAGAGCGGGCCTGAAGACACAGAAAGAACTGAATACAGAAGTCACCGGGTTGTGTAAATGTGGCAAGGGATGTCCATTCAGTGCTGCTGGGCATCTGCCGTCTGTCTCCATAATTTCAGCGACAGCAATTGAATAGGCTGCAATGCCTGCGGTTCCCAGGTTATCCTGGGATTCCAGGTTATAAAGAACTGGGGGATTCCCCACTCCCTGTGGACTCCAGGTGCTACCTTGTACCAGGTAAGAATTTGTGAGGAAGGACTGAGCCACAAAAAGCTCACACACAGCACCACGTATTCTAGATCTATGGGGATCCTTTCCACTACGTATCAACCAGTTTGATTATAACAGTTAGTGAAAGTAACCATAGCCAAGTTCAAGTGGTTCTTGTTGTCAGCCCTAAAAGTGAAACCAGACTTTGTGGTTTGGCCATTTCTACTCTGAGTTGAATATAGTTAAGTGTGCTGTAACCAAAAACAAAAGACAGGTCATTTACACACATAATTGATGATCTCTTTAAAATATTACTCTACTTCATTTGTTTTCATCTTCTAGTAAAACAGATTGCAAATTCTCAAAATGATTTTTGTATATAAATGTAGAATAATGGGCTCTATCATTGCAAAATTAAAATCAGAGTGATTGGGTCATCAAAGCTCTTTTAAATTGTTCCACATTAAAAATTAAATGATCGGTAAAAGTGAAACTGAGTTGACTATGGGTGTATCAATCAGAGAGAAGAAGCCTGACAACTCCAGCAAGTCAAATCATTAATTTAGAAGAGTTATTAGATTTTGATTTAAAAAGAAAATTGGATAAGTCCAAACATATAATTGTATAAATTCTTTCATGAAACTTACTTTTTTGTGAGTGAAGTCTAAAACTCTTCTTCATTCCTGACAAAAATATTTGAATTGGTTAATTGCAAACTAAATAAATTTCTAAGGAAAAGAAGTCACTGCATGGTCCCCTGTCCAATCCAGCGATATCCATCTCAATGTGGGCACTTCAACACTGCTCAGAAACATTCAATTCTGGTTTTCTAGGTCCATTCCCTTCACTAAACTATTAGCCAGAATATGGTAGGGATACAGAAGACTCTGCATTCCTCTGTGTTTTGAGTAATCACCAAGTCCAAAGTGGAGAGATGGTATATCAATGGAGTGACTTCCCGCAGACCCAGCTCTGCTCTGCAGACCTGATCATCTGATGCCACCGTCACGGGGCACCAGTGTTGTCAGTACTGCTGGCATGATCGACTTTCTGGTCCTCTTACTGAACACCCAGTGTGTAGCCTGGACCTTGCAAAACTTGGCTTCAACCTGTTACAGAGCTAGAAATTCCTACTGGAACTAGGAGTTGGGAGTTTTATGCACAAAAGTCATAACAGAGCTTGTTGAATGGTTGGCTAACGTCAAGATACACCACATGGTTTTGGTCTGCACCATCAGTATAACAACATTAGTAAGAAAGGAAATAATGTTAGTTTGGCCCACCTTGCTTTTAGAGAACCTGTTTTGGTTCTGGTTCTTATTGATTACTTCCTCTTTCAAGTAATCTGCTCATGGGGAAGGAATTGATCCTTTTCTACATATTGAAATAAAATCTACATCTGACCACATGAGATCAGATAGGTCATTGTATTTTTAAGTAGTCTTTCATTCTTTTCTTTTGTTTTGCAGCCATTTTTGAAAAGAACAATTAAGAGGAATTTAAGAATAATTAATAAGACCAGACAATTTTAATTATGTGAATTTAAAATCTTAAGGAAATATGTAGAGACAAGGGCAGGATAATAAAACGTTGTACTAGAAAAGGCTAAATATAATTAACAGCAAAAACCATAATTTCTAAATGACTTGATGGGGGGAAAATGCTGATTTTACAGTGAACAGTAGAGTTGAGCCCTAGTAGAGAACTTTCACTTTGGCATTTGGAATAGAAACCCTGTGAACCTGTTGAAAATATGGGTTCCCAGAAATAAAGAATGAAAAAAACAAAAAACTAGGCTCTGAAAATGAGTGTTACCACTTTTGTAAATCTGCCAAGATTCTCAATTCAACTGCCAAAGTTTTGATGTTCAGAAAAACACAGCGGAATTACCAACATGCATGCTGCATAAACGACTATTCACTGAATGAATGCTGTAGCGTATATGTGACTGCTTTCCCTGGCTGACTAATATATCAAGCATGGTACTTGTTTTGTGCTCTGAAAAACTTTCTCCATTACCATAGTAACCTCTACATGTTGGCGGAAGCTGATGTCATTCAAGGTATTATTCATTCTTAGTGAATTGATACTCAGAGTGCTAATAAGTCTCAGGGAGATAAAAAGAACTAAGTATACATACTGGTTAAACATTACTTAACCCTTTCACCTCACACAGTCTTCAAATGTCCACTGAGGGGATTACTGAGGAAAGTTTAAAATGCCATCTGTACTCAGGATGATTAGATAGCAAGGGTCACCATTAAATTATAGCTCACTTTGCTCAGTTGCTTTATATCGTTATATTAGTCGGCTCAGGCTGCCATTGCAAAATACCACACACTGAGGGGCTTAAACAACAGAAATTTATTTTTGCACAGTCCTGGAGGCTGGAAGTCCAAGAGCAACGTGCTGGAAATTTTGGTTCCTGGTGAGGACAGTCTTCCTGTCTTACAGACAGGCGGTTTCCTTACTTGAAGGAGAGAGAGTTCTGGTGTATCTTCCGTAAGGACATCAGTCCTATCCGATTAGATTCCCACACTTATGACCTCATTTATCTTTAATTACCTCCTTGAAAACTTCATCTCCAAATTAGCCACATTGAGGGTCAGGACTTCAACTTATGAATTTGGGGGGAGGGGCCACAATTCAGCCAGTAGCAATCGTCCCACCTCTTTTATATTCAAGGACAAAAAGCTAAATAGCACATGTCTAGTGGATGCATGGTTTTCATTATTTTATTTAAACAGGGAGCTGAGAGCAAGTTCATGTATAATAAAGATCAAGATAATCTTGTGTCTGAACCTGTACACCAGGTTAGTATCAGTAAATATGTCTCTGCCTCTATACGTTGTCATTGTGTGTATACATAAATTTCTGTTAGAAATATTAAAAACTCATTGGAATTTAAGTATAAGAGCAAAAAGAAAGCATAGCTACATTACATTTTGCTTTGTCCATTTATATAAATTCAAACATTCTCCTGCATGTGTTTCAACTTTAGTTTTACACTTGGATTTGTCTTCATATTAGGCATGTTTACGGTGGTATTCACAGGAACTCTATGGGCCAGAAGCTGGATGAACTTCCCACTAAGAATGTGTACAGACACTATCACCAGCTTATTTCAGATAATGAAGACTTAACCCAAAGTATGCTGTAGGCAGGGTATGGAACAACTAGCACGACACAACCATAGTGATTCCAACTTCACCAACTCATTCAATAAATGTTTATAGATTTGGTAAATGGGCAATTACTTCCTAGAGAGGAAAAGAGAACATATGATAAATGGAGGCAATAATTAAAAGTGAATTTCAGGAATAGCAAGCAGTTGCCCAGGTCTGAAATAAAGAACAGGCATTGGTGACTGCTATGGTCTGAATGTGTCTCCTGAAAACTCATATGTTAAAAACCTAATGACTAAGGTGATGGTATTAGGAGGTGTGGCCTTTGGGAGATAATTATATCATGAGGGTAGATCCCTCATAAATAGATTAATGGCCTTATAAAAGAGACCCCAGACAGCCATGTGAGGACACAGAGAGAAGCGTGACCTGGAAGACGTCCCTCACTTGACCACGCCAGCATCCTGATCTCAGACTTCCAGCCTCCAGAACTGTGAGCAATAAATTTCTGTTGTTTGTAAGGCACCCTGTCTGTGGTATTTTGTTATAGCAGCCCAAATGGACTAAGACAGAGACTATTAAGGTCAGAGAGGCCTACAGGAGCCACGTTTCTAGGACTTCCTATGCTTAGATAAGAAGCTGACCTGAACTCTACCAGAAGCCAAGCAATGAAGAGCTTTATGTTGAAGGATATGGCATCACAAAATTTTATTTTAGAAAAATAACTCTGATAGAATGTTAAAGGACCTTGGCCCTACCTCCTCTACTTTTCTTCATAGCTGATCCCTCATGCTACTTAGATCTTAAATATCATCTCTTTAGAGAGGATTTCCCTCTCCATACAATTTAAGTTCTTTGAATAGAACTTACCAGTAACTGATATTTCACTTGTTGGTTGTTAGTTTCTCTGTTTGTGTTGGGACCCTCTCCCCCACCTTCCCCACTAAAATGAAACCTCCATGAGAGAAGGTCCATGTTTGCACTGACCATGGTTGAGAACAAAGTTTGGGACATGCTGGATAGTCAATAAATATCTGTTGAATGAATGAATGAATGAATATGGGCAGGACTGATGACAGAAAGGCTAATATAAGCTATGGCAGTAATCTAAACAAAGGGTGAAGAAATTCTGAATTAAGTTAGCAGGGCGGGGGCGTGAATCAGAACATAAAGATCTGAGAAATATTTAAGATGAAGAATCACCTGGATTTGTTGACTAATTGAATAGGGACAATGGCTGTGAAATTTTGGCATGGTGATGGTGGATTCATGGGGACAGAGGAGCATTCAGGGGTGGATGTGACAAGAGTGGGAGAGGTTGCTGATTCGATTTCCATTTGGGGCAATCTGCTTTTTTGGAGGGACAGTATCTAAATGAAAATGAGTGTCAGTAATTGTATACGCTGATCTGACTTTAGAAAAAGTGAGATAACACAAGGACTAAATTCAATAGAAGGCTAAGAGTGGATCCTGCAAACATAGGCACTAACAAAGGAACAGGAAGGGGGAAATCCATAAATATGATGAGCAGGCAGAGAGGAAGAAGGGAAACAAAGAAAGGGGACTGTTACCAAGACCAGGGGGAGAAACTTTCAGGAAGGAGGAAGGGCTCACTGGTCACGAGGCAGCAGAGGGGCACATAAAATGAACAGAAAAGCATCCCTTGGATTTGACAACATAGAGACTATTGGTGACCTTGGAAAGTGTATTGATGAAGTGGTGGAGACAGGCACCATATTTCAATGGCTTGAGGAGTGAACAGATAATGAGGTAGAAGACATACAGAGTGAAATTATAAAGAGTAAAAGTGGCAGAGAGTGATAACTCAGTAGTAGTGGCCAGAGACTGGGAAAGAATTTCATGAACATATTTGAGTGTATTTATAGGCGGACAGAAAATAACCAGTGGAGAAAAAGAAGTAGTAGAGGAGAGAGACTTTCATGGAGTTCGGTTCAGAGAAGGGAGGAAGCCTTAGTGCAGAAGCAGGTGTTAGTCTTGGAAAGACACAGGTAGGTGGATAGGAGCACTCTCAAGAGGCTTCTGGCTCACTCAGCCTCCTGGACTCCTGTTAAGGTGCACGGCTGTGCCCTGCACAAGGGTGCTCAGCAGGTGGGTTGGTAAGGTCTGTTTGCCGAGCTCTACGCTTTGGAGAGAAGGAGGCCTTTTAGTAATTTGGGGGCCGTGCTATGATTCTTCTCTAGAGAGGGCACTCTTAAATTTCCTCACAGTAAAGGCATATGAGTGGCCCTACATATAATAAAATTTCGGTTTCTACTTTTCAAAGGCCTCCTGGATCCACTGTTTCAAACGATCTTCATTACATCCCCCAGATAGTTGTGCTGCTTATAATTTTGCAAATTCACAAATGAGGAAAATGAGATGCAGACGAAGTTTAATAATCTGATCAAGGCAACAGGATTACAAGGTGACAAGATTAAAGTCCATGACCCATTAAATGTATTCAAGTGATTACTGACTATACTGTATGTAAGTACTACTTAAAAGCAACGTTTGCTGAAGAGATAGATTTCTGTGACTATCTTTGCGTTCTCTTTTCCATTTATATCAAAAAGAGAGAGGATGCTATGCATGAGGAAACAGAAATGTTGAAACTGATCCTGGGCTAAAATCAAGTACTTTCTCATGCCCTAAAGACAAAAAGAAAAAGATTGAGGGCCAAGGTAGTATTTAGCTTACAAAGTCCTGCAATGGAAAAAAATGTTGTATTAATGTAGAAGGAAACAGAGCTTCTGGAAAACATTTTGAAAGTTCATCTAGGCTGAGGATTGAACAATATCAATTACAGGGGCGTCAAATTCTGCTTAATGTTAAAAAAGATTAACAGGGACTGGATTTACCCTCTCACACTAAACAACTAGAAAACTAGACAAAATGTATGAAACAGTGATTTTCAAGAAACTGAACACCAGGCAATAAGGAGAATGACCCTGAGAGATGGGAACAAGGTGAGCCTTCTGAGGCTGTAGTGCGCCAGGAGGAACGAGGCAGAGGCCACAGACTCCTTGGCTTGACAAGACCGAGCTGAGAGTCGGGTTAACAGCAAGGGTTCACGTGGGAAAATCCTGGAGAAGAGCTCACGGAGAGTTCTGGAGACATGCAGAGGGTCCCCACTGAATGTTTTGAAGAGTACTGATAATCACACGGGTGTGAGGAATTGCCAGGTGGGGAGAGGACTAACGGAGAGAATCAGAGGGAACAGTAACTGGAGCTCACTCAGGGCTGGGAATAGTGTCTGTGTCTGCAAGCCAGACTAGACAACCTCATTGGGTGGAACCCTCAGAAGCGTCTTGTCTCAGTAGCAGAGAATATTAAACCCTAGTAAATGCTGCTCTGTCCTCTAACAAATCTTAAAAGGAAGACCTAAAAAGATCAAACTGGCTCTAAGTAAAAATCCTGCACATCAGAACAAATATCAAGATCATTTATAGGAATGCAGCAATGTCCAACACTCTGAAGATAAAATTCACGACATCTGGCATTCAATCCAAAATTATCAGGCTTGCAAAGAAGCAGGAAAATTCTACCCATAATGAGAAAAATTAATCAATTGAAACTGCAACTGACAGGGATGTCAAAATTAGAAAACAGTTATTATAACTGTATTCTACATATTCCAGAGCTAGAGGGAAGACTGAACGTGTTAGATAGAGACATGGGTGATATAAAAATACCCAAATTGAACTCCCAGAAATAAAAACTACAATGTCTGTCATGGAAAATACACTGGGTGGTTTTAATAACAGATTAGAAACTACAGAAGAAGAGATGATTGAACTTGTAGACATAATAATGGAAACTATTCAAAACAAAATAGAGAGGGAGAAAAAGGCCCCCAAACACTGAGGGCACCAGTGAACGGTGAAACAGCTTCACATGCCTAATATACCAGTTAGTAGGTTCTCCATAGACATTCCCTCTCGTGACTTCTCTGAAATACTGTACTGGAAGTTACAGCCAGCACAATAAGGCAAAGAGAAATATAGGGCATCCAGGTTGGAAAAGAAGTAAACCTGTGTTAATTTGCAGACAACGTGATCATCTATATAAACAATCCTATGGGAATACACAATAAAGGTTTAAGTATGTGCAGTTCACTGTATGTCAATTACACATCAATAGGGCTGTTAAAAACACCAATTTTCCTCCATTAAGGCTTAGGTTTTGAACTTTACTCTTATACTTCAGAAAACTGATTATGTAAAGGGAAAAGTCTTTCCCATATTACCCAGGGCCAGAGTGGCAGGACTACCACTGTAGGAAATATTTCTCAAGTTTTAGGCAAAGAGAAGAGAAGTTCTCAATTTTCAGGAAGAGGAGTTACTTCATGACAGTGAAGTAAATAGGAGGGGATGTTTGTGAGTTATAGACTCATTTGTTCATTCAAAAAATAATTGAACAAAAATAATGAGCACTAGTCACTGGGGTACAGAAATGAACAAGAGACTGTGTTTTCACTTTTATGGAGTTTGCCTTCTATTTCAGGGGGCAGAAATTCAACAATTCAGTATAAAATATGCCAGGTGAGGACACTCACCTTTTAAAAATGAAGCAGAGAAGAGGAGAAGGATTGAGTGTGGTGAGTGGGAAGGCCTCTCTGGTGATGTGGCATCTAGAAGGGGACCTCAGGAAATGAGCAGAGGAACCACAGGGATACGGGGGAAGGGCAGAGGGAAGAGCTCTAGGGACCCCAAGGATTCCATGAAGGAGGGGAGGGCCATAGGAGGTGAGGATAAGGACAGTGACCACTGAGGACTTTGAAATGGATGGGAAGCTTTGGAGTTGTTTGAGCAAAGGAGAAACGAGACCCAACTTGGACTTGAAAAGGATCCTTCTAACTGCTGTGTGAAAACAGACTGTAGTGAGGGCAGAAGCAGCAGAGGTTTCAGTTCTGAGGCTAATCCCACAGCCCAGGTCACACACGATGACGGGCTGAACTGGGTGATAGTCCTGGAAGTGATGAGACGTGAGTAGATTCTGCCTGCACTTTGAAGGTAGAGCCAACAGAATTTGCCCATGGATTACATGCGTGCAAAAGAGAAGGCTCCAGGTTGACTCCTGGGTGTTTGGCCCAAACAAGTGGATAAAATAGTTTCCCTGTACTTTGATGGGTGAGATCAGAGGACTATCTAAAACAGCCTTGAACAAGTGGGTAAAGAGGAGCAGGTGTGGGACCCTCAGCTGTCACCAAACAAAGGTAGATTTGTATCATGGTATTATCATTCCCATAGGGAAAAATGTTAGTCTACTTTATTAAACCTAATATCAGAGTATCCAAGGCACTTCCTTAAAAGTATTACAAAACAGGCATCATTGGACAAAGTCTTGAAGGATTCCCACCCTATGAATTAGGTCTTATTACCATTCACAGAGAAAAAAATTCCAAAACCAGTTTGAACCAAACATGAGTGTGTATTCATTTTGTGAATTAAATCCTCTAACTCTGGATTTTAACAGTCACGTAAGAATTAGTTTTAAAGCGAAAGTGGGGATGATGTTGCAGGCCTGAGCTGCCTAAACCTTCTTGCTTAGTTTTTCCACCTGCCATATACTGCTGCCTTTACTCCCCCACTGCAAAGAGCTGTCATTCACTTAAAGAAGGACCCTTTTTGCAGGCTCTACTTCTTGGGAGCCTGACCTATGACATATAAACACACAGACAGCCTGACCAAAGATTTGGACATCTGATTGCCCCAAAAAGAAAGCACTGCTTTTTATTATATAAAATATAGACAAATGAAGAAGATAAAAATCACTTTAACCCTGCTGCCCACAGGGAGCCACTATTAATATTTTTAATATATTCTACGTCTTCTTTTTCATGTGGACAAGTGTGTGGATGATAAAATTACAACAGTAGCTATACTATTCTGCACTTGCTTATTCACTAAACAATAAAGCTCAGACACCCATCTCTGCCATTTCACACTCTTCTAAAGCTTCATTTATAAGGCTGCACAGAATTCTATGATTTGGGAAATCGAAACAGCAATTGGGGTCACCCTACTTTCTAAACCGTAGGTAAGATTGGCTCAAAATCCCCACATCACAGATAGTAGACAGTTGAATGCCCTGCACAGGATTTCTGTACATTACGAGAGTGTCCTTTCTCACCATCGGTCCTGACTCCATGCTCAGGCTTCCGTTCTCTCAGAATGTCCTGTCTCACATAAGGTCCCCTTGTCTGTACCACATTGACCCAGATATGAATGTCAGGTATTTTCCTTAATAAAAACATCACTGAAGGCATTGGCGTGTGTGCCTGGCTGAAGATTTGGGGAGACAGAGGGGTTCTCCTCACTGCAATGCAAACAGCCTAACTACTATCATGAGACATCACTGTTCGGAAGACATGTCTTTGTTGAGGAATTTTTTTAGTCTCAGTTTCATGCTTTATTTCCCAGCATTCACCTCTCTTCCTTCCCCTTCTCCGTGTCTTCATATTCGCCCACTTTTCTCTCCACAGCAAAACTGAGTGTCTCCCTTTTACTTTTGGAAAACAGTTCAGCTTTCGGCAGCGTCTGTCCTGGAGCTGAGCTGTGGAACCTTCTTTGAACATTCTCTGACTTAGAAGAGAATCCTTTCATTTTCATTTCTTATTTAGGCGAAGGGTCATTTTTCTATTTACATAATTCCTCTAATGCTGAATATTTAAAATGTTTCCACTTGCTAATACAAGTAACTCTATGGTAAATATCTTTTTGGCTAAATCTGTGGCAACATTTTATATCTTCTTATGCTAGATGACTAGAATGAAAATTGCTACACAAATTGTATGAACATTTTTTATACTTACCGGCAACTTGCTTTATACTACCATTAGCAGTGCGTGTGAAGACCCTTGTCTTTTCTGGACAATCTAAGTCTTTCTAATTTTTACCTATCTGACATTTGAAAGTATAATCTCACTTTTTAACTGACATTTGTTTAATTGCTACTATGCGTGAATATTTTTTCCTCTATGTTTGGTGGAAATATGAATTTCTTCTTTTCTGAATTGCCCTTTAGTCTCCTGGGAGCGCTTCTTTTTAATTTAATTATTTTCTAATTATTTTGAAGAGCTCTTTACACATTTAGGCCACTAACAAGCTCTCTGTCAACTATTCTATTTTTTCAGTCTCTTATGTATCCTACAGTTTTACATCTACAGATGTATAACAGTTTGAAGTGGTAGTGTGAAGAGTCATCCTTTCCTTCATGCTTCCTGACTTTATGGTGTGGTCTTCAGCCTCTAGGGTGGCCCAACGTCCCCTGCTCCCTGCTCCCTGGCCCCTGTAAGCTCCTCCTGTTGAGTGCAGGCTGAACATATTGACTCACTTCTGATGAAAAGAGCATGGCAGAAGTGATGGGGTGTCATTTACAAGATTACAAAACTAAATGACTGTGGTTTCTTCCTTCTTGCGCTTTCTTTCTCTCTCTGAGGGGAAACCAGGAGGGAGCTCTGTGGAAAGGTCTTGAGAGTGAATTTGGAAGTGATCCTCCCCAAATTGAGCCTTGAGATGACTGCAGTCCTGGTTGACACCGTGATTGCAGCCAAGTGAGTCAGAACCACCAAGCTAAACCATTCCCAGTTCCTGAGCCACAGAAACTGAGATAATACATGTTTGTTGGTTTAAGCTGCTAAATTTTGGAGCAATTTGTTACACATCAATAGATAACTAAAACAGTGGTTATCTCAAGAAATCTTTAAACTCAACATTATATAAAACTCATCTATAATTTATCCTAGTTGTGTTATAATTTCATTTAAACAGCCAAATGTTTAACCCATGTGGAATGTGTTTTTGCACTAGAGAGATTACATTTTAAAGAAAAATAAATTATATTTCCTTTATTCTGTAAAATTAGTATAACACTTCTCTATCTTCATTGCAGGATTTTGCAATCAATCAAGTGAGAAACTACTTGTGAAAGTGCTTCATAAGCATAATTTTTAGCATCTTTTATTGTGGTTGTATACAATGAAAGATAGATCCTTTTACATAAATGTTTTACTCTATTATATATTGTATTGATCACACCTTTTTATTTCGCTATTTTTGATGCTTTGCAATTCGGGGCCCTGATTACCCTGGAGGGACTGCCCTTCCCAGGATTAGCCAATTCCTAGGGACAGTAAAGGACTCACCTGCAGCCTGTCAGTAGGTGTGCCTTTCATAAGCAAACCAGCCAATCCAGAGCCCACACCCCAGCGAACTCCTTTATAAGGCTCTCACATTCCCCAATTATTCCCCTGCCCTAATCACCCCAGGGCCAGGTACCAGACAACTAAGGAACAGACTGTATACCCTAGATAGAGCATGCTGGAATTATTCACACTAGCCAATCCTAAATCTGCTTACCCTGCCTCCTCCATTCCTTCCTGCAGAAACCACAATAGAGGCTCTTACCCATGTTTTCCCCTCTCTCTCTGCCTCCTGACCTACCCTGGTGCTTCCCCATGGGGCCCTGTTTAGCTTGGCATGACCCCTCCTCTTGGCATCTGTGAGTATAACAATTCATCCTTTCAATGAGTCATCTCCTGATCTATTGGCCACACAATACTTGAATAATAATAACACCTATATTTTAAAACATATGTGTGTGTAACTATGTATGTGTATATATCCATATATAGTTGCTCTGTTATATACATATGCATATATATGCATGTGTGTGTATCTATACACATATGCCTTCACATATACACATATACATATATAAAATGTATATAGTTGTTCTTGCTTTTAATAAAATTACTCTTTTAAGGTTATTTTGGATAAAGAATCATACTATTCTTTTTTGCATCCTCAATGCCTGTTATGCTAACAGATTGGATAAACTGGGGGGGAAAAGATAGTTTTGTAGTATGCAGTATTTCCTTCTAAATCTTCTTTGCTGATGACAGACCTCATTTGAAAGCTGTATTTCTTTAATTACATTACTGATGGACATCACATGATAGTCACCAAATCCACAGTGTGGGTGTCCGAGAAGAGTCCTACTGGTCTGGACTGGAATAGCACCTTGCTATCACTGTGTATCATTGCAGTTTTTCCACTGAAATTTACAGTGTTTCTCTTTCGGGCAGTCACCAGTCGCCCCTTCTGAGCTCACCATGAAATGATACCGTAAGCGTCATTACCGTCCTTCAGCATTTATGGGCCGTGCAGTGTGAGGATGGGACCATGAGGTGCAGCACGCGGTGGAGAATCAATCAGCCGAACGAAACATATTCTTCTGACCACGATGAAGGCAATCTTCTGAGAAAATCACAAAGGTGGTAAAACTAAAAGAGGACGTTAAAGAACAAAAACATAAAAAAGTCCCTGACATCGAATTTCTCCCACAAGAAAAAATAAGCACCTAAGAATGTATTTTCGACTGCTTTGCTAATCATACAGGAAATTCTCCTCTTATGTAGCTTTAATAGAGGAAAAAGGAGGCAAAATCAAAGTTAGAGAAGAGATAAGGAAGGACTGAGATTGTCATTAAACGACAGTGAGGGAAGAGATGAAGTTGAATAAAGGCCAAATGAAGAGTGACAGAAGGAGAAATGCGGGCAGTGAGGTGAGAGCTGTAAACTGTGAAGTGTGTTCAGAACAGAGTCGAATGGACTCAGCACATTTCTAACCCCCTCTTGGGGTCCTCGGGGAGAGCACAATCCAGAAAGCACACTTGTCAAGCAGTACTTCTGCAGGTTTGTCTTGTAAGGGGATCAGCTAGAACTTCTGTAACAGAGGCTCCACAAGTCTTCCCAGCCAGTCCAGGGCACCACCGCACCACGTG
Source organism: Tapirus indicus (assembly GCA_031878705.1). Taxonomy (NCBI): domain Eukaryota; kingdom Metazoa; phylum Chordata; class Mammalia; order Perissodactyla; family Tapiridae; genus Tapirus; species Tapirus indicus. Next base: position 4,368,370 of record CM062930.1, on the reverse strand, counting down.
GCCAACTCCTGCATTTGCTCGCACAGCATCCCAGGATAGCAGTGCATGAGACAATGTCACAGCACTTTCTCTGGGTTGGTGGTGACATGGAGAAAGAGCTTTGGAATCAGAAAACCAGCCCTTGGTGTGACTTTATAACTACCTCTCCAGCCAGCTGAATGGTTCTGAGCACCCATTGACCTCCTTGAAAGATTCAGTTTTATTGGTAAAATATGATCGATAATAGCAATTCAAAGCTTATACATTAAACACGGTTGCTGTGAAGTTCTCACAGGAGATACTTTATACTAAAATCTGTAAATGGGAAAGATCTACACAAGCCGACAGGGGAGAGCTCCAGAGATCAACATGGCATGATGGAAAATGCAGTGATGTCAGAGTCAGGCCCCGCCCCACGTCATCTACTGAATCAGAATCTGTATATTAACACGATTCCCAGGTGACTCACATGCACATTAAAGATTGAGAAACAGTCTTTAAGTGACCTTGGTGGGTAGGAGACACTCAACTTATTTTTCACACTCTAGAGAATTTCTTGGATAAACCTCATGCACTAATGAAATTCTTCTTGACACATTGAGATATACTTACCTCTGATCAAAATTCAGAAGAAAAACTTTTAATGTAAACCAAAAATATAAATGATAAGTTTAGAATAAAAGTATAATTTTGTGCCTCAATTTCAGGAGAGGGAAATGAAAAGATTATACAGTTTGGAATCATGGGATCTGATTTTGAGTCCTAAATCCGTTCCTCATCCAATTATGTCAGTTGCTCAAGAGCTTGAAGCTCATGACCTCACAGAGAAAATGGGAATAAGGATAATCATTGTTTTTCAAGAATGGTGAGATTAAAAGGACTATTGTATATAAAAGTGATTTGTAAACTATCTAGTAAGGTACAAATGTTAATTGTTATTTTGTTCATTCTATCCTGAAGTGCTTAATGTTTTCTAAACCTGTGTACCGTAATAGGTCAAATTAGCTATAATCATTCTTGAAACACTGTCTTTTCGACAAACCTTGTTACATGTGTCTCTAAATAAAATGCTCCATGGAAGATATGTTTCCCAGACAAAATAACAAGAAAAGAATGTATGCCTTCACAGCAAACGGTACATATTTATCTTGTAAAAAATGCAAATGTTGAAATACATTATATTTACATTCACTTTTACTCCCTAGACTAAAACAACTGTTGGGTCCAATTTTAGTGGCCATTCATGCTCACTATATTATTAATTAATTATTTATTACAGATGCCATTTCATAAGACATTATAATACACAGTGCTGTGCACCAATTACTTCTCTCATTTTATGGTTTTGCTTCTATTTGGCTTTTGTCTTTATTTTAAACCTATTCATCTCTTTTTACTTTATAATATTTCTCCTTGTAAGCTATCTTATGTTCTTTTGGAAAGAGGAGAAGAATAAATAAAAATAAATAGATATCTCAGAATACTGTTCACAAGCAGCTTATGTTTGAGAGAAAAATACATTATATACATCCATTACACATATAATATATACACACATTATATAGATTTTTTAAATGTATTTATGATGGAACCAAATTGAGAATGTTAATAACCACACCTCACGACTGTACTTAGTATTGTTAAAAAAACAAGATGTAATTGTTAAAAATTCAAGTTTTAAACAGTGTGTTTTCAGAGACCAAAGATATTTTTGCTTTTATTCTTAGTGATTTTCTAACAAAACAGGAATAAAGAACAACCAGATGAAAATCTAATGGCTAAAACACACCACTTTGGTCTCTAGAGATTTATTTGAAACGATGCCTCATTTTCTCTGGCAAATGTATTCTAGTACAAAGAAATTTCTAAAATGCCCAGAGGTGATGGCATTTACACAATTGATTTGAAACAAAGCAAAATGATTGATTACAGAGATTTCAACATTGAAACAAACTGGGTCTCAGTTGCACACTGGCATTCACATCTAAGATTTAAGCACAGTTAAGAGAGGCCTGACCTTGGCTGGGAATCAAGCTGGCCTCTGCTGTGTCAGCCCTCAGGCAGGAGACGATTTTCCAAAAGTCGTGTGGACGTGAAATGCTTTCATGAGGAACTCCTATCTGCCCTGGTCTCCTGACCAAGAAGAAACAGGAAAATTCCAGAATCAGAAAGAACTGCCTTTGGGGAGCTCCTGTCTTTGTTCAGCTTCCTTCTATCCTTCGGTGGTATCTTTTCTTTTCTACCTTTTCTTAAGGGTTTCTCAGGACTTTCTAACAAATGAAAAAGACATTGTAGCATCAGTCACACCGATTAAAAATGAATTCCCTGTCATAGGTCAGCTCCAAGGCTCTCAAACATTTTTGTTTTTAAATATTTTCTTTTTACTTTTCAAAAAGAATTTGTTGCTAAGAAATTTCAGCTAATATAACAGCAAGAGGTTTTTTTTTAATAGGAGGAGGATATTTTTACTTAAGACTGTTTCCTAGTTACAACCAGCCTGACACTGACCCTGCTTACTTACTTTCATGGCTCCATGGAAAAGGGGAAGCAGAACCCAGAAGGTGAGCAGACTGCTGAGCCAGTCCTGTTGCTTCCCTTTACTTTTCTTTCTGCAGCTGCTTTCCTAACATGACCCTCCCAGCCCGCTCCCCCAGGCTCCCTCAGATGTTTAACTTGAGAACCAGTTCTCAGGATGGCCTCTCCTCTACCTGGTGCCTGTGCGTCCCATGGGTGCTAGGTAGCAAGAATGCTGCCATTTCCAGACCTGCCGTCTCTACCATCTCAGCTTGGACGGGTCCTAGGATACCTGAGAAGACTAGGGAGTCCAGGAATAGTCGTTGAAGTGCCTGTCGGGTATGTGTTTGGGGTCTGGAAGAAGATGGGATAGACTCTCACGGATGAGCTTCTAGGATCATCTAAGACTAAGATTGTGGTAGAGGTAGGTTAGGGACAGGAAAACTCAAGAGATTAAGAATAAATATTTAAAACCTTTGCCTTTTAAATTCTTAAAGACCAAAATTTTAAACATAAGATGGTAATGATCATAAACGATATATCCTATTGAACTCAGTTATAAATGTTGTAAGATTTTTTAAAAAAACTACAAGGAGAAAGGAAAAGCCGCTCTGGCTACCAGAAAATAATGTTAATTACAACAGTTTAAATGAACGTCCTACCTTTCTTGTCTAATTAGCATGAAGCACCATTATAATTACCTAAAGCACTAGATCTGTCAGACTGAGCTGGTTGAAAGTGTTCATTGCAACAATAAAGTCAACATACATCTATCAATCATGGAGAATTGTTGGAATTGTACTAAGGCTGCATGCTCACTTACCCTGGTCACTTAGTCATATCTCTGAAAATATGTAGATAGCACTAATGAGAAATGGAGAAGAGCCAGGCTGCCTAGTGTAGATGAGCAATATAATAACAAGCAAAATACCAGTGTCAGAGCAGCGATGAACCATAGCGTCACAGCTGAAGCAGACTTCACAAAGCTGGAGACAGAATCAGTTTCAATGTGACAGCATTGATCTGGGAAGGAAGTTTTACTAGAAATGAAAACAGGGCTCAGATTTGGGAAATGCACTTCATTTTCGGTCAGTGTGTAAAAAGTCCATTTATAGGAAAAGATAGGGGTAACCGAGGGAGTAATTAAACTGGAATCAGAGTCTGTGTGACCATAAAGCTTGGATGGGACTACATCTAAGGTAATAAGACCCAGGAGATGAGTATGTAGGACAGAATGAGGGCCCTGGGAGGAAGGGGAGCCGCTGTGGCTTTATGAAACATATCTGCCTGCAGAGCTCATGTGATAAATACACCAGTGTGTCACAGCTCTAAAAGCTTGATACTGACAGCAGGAAAGAAATCTGCCAGTTTTTTGATACAGTGAAAAGGAGCTCAGTCTTCTACCCTTTGATGTAACTGAAATAGTTTTAATGTAAACTATACTCTGCTCTTTGTGGCAGTGCTAAGCATTCTTTTAATAAGGGAATTTAGCAAAAACGCGTTGTTATCTTCTTTACCCCAGGGGTTTTCAGTACGACTGGTCAATGCTCTATCCTGACTGCTAGAAACTAAAAGGAGCGAGGGGATAAAAATAATGGGTAATTGTAAACTCAAGATTATATATATATGAATCAAAAGAAAAACAATTATGCTCTGGAAAGTGAGAATATTTTAAAACTAAAAAATGTTTCCAGATCACTCTTACACTCATAAAATTGTAAACACTTTCATGAACAACTCCTAGATTTATAAATAGATTTCACACTACATATGTGGTCTCAAAAACCACTACACAATGTCTGAAGTTTTCTAAACCTCATCTTTTTGTCAACAAGCTCTGCATATACAAATGACATTAGTGTCTCCATGGTAACTAATGTATGTTATGTTGGTTCACAACCTCAGGAGTTCCCTGGGGGGAAATCTGAAACTGGCCCACCATACATGAAGGGCCAGGGGAGAGGGAAGAAAGAGGCAGCCCACTGAAGATTGGTAGGGGGCAGGCATAATAAACCAGGGAACTTACAGGCTCCTCTAGTATAGCCCCAAGTTGAGTAGATTTCCATACCACCTGCCAGAATCTTCGAATTTTATAGAGAGGCCTTATGGGCTAAGTCACATAATCAGGCCAGACGGTTTCAACAACATATTACTCTCTCAAGGCTGTGTCCTTGAAAGTGGCTTCTAGTGTGGGAATGGTGGGCGGTCATACATTCCAAGGACAGGGGACAAGGTGAAGAGCCCCGTACGGCCCAGAAATTGCCAGTTGGCAGGTTAGCCAGATATCACGTCGTCTTGATGACCTGCTCCAACAGAATCATGCTTTAAATATAAAGACACACATATTTTAGAAGTAAAAAGGTAGAATGATGGGGCCGGCCTGGTCACGTAGTGGTTAAGTTCACACACTCCACTTTGGCGGCATGGGGTTCACAAGTTCGGATCTCAGGCACTGACCTACTCACTGCTTATCATGCCATGCTGTGGCAGGTGTCCCACATATAAAATAGAGGGAGATGGGCACAGCTGGAGGATTGGCAATGGATGTTAGCTCAGGGCTAATCTTCTTCACCAAAAAAAAAAAAAAAATAGAGTGAGACACCATGCTAAAATAAATCAAAAGAAAGCTAGAATGGCCATATCAATATCAGAAAAAGTAGATTTAAGCTCAAGGAATATTACTAGGGATTAAGGAGATCATTTCAAAATGATAAAGGGATCAATTCATCAGGAGTGCATAATTTCAAACATTAAGCACTGAAAACAAAAATTCTTAACACATGAAGTAAAAACTGACAGACCTGCAAGGAGGAATGTAAAAATTCACAATTATGGTTGGGGATTTCAACACTCCTCCCTCAATAATTGATAGAACACTGTCTTAGTTTGGTTGCTAGGACAAATTACCATAGGCTGGGTGTCTTATCAACAACACGAATTTATTTCTCACAGCTCTGGAGGATGGAAGTCTGAGATCAGGGTGCCAGCCTGGTCAGGTTCTGGGGAAGGACCTCTTCTGAGCCGCAGAAAGCTGTCTTCTCATTGTATCCTCACACAGCAGAGAGCAGAGAACAAACCAGTCCTGTCTCTTCTTAAAAAGGCACTCACCCCATTCACGAGGGCTCCCCCTTCATGAGCGAATCACCTCCCAAAGGCCCTCCTCTTGACTCCATCACACTGGGGGTTATGATTTCAACATAGGAATTTTGGAAGGACACAAACATTTAGTCTATAGCAAATAGATAGGGGAACTAGACTTTTATACAAATTGTGAAGCACGAATTACAGCTGTGCATTGATTTAAAAAATGAAGCTGTGTTTCCCAATAACACATGTGCAATTCTCCGCTTTCTGGCACGTGTCAATACCTTTAGGGATGTGACTTTAATCTAGAGGTGTCATTTTACGGGGAATGAACGTCTCTGTTTACCAAATAACTGTTAAGAATTAGCAAATTGCTTCCGTGTTTAAATTTCCAGTCTATTTGAGAAAGGTGTATAAAAGGCACAGTAGATTATGAGTGTAATAAGATACAAATAATTGACTTCACAAACCTTTCCATAAGATGAAGTTAATAATTTATGTTCTCAGAAGTGACAAAAACTTTAATTCAGGGTGTAAAAGGAGCCACTTTCTCTGGGGTTTCTATTTAAGGCAATCTTCTTTTACTACCATATACCTCACGGGGTTGCCAGAGAGGATAACGCATGCTCCTGTGCTAGCACCGGATTGCTATTTCAGAATTGGATGTCTCCATGTAAACTGTGCTCGCCAGTGGCAAACCAGCATTTACATCTCACTTTAAAGAGAGAAATTACCTTTGTGAACTGAACCAATATTGACATTCTTAATAATATACTGCCTATATGTTTGGCTAGCCAAATTATTTGTTAAAACCTTATCAGAGTCAGTGGCGTATTTGAAACCACTGTGATGACTACATAATGCAGAACGTGATGGAAATAGCTGGAATACAAACATGATATTGTTTACCACTTATAAGCATTTTCTTTACACACATTTCTTTTAGTTTCTTCTTATAATTATAAGCTGCTCATGTAGAAACTTAGCTATATGATAGATATAAACATATACCAAATCTATAATCTATGTTTGAGAAATATAAGCACTTTGGTGACACAAAGCATGAACTTTTCTGCTGAATCCACATTAGTGTCTTAATAGGCACCTTTTGTCTGATGTCTGTAGAGCTTTAAGTGCTTGTTACCAGAACTAACTTTTGGTAAGATAAATTTGTGCAAGGCTCTTTGACTATAGAAATCTTAAAATATAGAGAGAAATGGAATGGTTTCACATAACAGGAAGCACAATAAACATAGAGATGTGTAACATTCCTTACAGCCCATTTCTGTTTCTTGGTGCCAATGTATAAAACGTCAAGGAAACAATTAGGTGTTGAAATAATTAATTTACTTTTAATTCATAGTCATTCTCACTTGTCTTCATTATTCTTAGCACTATTGTTGAATTGCTTTGATAAACTCAATGACTGTAAGTTATTTTTATAAGAATTAAATCTGACTTGGGATTCCACTCTTGTCACATTATGTGTGTAAAATGTCTCCACATAGTCTCATAGTAATTATAAGGTAAATTAATTCATTTAATTGATGCTATCTTAAAATTTACAAAGTATATCTCAAATCGCAGAAAAATATGAAATATAAATGAAAATTAAAACAGTATCTTAGAATCATTATTTAATCCATTCCTGAACATGCAGTGGTATAATGTCATTTAAGTAGGAAATCTACATTCTATGCAGAGAATTCTAGATTCTCTATTTTTCATATACCCATGTATCATATGATTAATTTAGATATATCCAAAAATTAATATGGTTACAAACTCATTTGAATAAACAGTTACTGAGTATGTATTATATACAAGGCCTCTGCTATTATATACTATTATGTGTGTGTATATACATATATATATCACATTAACCCCAGAATTAATACAGCATATAGTCCTCAATGCAAAATGTGGACAGGGAAACATGTTTACAGAGCCAACCAAGAACAAAATTTTGGGGGGTGGGGGTGGAAGCCTTTTATTTTGTCATGAAATTGCTACAGAGAGCAGCTCCCTAGAGAAAGTGTTGTCCTTGCACATGTTGGTCTTGTCCCACACTGAAGTTCATATTTTGGAGATTTCAAGAGAATCTCAGAGGCTCTCAAATACCAGAGGGGGAAGGACAGTTATAGCCTCTGCATCTTTAAAAAGGGTCACTCATCTCATCTGGTGACAATTGCCACAGTCCCCGCGATGGCATTTGTTCCGGTCGGACTGCCCAAGGGGGATCCCCACTCCAGGTCACAGCTCCCCGGCCACTGCGCAGAGGACCCCCTTCCACTCCCGCTCTCTCCTTCTCGCAGAAGTCAGGGCGGAAAAGTTTGAAGAGGGAGCCCCATTCTTAGAGTCGCCGCAGAGCGAGAGGCGGGAGAACCCGAAGGGGAGGATCCGAGGAGCTGGAAGCGGAGCGAGAGGCGCGGTCTCAGACAGCGCGTGAGAGCGTGGGAAGGAGGAGGCAGGAGACCTGGAGGGGCCACCCGGGCGGGAAGGGAGGCGGGCTCCGCATGCTGACCGCCGCGGGACAGTGAGGCGCGGGGCGAGGGCCGGCAGCGGTGAGCGGCGCGCCCGGGAGCGGGAGCCCAGCCCGGCGGCCGGCGGCCGGCGGGGAGGGGCGGGGGTGGCCGCGGACGCCGCGGCCCCTACCGACGAGCGAACGCAGCCCACCGGGTGGCGAGCGGCCGACCCCAGCCCCCGTCCACGGGGCTGCGCGCACAGCGCCCGCCCCGAGCGCGCCGCGGCCCCGGGCGCAGGAGACCCGCCGCCCCCGCGCGCCGGCGCTCCCGCCGCACTTCGCGGGGCGCACCCGGAGCCCATCGTCGCGACCGCGTCGCCGGCGGCACCGGGTCCTGCAGACCCTTCTCCAGCAGGTAGGGGCGGCGGCGGGACGCCGTGCGCGGTCCCCAGCGCGGGGCACTTGGCCGAGCAGCCGCGCCTCCCGGTGTGGAGGTCGGCGGGATGCAGACGCTCCCCTGCCCCGTGGCGCTGGCGACTCCGGGAGGGTGCAAGGTGCTTGCACCTGCGTCTCCGGGTCCCCAGCCTGAGTCCCAGCGTGGAGAGGGGGGCGTGGAGAGGAGGCTGGCCGTCCCTTCCCCGGAAAGGACGCGGGGAGATGTGTGAACGCGAGCTGAGAGCAGAACCCTCTGAACTCTGGACCTAGGCCGGGAGAGGAGGCGAAACTGGCAGTTTAGAGGGACGTGGAAGCCTCTCGTTGCTACGGGAGATGGGAGGAGCGGTGCCGTCACCTACAGGACCACTCTTGGGGGCGGCGGGGGTTTGTCCTCTTCCTCTGTTTCTTTGGGGAAGATCAGAGAACAAAGATGTAGGGATGGAGGGCTCCTGGGCTGTTGCCTCTTCCACTGATACTACTGACTCCTGACCGCGACCCCCACCGGACAATGTCAGTTCCATTGTTTCGGAGGCCCTGCCACTACGTGGTGGGCAAAGTCGGCGGGGTGGTACCCACCGGGGGCTCTTCACGCATGGCTTCCGTCCTCCGCAGCCGCTGCCCTATTTCCATGGCTGGGTAGAACCGACTAGGTTGGTGGAAGTGCTGGATTTAATTGATACTTTGTACGCCCCCGAAAGGTAATGGAGATGATTTTCATCAAGTTCGCTTAGCGTTTCTGTCATTTGTAGAAAAGCCATGACTACCCATTCGTGGCTCAGATCTCTGTTTTGGGGGAGTGAGCCAAATACATTTACGTGTGAATCGTTTGCCGCTTGGAAGGATTCTTTAGCCATCGGAGGAGGAGGGATCGTCTTTGCTAAGCAGGGCCAAGGAAACTTAGCTGCTCTGAATTGGCCAGAGGAGTTAACCAGCAGGAAGGCAGGCAGGAGAGAAAGTCTTGATTCTCCCAAGTGCAGAAGGTCCGGAAAGTGCTTACCCTCCTTGAGTAGTGGCTCTCTTGGAGGATCTCATGAAATGTCTGGAATCTCTGTCCCGGTGAAGCTTAAAATGTCTCGCACATGTTTGCCATGGGTTCTTGGGGGGTACTTATGAAGCCTCTTGGGGGTCCTTATGCAGTCTAGCCACTCAGATCCTAGTGATTTTCACTTAGAATAAAGAGGAAGATCAGGGACCCCAAAATCATCCATGAGATCCTAAAATCAAACCCGCAGGACTGAGGAGGGGGTAACCACAGGCACACCGGGACCATCGATTCCTTTTTATGGGATCACTGCAGAGCTGCCAGAATAAATTAAATTTTGCTTTTGATATATTTAAAGGCTTTGAAGGTAATTTGTCATCCTTGGGTTAAGGGTCCTTCAAAACGTGTCTATTTGTGTGAAGTTTTTAGTTGATTAAAATTATACAAGCGTGTGTGACATATACTTAACAGTAACAGCTGTGGCCCCTTGTCACGTGTGATCAACTCGTGTGAGCGTATGAGGTTTATATTTGATGGACTTTTTGGACACCAGAATGTATGGCGTTGCTTTAGAGACAGAATTAATATGCCCCAGGGATATATTACTTGCTATAAAAATCATCCAGAGTGTGATATTTATTTACTAAAGGAAAAATAAGTTTAATCAGTAAAATTTCATCTGGAGGACATAATGCAATGGTTGAGTTTATCTGTGTCCTCTGAGAATTGGGGAAGTGGAGTGATTTGTTCAGTATATACGGAAACAGCTGAAGTATTTTATTTTCCACGTGCAATAAATACTTTAAGGGTTTTTTTTCTCTGGTCTGAGAATGCTTGCAGATGCAAGCTGCAGTGGCTACTGCGGTAGGCCATTCCTGCGATCTGTGGCTAAGCCAGTGCTCCTGCAGGTAAAGGAGAATGTCCACTAAATGTGAGCCCACTGCAGCACGTGAATGTTCTTGAAAGAGATTAAATAAACAGAAACATTTCCTCCTCCTTCAGAAATCAGAAAATAAAATCTGTTGGGTAAAACCGTAATCATACATGTAATCCATACACAATCCTAACATATATATGTGTGTGTGTGTGTGTGTGTGTGTATCTATATGTATGTGTATAACTTGTGGATTGCTAAATGTGTTAAACATTTGCATAAGTGAGAAAAGATATTGCACTGGAACTGGGATAGTTGAAAATGATACTTCTTTAAATTTGAGCCTTTGGTTAGCTGAACACCTCAGAGTTGTATCTGCCCTTTTGGGATCTTATCACCAGGGCAAGTCCAGGCCCATGGGAGCACACGTTCACACAATGAGTAAACGTCCAGCTGGAAAGGAACTTGTAAAGCTATCTGCTCGAGCTCCCATTACTACAGATGAGAAAATGAGGCCCAGAGGACTTCAGTCATTTTTTTCAAGGTCACAGAGCTAGATCTTGGCAGGGTTACTGGGTGTTGCTCTTTCCACCAGACAGGAGCGTGGGCGCTTCAGGAAGGTCGGGGTTTGAATATTTCCCCTTGAGAGGAAGGCACACAGGTGAAACCTTTCGTAGATGGTAAGCTTTTATATCAGTGGTCTTCTCTCTCCTCTCCTCACCCGTTTCCGTGTGGTTCTCCTTCTGCCAGCCCTTCTTCTGGCCACTCCTTTGTTCTCAATTTTTTACTATACTAGGAATAAAACATTGTTCTTTAAGAGTTCCAGAGAGCAAAGAGTGAGCATGTCTAGAGAACAGGAAACCTTTAAATGAAAATTACTAACAGATTAAAAATGCATACAATTTACTCATGTGGGTTAAAAAAAATAAGCCAGACAGTAAAAAAGGATGATTTTTCACCTGAAGTGCATTGAGGTGAGGAAGCAGCCTTAGGAAGTGTCTTCACCCTTAGAAAGTGAGAAGCTTGCAGTAATAACCCCTGACCATTTCGTAAGTTGCTTTTCCACCTAAGATGTTTCTTCATCCTCACAACTGCTCTGCCAAGGATGCAGGGCAGGCCTGGTCGTTCATCCCACTGTCCCCATTTCCCATCACTGAATTCTGTTCCTTCTCCCTTGTACGGATGCCCCCAGGCAAAATTTGGTGCTCCTTGGGCTCCTCGGAGCTCTCCTACAGGGGGGGTGATTATCACATTGTCAAGTCTGTTTTCACCCTCACATCCCAATCACCAGCCCAGGATGTGGCGCTCAGTAAGGATTCAGTCAATGCTTTTAGAATATGTTGAACTAATGAGTTAATTTAAATCAAGCGTTTATACTTAACTGGACATTTTTAAGCATTTTTAAAAAGGGGACTTTTTTTTCAAAGGAATGTGACAATAATTTTTAGACGATGTAAAGTGATGAAGATTTATTAACCGTTCCTTGTGATATTTCCTGAGAATGAGTAGTCATTCAAGTACACAGTAACGCGACTTAGAAAAGATTGGACACCTCTAAGGACCAGAACAGTGTGCTCCCCCGCCTGCCTAATCTAGATCTCCTGGAGGTGCCTATTAAGAGTGGATTTCCCCAGGGGGCTGGCCGGTGGTGTAGTGGTTAAGTTGGTTAAGTTCGTGCTCTACTTCAGTGGCCCGGGGTTCGCAGGTTTGAGTCCTGGTGCGGACTGACGCACTGCTTGTTGGCCATGCTGTGGCGGCATCTCATATAAAGTAGAGGAGGATGGGCATGGATGTTAGCCCAGGGCCGGTCTTCCTCAGCAAAAAGAGGAGGATTGGCAATAGATGTTAGCTCAGGGCTGGTCTTCCTCACACACACACACACACACACACACACACACACACACAAAATTTCAAAAAAAGAATGGATTTCCCCAGCCCACCCCAGACCTACAGAATCAGAGCCTGCGGTGGGACATAGCTCTGAGTGATTTTCATGAGCACCGCATTTGAGAACCACAGTGCGATGGTCATTCAAGAGTGCACATTTAGCTTCTTCCACCCACCTAAACTTGCCTCTTTCCTATCTTATATAGGAATCTGCAAAGATTTTCTTACTTGGTTATTCTCATGTTTGATTACAGTAGCTAGGAAGACTTGACAGTTAACCCCGCCATTAGTACTAAGAAAGTGTAGACTTAAATTATCTAACTGCAACTAAAAGTATACGTAGACAAAATGATGTTGTTTTCCAATAGATTGTAAACTGTAAGTGGTGGGATCATATCAACTGATGTATTTTATATCCCACGCAGGATTATAATACTTTGTATACAATTGTGTTAAAGGACTTATTTTCTTTTTTCTTTTTTTTTTTTGTGAGGAAGACCAGCCCTGAGCTAACATCCGTCCAATCCTCCTCTTTTTGCTGAGGAAGACTGGCCCTGGGCTAACATCGTGCCCATCTTCCTCCACTTTATATGGGACGCCACCACGGCGTGGCTGACAGGCAGTGCATCGGCGGGCACCCGGGATCCGAACTCGCGAACCCCGGGCTGCCAAGCGCGGACTAAACCGCTGCGCCACCGGGCGGCCCCCTTAAGGGACTTATTTTAAATAGCCCGATTTTATGATTTCTGCAATGTGTTTGTTTCCGTGCATATGGAAGAAGCTGGGGTAGAGTTGTCTATATCCCTCTGCTTCATTAGAGTTCATTCCCCAGCCCTTTGCAATCCAGCTTCTGTTCAGACGATGCTACTGAAATTGCCCACCATTCTGTGCCTCTCAGCGAACAGCATTTGACAGCTGATGTCTCATACTTTAGCTGCCTGGTTCCTCTCTGTCTCCTTCTCTGGCTTTGCTTCTCTTGTCCATCTCCTTGAGTGGGTAATTCCATGCTCTCTCCTTGGGCCTCTGCTTCTCCTGTTTCCCGTACTGCATGAGGCTTCTCTTCAACTCTCTACCTGCATCTCAAGTCCTGATTTCTTTTTGTACTCTTAGACCTGTATCTGCCTGCAGGACACCTTACCTGGATGGTCCATCCCACGTCTGACTTCATATGTGCAACCTGGAGTTCATCATCCCTGCTACTCTCTCCAAGCCTGCCTCTGTTTTTCTTTTTCTTTCCCATCCCAGTACTGGAAGCACCATCCACAGTCTCCTCATTCGTTTGCTCTTCCCTTTCCCTCCCCCGCTTCTTATTTCCCATCAGTCATCAAGTTTTTACAATTTATCTTATAAATATTGCTGAGATTAGTCTTCTCGATCCTGACCTTTCATGACTGCCCTCTGTCAAGGCTTCATCACCCCCTTCCAGGGCTGAGGAATCACTTCCTAATTCATCTTCCCGCTGTAGCCTGCCCCCTCACATCCAGTCTTACACTTGCCAGAGTGATTTATCTTAAATGCAAATTTGGCCATGAGACCTTCTGCTGAAAAGACCTCCATGATTTCCTGTTACCCACAGCATGCAGCACGTGCTCTTCTGCATGACTTGCGTTGTCCTTCTTGACCCCTATCTGCCCACCCTTCCAGCCTCCTCTCCTGCCTCACATCTCCTACCTTGGACACCACCAAGGTGCTTTTAGTCTCCACACAGAACTTGGCATTTCTTGATGCATAGACTTTATTCATTCTCCTGTGTGCTGGGAATGTCTTTCTTCTCACTTTGCTCAGCTGGAGTCAAATCCGGAACATCTTTCCCCAAACACTCACCATAGATGTCCCTCTTTGACCTCTCCTTACTGCATGCACTTCTTGTGCTTAACTCACAGTGTTACCTGCTCTATTTGAATGTCTGACCTGCTGCACTGTGGTTACTACTTCCTTCTTCCTCTCTGTGTAACTGTCTAGGTTTGGTAGATGTTACATGAATGGATACTAAGGCAGCTTGCCTTTTGCCTTTGCAATACTTGTAAATGCCCTTGGAGATTCTACCTCCCACAGCTACCTGTGCTCGGACCCCATGGAGTCCCTATCTCACCTCTTATTGTAGCTCTCCTCTCTCCCATCACCTCAGAGCCTACTCTGTGGATCCTTCTGACTCTGTCTCCTCCCTCCCATGAAAATCATCTGCTCATTTCACAGATAAGGAAAAGAAAACCCAGAGGGACGGAGGCATTTGTTCACAGGTGCACTGCTAGCTCGGGGTAGCTCAGGACGTGAATAAAGGTCTGATTATTAATCTTGTGCTTTTATCACTAATTAAAAACCCAGGTTCTTTCTTTTTAAGAGAAAAACAAATTGCTTCTTTAACAAGTACCGTATAGAAAACCATTACAGCTGGGGGCAAGAAACTACAGCCCTTGGGCCAAATGCAACCTGTGGCCTATTTGTGTTCAGCTTGTAAACTATGCTGTTTACATTTTTAAAGGACAGTGAAAACAAAACAACACAACCAAACAAAACAAAGAACAACGTGTGACCCACTGAGATGCCATGGCCCTCGTAGCCTAAAATATTTACTGTCTTCTCCTTTACAGAAAATGTTTGCTGAGCCTGGTCCAGAGGAACAGTGGGACCTGAACGTCACGTTCAATGTAATATATGTGGAAACTGACTTGCGTAAATAATTGTAATACCAGAAAAAACTGGACCTATAGAAAATATGTTGTAGATTTACTGAATTTTAGGAAGAAAAAAATGAAGGCATAATTCATACTTCATTCAAAGGGTTGATAGCTTGTATTTATTTTTTAAGTTTTTGATGGTACTCATTAATCCACAAATAATGAGCGTGATAGACATCATTACTAATAAGTAATGTAAGTAAAATAAGTCAGGTAAGTCCTTATAAAAATTACTGTGAGCGTTTTTGGTTAAAAATATGATTGAAGCTATGGATAATGGTGAGTGTGATGTTCAAATTTTCATAAGCTGAATTGAATTATGCATAAAAATCAGCATTTGAATACCCTCTTTTTCTATAACTAGAATGTTGAATGCATTCTTTTTTGCTTTTACTATTGGAATTAGTATTTTAAAAATAAACCTGGGAGGTTAAAGCCGCTAGCATGTGGTTCTGTATGCCTTTTAAGAACACATTTGAAATATTAAATAATTCCTTTAAGAATGATAAAGTCTCATTCGGGCTTACTCATTTTCTTTCTAATTTAGATTCTTGGTTATAAGCAGCTCAGTAATATGTGGTTGGGAGTCCCTGGGTAGAAATCATTTCATGAGCTCCCAAATCTTCTTTTAAAAAGTCTATTAATATGACTTTTATCTTTATGATTTGGAGTACAAGTCATTAACTTTACATTTATTTCAGTGATTTAAAACTAAATGCAAGAGCAAGACAAAAGAACTTTGTCATAAGGAGTTAAGAAATTTAGTAGAACAGAATAATGAGAAAATATTTTGTATAGGTTTTAGCTTGCTATTTTCATTTTATATTGTGTAGAAAGAAACAATAGTTTTTCGGTGTGAACCTAAGACATGTTATTTCTCAGGAAGGGGTTTGCTGAAGCTATAGGTACATGAAAGTTAAGTAGGGGTGGTTAATAATGATTAATAGAGTTTTGCTAATAACAGATGATAAAACAGGCATTGAGGCAGGAAATTGCAATATAGTAAAAATAGTCAATGAGAAGGTGAACTTGAGGTGGACAGGCATATGTTGAAATTCCAATGCTGCTGCTTATTTCTCTGGGGCCATGAATACATGAAGAAACCTTTCTAGATCTCATCTGTGAAATGGGGTAAGCAAAGTGCCTGCCTTGTAGAGCTAAACGTGGGATTAAATGAAAGAAAATTTTCTTTATCTGCTTAGCTCAGGGTTTATCACTGAGCAGGAACTCTATAAACTTCAGGTGCTGTTGTCCTGTCTTGGAGACTTCAGTGTAGTAAGACTTTTTGCTGAAAGTTCTGTGGAAGTCTGGGTTACTTAAAAAAAAAAGTCTGAATAGGCTTCTAACAAGCTTATTATTGCAAAATCAAAATAATGAGAGGGAGTGCTATGATGTACTTGATTCTAATTAATAAATAAGAACTTGGTGACATATATATGATAGAAGTATTAGAATAAAGCGATTCTACCATCTTAGTCTGTCTTATGTTGAAATAGTCTGGTGTATAGCAGATCATAGGAGAATAGATTTTGAAATGTTAGGAAGAAAGATAAGTGTAGCCCAATGGACAGAAATGGTAAAATCAGATATGGCATAAATGGAATGGGAGGCTCTAAAAAGCAAAATAACGGCTTTGTGGTCACATATTATCATTATGAGAAAGCAAAAGAATTCACATAGAAATGTCATGTCACTCCCCATGGCCACCTATGAGATGACAGTTAGCCAGGACGTGTACAAGGTGGAGACGGAACAAGTGTCCATGCAAAGTGAAAAAGAGTCCCGTGAACCCATAAGAAGAATGTCAGGACTAAATCACAGCATGAGTGCACATTTGAAAAAATACTAAAGACAATAAACAGGCTTATTTTTGTCATGTTTAGAGTAAGAAGAGCAAGCCAGTGGTCAACTTCTGCTTGGACTGATGATGTAAAAAGTACAGATGATATAAAAGTGGGTGTATTTATCATGATTTTGGTCTTCATCCTCTTCATCAAAGAGAGTGAGCTTAAAAAAGGAAAACAAATCAGAATCTTGGATTAAAGCCCTGGATATGTGAGGAAATTAACATGAAAATTCACTTAGCTCTTTTAAGTGAATTCAGGTTAGCCTCAAGTCACTCCCACACCAAGATACTGAAGGAACTGCAGATGTGGTGTTGTGAGTGCTGTTACAATCTGGGGACATGACGGAGGATTACAGAGATGCTGAAGAGCTGGGCTGAGTCACATGTCCTGAGCTTCAGAAAGCATCCTAGAAGTGAAAAATTGGTATATAGATTCTCATCAAAAATAATAAATGTGTTATGTACACACGCACACACGTCACAAGCAATTTTTAAATCTTTAGAAAAACATAAGGAGCCAGAGTATTTCACAAAAGTAGGTCATTGCAAAGTAATCTGACTACTTAGTTGAATAAAACCAGTTAAAATTAATGCTACACTTTGCTCACCTACAAAATTAGGTGAATTAATTTCTAAAGTTCCCATATTCTAAGAATTTATGGTAGAGTTTAGTTTGATTTTCTTTTTTACTTTACTTGGTGTCAGTTTTTTTTTATTGTGGTGAAAAACACATAACATAAAATTTACCATCTGAACTTTTCTTAATTGTGTGGTGCAGTTGTGTTAATTGTTGTGCAACAGATCTCCAGAACTTTTTCTCATGTTGCAAAGCTGAGACTCTATACCCATTGAACAACTTTCCATTTCCCTAACCTTCCCCAGCCCGCAGCCCCTGGTAACCACGTTCTACTTTCTGTCTGTGAGTTTGACTATAGATCCCTCAATAAATGGAATCATGCAGTATTTATCTTTTCGTGACTGGCTTATTTCACTTAGTATATTGTCCTCAAGGTTCATTCATTTTGTAGCGTATGACAGGATTTCCTTTTATTCTTAAGGCTGAATAATATTCCATATGTATGTACCACATTTTATTTATCCGTTCATCCATCAATGGACATTTAGGTTCCCTCCACCTTTTGGCAGTTGTGAATAATGCTGCAATGCAGGTGGGTGTGCAGATATCTCTTGAGATCCTATCTTCAATTCTTTTTTGATATATATCTAGAAGTGGGACTAATGATCATATGATAATTCTAATTTTAATATTTTTGTGCTTTATTGAGATATAATTGACATAACATTAATTTTAAGGTATACAACGTAGTAATTTTATATATGTATAAATTGCAAAATGATTACCACAATAAGGTTAGTTAACACATCCACCACCACACATAGTTATAGTTTTGCATGTGTGTGGTAAGAATTTAAAAAATCTACTCTTTTAGCAACTTTCAAATATACAATATAGTATTGTTAACTACTGTCACCATGCTGTACATTACATCCTCAGAACTTAATCATCTTATTACTGGAAGTTTACCTTTGACCACCATCACCGATCTTCTCCACGTCCCACCCTCTTGCCCCTGGCAACTTTAAATGTTTGACAGAATTTTCCAGTGAAGCTGCTGGTCCTGGAATTTTCTATGTTGGGAGGTTTTTGATTATTAATTCAATCTCCTTACTAGGTATAGATCTGCTCAGAATTTTTTTATTTCTTCATGATTCAGTATTGGTGTATTGTGTATTTTAGGAATTCATCCATTTCTACTAGGTTATCAAATATTGACATATAGTTGTTCATAGTAGTCTCTTATAAGCCTTTTTATTTCATTGGCCTCAGTTGTAATACCTCCTCTTTCATTTCTGATTCATTTATTTGTGTCTTCTTTTTCTTATTCTAGCTAAAGGTTTGTCACTTTGTTGATCTTCTCAAAAAACCAACTCTTGGTTTCATTGATTCTTTCTATTTTTTTTCCATTCTCTATTTCATTTATTTCTACTCTAAGTTTATTATTTCCTTCTTTCTGCTAATTTTTGGCTCAGTTCTTTTTTCCTAATTTCTTGGTGTGTAAAGTTAGGTTGTTGATTTGAGGTCTTTCTTCTTTTTGAATGTAGGTGTTTACTGATAAAAACTTTCCTCTTGGTCCTGATTTACTGTATCCCATAGTTTTGGTATGTTGTGTTTCACTTTTATTTGTCTCAAGATATTTTCTAATTTCCTTTGTGGTGTTTTCTTTGACCAAATGGTTTTACAAGAGTATGTTATTTCATTTTCACGTATTTGTGAATACTCCAGTGATTCTTCTACTATTGATTTTTACTTTCATTCCATTGTGGTAAGAAGAGATACTTGATATAATTCAATCTTATTATTTGTAAGGCTTGTTTTGTGGCCTAACATGTCCTAGTATGTGATCTATCCTGGAGAATGTTCTATGTGCATTTGAGAAAATTGTGTATTCTGCTGTTGTTGGGTGGAGTGTTCTATAGATGTCTGTTAGGACAAATTGGTCTATAATGTTCAAGTCCTGTCTTTCCTTGTTGATCTTCTGTCTGGTTGTTCTAGCCATTATTGACAGTGGAATATATTAGTCAGGATTATCCAAAGAAACAGAACCGATAGGACAGAAAAGAGATTTTTTTTATCAGCTCATGCTGATAATTGGCTCATGTGATTATGGAGGCTAAGTCTCATAATATGCTGTCTGCAAACTGACGGCCCAGGAAAGCCTGTGGCATAATTCATTCTGAGTCCGAAAGCCTGAGAACCATGGGAGCTGATGGCGTAAACCCCAGTCCAGGGGCAGAAGAAGATGACGTGAGATATCCCAGCTCAAGCAGTGAGGCAGGAAAAAAAGGGAGAATTTCTCCTTCTTCTGCCTTTTGTTCTATTCAGGCCCTCAAAAGCTTACATGATACCCAACCACACTGGGGAGGGCAATCTGCTACTTTACTGGGTTCACCAATTAAAATACCTAATGTATCTGGAAATACCTTCACAGACATACCCAGAAACAATGTTTAATCTGGAAACCCCATGGCCCACTCAAATTGGCACATAAAATTAACCGTCACATGAGGTATGGAAATCTCCTGATACTTTTGTGTTACTTTCTATTTCTCCCTTAAATTCTGTCAGTGTTTCTTCATATATTTGGGTGCTCAGATGTTAGGCGCATATATGTTTATTATTGTTATGTATTCATGGAGAATTGACCCTTTTGTTGTTATATAATGTCCTTCTTTGTCTTTTTTGACCGTGTTTGCCTTAAAGTCTTTTTCATCTGACGTAGGCATGACTGCTCCTGCTCTCTTTTGCTTACAATTTTAATGGAATATCTTTTCCTATCTCTTCACTTTCAGCCTGTGTATGTCCTTGCATCTAAAGTGAGTCTCCTGTGGACAGCACATAGTTGTATCTTGTTTTTTTAACCCATTCAGCCACTTTACATCTTTTGATTGGAGAGTTTAATACATTTCCATGTAAAGTAATTACTGATAGGGAAGAACTTACTATTAACATTTTGTTAATTGTTTTTTTTCATGAGGAAGACCAGCCCTGAGCTAACATCTGTTGCCAATCCTTCTCTTTTTTTGCTGAGGAAGACTGGCCCTGGGCTAACATCCGTGCTCATCTTCCTCTAGTTTTTATGGGACGCCACCACGGCATGGCTGACATGCAGTGTGTTGGCCAGTGCCTGGGATCAGAACCCGTGAACCCCGGGCTGCCAAAGCATGAACTAAACTGCTGCCCCACCAGGCTGGCCCTGTGTTCATTGCTTTCTGTGTGTCTTGTAGCTATTTTGTTCTTCTTTTCCTTTCTTGCTACCTTCTGTTTTGTTTTGTTGATCTTTTGTAGTGACATACTTAGATTCTTTTTAAATTTTTTTTGCACGTTTTCTATATGTATTTTCTTTATGGTTTCCATGAGAATTACATAAAATATCTTACAGTTCTATTTTAAGCTGATAATAACTTCACGCATGTACAAAACTTCTAATTCTTTACATCTCCCTCCATCTCCGCTTTGTGTTCTTGATGTCACAAATTACATTTTTTACACTGTGTGTTGATTAACGTGATTTTGTCATTATTTTTTATGCCTTGGTCTTTTAAATTCTATACTATAATTAAAAGTGATTTATGCACCACCATTACAGTATTACAGGATTCTGAGTTTGAGTGTATATTTACCTTCACCAGAGAGCTTTATATTTTCACGTGTCCTCTTTTTTCTTTCAGCATTTTTCATTTCAATTTGAAGGACTGCCTTCAGCATTTCTTATAAGGCAGTTCTAGTGGTATTAACTTCCTCAGCTTTTGTTTATCTGGGAAAGTCTATCTCTCCTTCATATTTGAAGGATGGTTTTGTTGGATATAATATTCTTGGTTGGCAGGTTTTCTTTTTTTTTGGTATTTTGAATATATCATCCTGCTCCCTTCAGGCCTGTAAGATTTCTGCTGAGAAATCTGCTGATAATATTATGGGAGCTCCCTTGTACATAATGAGTCACTTTTCTCTTGCTGCTTTCAAGATTCTCTCTTTGTATTTGACTTTTGACAGTTTGGTGATTTGTCTCAGTGTGGATCTTTTTGGTTCATCCTCGTTGGAATCTATTGAGCTTCTTGAATTTGGATGTCCATTTCCTTCCTTAAATGGGAAATTTTTAGCCATTATTTCTTCAAATAAGCTCTCCCCCTTTCTTTCTTTCCCTTCCTACTGGGACTCCCATAATGAGTATATTGATCCTTTTTTAATGTCCCATATATCCCTTAGGCTTTCTTCATTTTTCCTCATTCTTTTTTCTTTTTGCTCCCTTGACTCAATAATTTCAAATGACCTGTCTTTGAGTTTGCTGATTCTTTCTTCTGCTTGATCAAGTCTGTTGTTGAACCTCTCTAGTGAATTTTTCAATTCAGTTATAGTATTGTTCAGCTCCAGAATTTCTGTTCGGTTCTATATTTAGTTTCTATCTTTTTATTGATATTCTCATCTTGTTCATTCATCATTTTCCTGATTTTGTTTAGTTGTCTCTTTTTATTCCCACTAAGTTCATTTAGCTTCTTTAATGTGGCTATTTTGAATTCTTTGTCAGTTATTTCATTGATCTCCATTTCTTTAAGATCAGTTTCTGGAGATTTATTTTGTTCCTTTGATTGTGTTATGTTTCTCTGTTTCTTTGTATGCTTTGCAATTTTGTTTTTTTGCTGACACTTGGGCATTTTAAAAAACAGCCATCTCCGCAGTCTTTATGTACTGGCTTTATACAGGGGAGAATCTTCACCAGTCAGCCCAGCTAGAGATTCTGGGAGCCTCTCAAATCTCTGAGGGGATGATCCTCTCGGTGTGATTTCCGAGTAGGGAGGTTAGGTCTTTCTTTCTCAGGGGCTTGTAGTCTCTTGCTCCCTCTGGTGTCTGCTTGTGGTGCTGTGCTTTCTCTGGTGCGGCAGCAAGTTGCTGAGCTCCCCTTGGTTCTCAGTGGCCCCCAGGCATTCAGAGCATGCTGGTTCTGTCAGCATTGCATGCCAGGCTGGAGAGAAACTAGTCCCTCAGGCAGCCCCCAAAAGCTGGAACACTGCGTGCATGTTCCCCTCTTCTTTTTTCCTCCCAAGGGAGCAGGCATGTTGGGAATTTTCTCCCAGTCATTCTGAGATGTGCCAGTTTGGGGACAAGGCAGTTGCGGGTAGAATGCAAACGATTTTCTTACCCATTTAAATGCAGCTAATCTTGGCTTTGTGCTTGCCTGGGTTGCTCTAACTACTTAACTGGTTTCTGGAGTTGCAATAAAGGCATTTTGGTCCATTTTTATTAAGTTAGTGTCTCTGTGGGAGAATAAGGGCTGGAGCTTCTGATTCCACCATCCTGCTGATGTCACTTCATAGACTGGAGTTTAGTTTGATTTTAGCAAGGCATTCTGCAAATTTTCTTGGATTTGACAGAAGGCTTCATTGCCCTTATCAGCTGTGACCCATATCTGTGGACAGGAGAACCTGGCTGAGGTGAGAGAGGTTGAACTGTGCCAGGTTGCCTTTAGAGCAAAATTTTTAATTGACTAGTGTCTGCCTTGGACAAAGATCAACTTTAATGCGCCATAGTTGAAAAAATAGGCAGAGAGATCTGATCATTATGGGAAGAAATATAAGTAGAGGATTGACCAACATCAAATCATTGAGGAACAAGAGACTGAAATGAAATCCCAGATAAACATCAAGACCAGTAATATACACGTACATCTTGAAGAGCACTTCAGGAGTAAATGTCACACTCATACAGAAACTAGACACAGGGTATGTGATTGTTATAGAAACATTACAAAGTATAGATAAACCAAAAGAAAAAAAAAATGAAATAATTTGCATTCCCTCTCTTCTGTGGAAATCTACTCTTTACACCTTAATGTATATCCCTCCGTAACATTGTCTATAAGTGTGGGTGTGTTGATTAAGTATAAATGTATATGTGCATGTAAATCACTGTTCATTTCGCTATTTTCCCCATTGCATAGTAACCACATGGTTTGGGTGAAATTTACCCAAAATAAACTCCAGAAGTGGACAGTGAGTGATTTAGGTTGATCAGCGTAATAGTATTCTGCTTACTCTGATGATATCTCAGGGTTAAGAATGTGATCCAACTGAGTGTGGCTCAAGACTTTTCTTTCATTATTGAGTCTCTCTCTTTCTCTTTGTCCTCCTCTCCCTCTCCACATTGTCCTACTGCAGCCATGTTGCTATCATGACAGAAACTAGCCTATGGATAAAGCTACCACAAGATATAGCAGTTGAATGAGAAGAGAAAGGGGCTAAAGCCATGATCAAACAGCACCCGAAATACCCCCACCTTCACTACCTCTGACATAGAATGTTGGTGGGTTATAGGACACTCATTCTAATTAATTCTTTTAATTGAATCTTAATCTTTTTAAATTGAGAACACCCATCAAGAAAAATGCAAATAATATAAATGCACACTTAACAAACTATCATAAGGTAAACACATGTATCAAGAAATAAAGTATACAACGCCACTACCTACTGTCCTTACTTTTATGGTATTTATTTCTTTGGCTTTCTGTATAGTTTTATCGTCTATGCACCCTTGAATACTGTAGTTTTGTTCAGTCTGATTGTGAACTTTCTGTGAATGGAATCATTGATGTTTGTTGCATGAGTCGTAGGTTATTTAGTTTCATTGCTGGATATATTTTTTCTTGTGAGTATACTAAAATGTATTTATCTATTCTATTGTTACTGAGTTTTGGGGTTTTGGTTTGCAGTTGGGTTTATTATGAATAATGCTGCTCTGTCAAGTCCTGGCATGCCCCCTAGATGCATATATCTACATATGTATGTATGATGTATACCTAGGAGGGAAGGGCTGGGTCATGAAAATGAATACTTTAGATGATTTAGAACAACATTTTAAAGATCTTGATAGGTTGACATTTTGGGCCAAGAATAACAAGGGGAAATTTATTAGGAAGAATTGTAAGCTTTGTTGATGGATTCAAAATATCAGTGGCACAAGTTCAGAATGTCAAAAACATGTCTTGACAACAGAACATTTGGAATAAATACGTGGGTGTTGGTTGATGAATGCTCAACGTAATAAGCCCAGTGTCACCATAATAAATGCAGATATGCCATTGAAATTGAAGCCTACTGTCTAATATCCTAAATAGATGAGTTCACATTTAGAATAGTGTATTCTTTTGAGGAGTCATGTATAATTAAGGATTTGACAAACTGGAATATATACAGAGGAAATAAGCTAGAATGGTTAAAGCCCAGAAAGAGCAAGGGGAAGAGTTTATCCTGGGAAGGTTTACCCTGGAAGACGGTAGAGAGAATGTTGTACCTTTCACGTAGAAAAACTATTATACCCATTTTATCTCCGTATAGTTGACCATGGACCAATGGGAGGGGTGGGAGGAGATTGTTTTAAGGCATACTCCATATGCCTCAAAATTTAATATAAATTTGGGCTCTAATAATTCCAAGGAAAGGAAAAGATGATCTTCAAACAGGAGTTTGCCATCAAAGAATTTTCGGACAGAAACGGGAAGAGCATCTCCCTGAGCTGTCTAGATGTCCTGAGTTTAGATTATGACTTTTTAGGGTCATCTTAGTATATCTCCCTTTCAAGAGAGGCAGGAAAATTTTCACAGTGCCAAACAGGGAAATCCAGGGTAACCTTAAATATCCTGCTCAAAGCATTTCTCTACTTCTTGAACAGAGAGGTATTTCTTAGTTCTAAATTATAGCTTCTATTCACCATGTATAATGTGACTTAGACAATTGCACCTGTTTTCCATATGAATAATTAGTACTTGAAAAAGGGATAAAATCAAAACAAAGGAAAAAGTAACCCCTAAGGATAGATACTTTAAAAAAAAGTTGTGCAAAATCACAAGCCATAGCGAATAACCCTTTATGGGACCTTCTTTAGAGTTCTAGTTTACCGCATTCAGAACAATCTTGATTTATAGAAGCATGAATTACAGTGGAAGGGGTTCTTATTAAGAAAAAAAGATGTCAGAATTCAAGGAGCTTTACAAATTCAGTGATTATTTTAATTTTCTCAGACAATTTAATAGAATTAAAAATCTCTATCAGGCCAAAGGATGGACATAAATTTAGTGATGTGTCCTGAAATTGGCACACTTAAAAAAAGAAACACCACTCCTAAGCATCTTGGAATAGATGCTGCTTTAAAAGTCTTGAAGCAAGTGAAAAAAGGAATCCTACTGCTTAGATATTTTCTTTTTCTCAAGAGATCAGTAGCATAATAAAGTTCTTAAGTCTACATCAAGATCATCTTACCAGAGGCAAGAAGTCCAGATTTCACACAGGTGAGCACAGAATAGTTTAATTTTGCATAGCAGATGGCTCCAGGTCAGTGGCCAATAACAATTTGTAACACACCAATGATAATGTAAGGAAGCCAGCTCTCTCCTTGGAGTGCAACCTGCTTTATAAAAATAGAACAGGCTGGTGACTTTTTCTGTAGGACAGAAATCTGTCTTCCTTCCTTCCTCCCTCCCTCCCTCCTTCTTTCAGGCCATGAATTTAACTGCGCTGAGTTTTTCTCTTGTTTGTGTAAAGGAATTGCATATATAAGCAAATTGGATACTTAAATGGAGATCATAAATGAATGTGAACAATGTAAATAATGGTAAAAATAAGATTTACATGACCAAAATAAGCAATATGCAAAAATATCACACACACCCACCTATGCAGCAAAAAAAATATCCAACTTTTACCCAAAGTCCGAATGTTTTCTTAAGAGTTTACAAAAGTTATCTCATAAATGGACACTATGTAAAAATAACATGGGAAGACCATTTGTGGGATTAACAGTAAGTGCTAGGGAATGGCTTCCTGTCTCCTCTTCCCCTTAAAAGAAGGAACTGAAGTTACTGGCATTATATAAATAAACTCAAATTACAAGTTCTGAGAAGTTAAGCACTTGTACATTTTAATACAAATCTATTTTAATGAAGAAATTGATTTAATAAACCAGATCTACAGGAAGCCTACCTTTTATCTTTGAGACTATATCTCTGGGACCATCAGTCTACAAGGTAGCAACTTACTAGAATTTTGAGTATATTGTCATTGAGGAAA
Organism: Tapirus indicus; assembly: GCA_031878705.1. NCBI lineage: Eukaryota > Metazoa > Chordata > Mammalia > Perissodactyla > Tapiridae > Tapirus > Tapirus indicus. The sequence goes on along the minus strand of CM062930.1, from coordinate 4,341,988 downwards.
TTAAAAAAGTGAGTATAAAACTTTTTACATATTCATTTTTGATGGCTTTCCATTGCTCTTTCCTTCCCCTCTTCTTTCTTCCTTCTTTCCCTACCCTTGTGTGACCTGGGCAAGTCATTTAATATCACTGTGTGACAGTGTCCTAATTTATAAAGTGTGTGTCATAAGATCTGTCTGGTCTGCTTCAGTTTAGTGAGAATCAAATGAAATGATGCATGTGAAAGTCATTTTCAAAACTATCATATGCACTCTATACACACATATCTATATTTATTATTGTTATATATAATAAATGTATAAAAATATGCAATTAAAATCAATCATAATGAAACCATAGGTCATCTTAAAAGAATCTAATTTGTATGTGTGAATAAAGATGTAATCAGACTACATCTGCTATTTGGGTATTAGAAATTATTTTTCATATCTTCATTGTGAATTGAGTTTCTTATATTTTTTTAGAACCCTGCCAATAAGTACTCATTTGGAGAAATTGATGATCTTGATACATTGAATTAATGAAATATGGCACACTGAACAAAATTGGTGTTTGTCAAGGAGAAAATTGTCTAGTAAGAATCTATTGACAACCTGATATATTTTTACACATCTATTAAATTATAATATACATTGAAATTCTCTTTAGATACATTTAAGTCAATAAACTGTTAACACACTCTGTGATGTGGATACATACAATTTAAAATTATAGAGGACAAATGAGATTTCAATAGGATAAAAGTGTGTTTTATCAGAAGCAAAGGTATTACTGTGGCTATGAGCTTTTTCTCTCCCAGTGATAACTAGCAGCAGATGCTCTGATAGTCCTTTCAGTCAGCAGAGGACTGGCATTTATTAGGATTTGGGCCAGTGGATTCAAATTACTCTGTGCAATGGGCAATTCCCATCTTGCATATGTTCTCTCCCCACTCCTCTCTCATCCCTCTTCTTCCTTCTTCCCTTTCTCCCATCTTCCCTCCTCTCTCTCCTCTTCCTGCCTTTGCTCCATTTTCTCTTTTTCTTTCCCTTTCTCCTTTTATGCAGAGTGCCCATGACTCTATTGTGCTAGATATGAGATAGAAGCAGCACAAGACATGTCTCCGACCTTCTGGAATTCACAATCTAGAATGGAGAACAGGGAAATGAGCTAAGGAAAGGGGTCAGGCAGAGCTCAAGCCAGTGCATGACTCTGTCCCAGCAGGAGTGGAGTGGACAGAGAGTGCTAGAGAAATTCAGGGAAAGGGCGGATTAGCGACACTGGAGTAGATGGGGAGATTTCATGGAAGTGTTGTGGGTCTCATGGGATGCCTAAAAGGCAGATACAATTAAGTTATATAGATAATAAAGTAAAGGTTAAATGGTAAGATTTTATTGTGTATTAACTATTTTTTTGCATTTCAGTGTTGGGTGGCAAGTAAGGCAAACAACTGAAACTTTTAAAATGAATTCCAATTTATTTTAATTATCTGTAAAGCTTATTTCTAACACAGATATCTGTTAGAGGAGAAGAGTCTTATTTTTTGGTTCCTTCAATCTCAAACATAATCAGCTGTAATATAAATGTATTAGATGTCTGCATGCTGCTCACACCCCTCACCTCTGTGCAGCTGCCTGGTAAATAGTACTATTCACACTGATAACTGTCCTCTTTATGTCTGATAATCTGCCTCTGAGCTGGAAGTTGGGACCTTAAGTAGTTTTGCTTGGAAATGTAATTATATTTAATGATCTGTTTTGTAAATACAATGGTTTTTCCTTTCTGTGGGTACTCAACTGAATCTGAATGTGGAAAAAATAAAGAAAAGAACATTACATATTCAGAAAATGTTCCTATTATTGTGTGTATTTTCTCCTTTGTTCTAGATTTACATTAAACACAATTTCATTATTATTAATCTCAAACAACATAAGTATGATGTAGATTTATATAAATGTTCCTTTGAAATTTTCCCAACCTTTTTTCTCCTCAATAGGATACATCCAGCATTGTGTACAAAGATGCTAAATAAGTAGTTATTAATTATTTTCCAAATGTAAAAGCAAAATCACAGTCATGAAGGGAAGAAGAAAACAAACCTAAATACAGAGACTATTTCGCACAGCTGCTGATGATATCCTAGAAAGGAGAGTCTTTTTAATACGCTCTGATGTAGCCCAGAACCCGGGCCAGAATTCTGGAGATGCCCAAATTCTTACCTACTAAGAAAACAGTGATTTCTATGAATTATGTCATCCAAATAATGTGCTGGAAAGCAAACCTCTGGCAAGTGTTTTTCTATTTGTTTACTGAATGAATGAATGAATATATAAATACATTACATTTAATATCTGTTACTTCTTTTCCTCATGGATTTAAAATTGTATTTCAGGAGAGTCCAGTTCTTGAATCCCATAATTTCTAAGAATATGCTAGTATTTAATTTTTCATGAATGTGTTAGTTTGCTAAGGCTGATGTAACAAAGTACACAAACTGGGTGGTTTCAACGGCAGAAATTTATTGTCTCACAGTTCTGGAGCTAGAAGTTCAAGATCAAGGTGTCTTCAGGGTTGGTTCCTTCTGAGGATGGTGAGGGAGAACCTGTCCCATGCTTCTCCCCTGCTTCTGGTGTGAGCCTGCAATCTTTGGTGTTCCTGGCTTGTAGATCTCTGCCTTCATCTTCACATGGCAGTCTACTGCTGTGCCTGTCTGTTTCTTTGTCCAAATTTCCTCTTTTTATAAGGACACCAGTCATGTTGGGTTAGGGCCCACCCTAATGGCCTCATCTTAGCTAATTACATCTGCAATGACCCTATTTCCAAATAAGGTCAAATGCTGAGGTACTGGGCTTTGGGACTTCAACATGTGTATTTTTTTGTTCTTGTTGGGGGGGACACATTTCAACCCATAGCAAAAGTGTCAGAGAAAGGCCCCAATCCTTTCTACATGGGAGTTACCTAGGCAGAGGATAAGATTAAAGATAGAAAATGAGATATAACAGAGACTTAGTGAGATGAATATTAGGATGGAAAGAGGTTGCAGGTGTAGTGGTAGTGGTGAGGACACAGCCTTCCTGTCTGATTGGGGTGAGTCAGGGAAGTCTTCACAGAGGAGATAGAGATTGAGAGTTGAAGAATGTGTAGGAGTTTGCTTGGTGAACACAAACCTCAAATTTAACTTATCTAAAAGGAAATTCAGTTTTCTGACTAAACTTGTACCTGTTCCTGAATTCCCTAATTTCATTAGTGGAGCCAGTGAAATCTGAGTCTTCTCTGTCCTCCATCATATCCATTTAGACCATGAATCTCATCCACAAAATCACTGTGTCCTTTCCCTCCCTTGCATTTTTACTGCCACTGCCTAGCGTCAAGCCTTACTTCTGGAATGCCAGTGATGTGGCTGGTAGTCTCCTGTGATATCCCTGAACTTATCATCCATGCTGCGCGTGACTACCTGATTCATCTCCTTAGTGACACTAGGATAGACGGGGATAGGTGAGGGAGATGTCAATTTGGTCATGCTTCTGTAGGCCCCAAACCTTCACTGTCTTCTCACTGCCTGCCCATCTTATCCATCCTCTTCACCCCGATAGTCAGATGTGTTCACAGCTTGGCCTCAACCTGTATTTCTCATGTCGACATCAGGAGGGTGAAAGAATCTCAACTTGGGAATGGACTTTAGAAGTCATCTGCATGAGTCCTTTGCCAACATCCCAGTTAAGTGGTCATGTCTCACTTTTGTCCCCAGTTTGGGAACTTTGCCTGTTACACAGCTGACCTGTGCTCATGAACATTTCAAGCACATGGGTGTGCATCACTTCTGTGTCTTTGTTTGTGCTGACGTTATGTTCTCTTCTTCCATGACACCTTTACCCTCGCCCATGTCCACCCCATCATTCACGACTGGCTCAGATGCTGCCTCCAGTGAAAAATGACTGTGGCACCCAAATGATAACACCTATACCAAGGACTGTGCTGTGATGATGGGAATAAATGACAAATAACAGGTGAAATGATGAACTAAAGATTGAGATGGTGGTAGAATATAGGAGGAAACAATGTAAATGGATTTGAGTGTAAAGTCGTTGTGAAGGATGGATATTTTACGTACGAATTAATATTGAAAATATGAAAATGATTTTAAACGTCAGCTTGGATATTTAATATTATTTCTGATTTCAAGATGATTGCCCTGTAGTTTACATTTTTAAACCTTTTTTAAAAAAATCAAAGTACTGTGATGTGACTAGTCCATATCCAGAAGTGAAGTAAAAGAGAGGAAGGGTCTTGTGTGAGGACAAGGGTGCACACATAACAGGCACAGACATTATCTCTGGGCCCATCGAGAATGGCCATCAGAATCACCCTAGGATGGCGTTAGATGGAGGCTGAGTGGGTGAAGACAGTGCAAACCAAGCTGCCCCGCTCCTGAGGGTGTGCCAGAGCAAAGTGGCATTGCCTCAGAAATCGTCTTACTTAATATATATGTCAAGAAGCAACCGAAGGGATAGCTAAATTGTTTGGATTTGCCAACTTTGAAGTAATCATCAGGTGTTAGGCATTATTTGTTATTTGTTTATAATGGAAGTAATGACATTAGTGAAATAATATCATTTACCAAGTCTTGTAAAGTTTGCACTCTGTTCTTAGTCCTTGGACCATGGGGGGAAGTCACTATGTTTTTTTGAATGCATGTTTGATTGGCATTTTTTCCCGTCTTGTAGTAGCCTTTCATAGTTTGAACTTTCCACCTAAAGAGGCGGCATTGTGTGTGAAATGAGTTCTGTCCACCTGGCCTCCAGCACCGGCCTTGCCATCAGGTGGCCGGCTGTGTGGCTTTTAGGCACATCCTGATTCAACTGATGTTTTCTGATCCTTGACAAGCATCACTAGAAAAATGTAAAGTGGTAAATGCGTTAGCATCTAGATATCCAGACAGGGTTTCTTAACCTTGGCACTACTGACATGTTGGACCACATCATTCTTTGTTTTGGGGGCTGTCCTGTGCATTGTAGAGTGTCTAGCAGCATCCCTGGCCTCTACTCTAGATCTAGAACCACCCCCACCCCCACCCGGTCTTGACAACTAATAATGTGTCCAGACATTGCCAAAATGTTTAGGGAGCAAAATCCCCCCCAGTTGGAAACCATTGATCTAGATATTAGCACCAACTCCGTAATCTTACTTTTCATTACACTGAGTGGCCAGATACTTTGTGGAGGACGTCTGCTCAATGAGTCACCACATGATTGCTTAGCATGCCACGTAGGCTGATTACCTTACTAAAGAGGTTTTAACAAGAGTCCTGAAACTAAAATCTCATACATTTATGATTCCTTCAATGAGTGTATTGTGCGTAACTTAACTGATGTAGAATTACTTTGCACTCGTTTTACACATTTTCTGTGTGTATTGCTTCAGCAAATGATGCCAATTTTTCTTTTCTTTTTTTAAGTCTGGCAACAGACGCTGCTCTTCGTCTCCCTATGTCTGATTTTTTTGGGGGGTGGGGGGCAGGAGTGACACCAGCTGGTGAATGCAGAATTAATTACAGATTGTTTCCCTCAAAAAAGACACACATGGATTACCAACCTCTAATGATTTTGGCAGCTGTTCCTACCCTTTTAAGATTACCGTAATCGGACACTGTATTCTTTTTCTTGGAAGCATATGTTGCAATTTTTTTGGGGATTTGGACACTAGAAACTTTGTTCCAGATGCCACATCTGATGAAAATTTTAGATTATACATGCTATTGCCTCAGAAGTCCTCTATAAAATTTATTAATTCATTAAATTTTTGGTAGTACTTGAATTTCTGTTATGTACAAATGTATAAATAAATTTTTTAAAATGCTGGCTTAAAATTAAAACATAAATGTCTTAAAAGTAGAAAACTTTCAGATAGGTGAAGAATGATCTTTCTGTTCATACTGGATTTTAAAAAGAATGATCTCAACAACCTTTAAGAGATCCTTAAAATGTGTTCATGGCAACAGTTTTGGGGGAGACATTTCCCCCCCAAATGCTGATAAATTAATGGTTCAGTTGCATTGAAATAGAGCCTTTCAAAAATGCAGGTGGGTAAAGAAACAAGATCATTGCTGAACTAATGTTGCTATTTAGTAAACTTTATAAGTGAAATTTAAATTTTACAGTTGAAAGGAAAGATCTTAATAGTCTCAAAAATACAATCTACATACCGTTTCAAATTTCTCACTTCCCCTTTACTCCTCAATCCACTAAATTTCAATTTAGGTTCAAGTGTTTCATTAACTAGTTCATTCCTGTGAATATTCTATTTTATTTCTGCCTTCCTTTCCCAGTCATCATGCTTCTGATTCTACTGTTAATATTTCTCTCTCATATATGGCTTTTTTCATGAAGAACCAATATAATGTCAGGGTACAAACATCATCAAACTTCCTTGGTTCAAATCTCCGTTTTGCAGTAGGCTGATCTGGGAAAAAGCCATTACAAGGTGCCATCTTGTTCTCTCACTGACAATTAAGGTCAGGTATTAAATTTGGATGGAATTACAAAATACTGTGAGATCACAGATGGTGAGTTAATTATCATGAGATTGGTGGATAAAGTCAACCTTCTGTGACCAAATGGCTCATAACTTTAAGTGAACAAGCACAGCTTTCGAAGACAAATTTCTAACAAATGTAGCTTCTTACAACAAGGAATCATAAATATAGTTCTTGGAACTTTTAAATTATTTAAACATATTTTTCAATATTTATAGGAAAGCTGTTTTTTCCCATTACAAACAGAGTTTCTCTAGAAATTCGAGTTTACAATGATCAGTTACAGATTAAGCGTAGAATCAGTTTGAGTTGGATGGTCACTAGTACGTAAATGTTGACAACCTTCTTATTTTTTAATAAGATGTAACAGTTTATAAATGTATGCGTTGTTTCATCAAATTCCCTTCTCAGTAGTCTCTCAACTCTTTTCCTACTTCCTTATTAAACTGTTAATTAATGCTTGTAGCTTCTGGCTTCAGTTACAGTTTGGAGTGAATGCTGAATCAAAGAATATGGGGCTTGGGCCGGCCTGGTGGCGGAGCAGTTGGGTTCCCGCATTCTGCTTCAGTGGCCTGGGGTTCACTGGTTCGGATCCTGGGTGCGGACCTACTCACCGCTCCTTGCACTGTGCTGAGGCGGTGTCCCATGTGGAGGAGCTGCAACTCTACAACTATGATACATACTGGGGCTTTGGGGAGAAAAAACTAAAAGAAAAAGAGGAAGATCGGCAACAGATGTAAATGCAGGGTCAATCTTCCTCAAAAAAAAAAAAAAATGTGAGACTTAGAATTTTTTATTTCCATACACACTCGTTAAAGAATCATTTAGCACAGATTCCTGTAGATGCTCAAAATTGTTTGGCAATTTGAGTTATATTGTATATGAGTCATCAATCTGTGTAGACTGGCTGTTTTAACATCTCTGTGGTAATAGTATATGCCAATAAAAGGATTCTTTGAACATGAGAGGGTAGTTTCACAATTTATTCATTTCATTTGTAAGGATTATTAATATAGGAATCTTAGTTCAATAATACTCCTGTTTATTTTGCCTAACTTATTTAAAAAAAAAAGTTCTTTTTAATTGGTCTTTTTAACCTCTCTGTGTTAACACAATGCCAGTGAAAGGATTCTTTGAAACTGAGGGTGTTAGTTTTCCTGTTTATTCATGGACTTCCCAAATATGCTCCTTGTTTTAGGATCCCCCCGTATTCCATGTGTCTCTGAGGTAAACACCTCACTGCAGTGACAGTCCGTTCTCTAGGATTCCATTAAGTTTGACACATGGGAAATGGGTAACCGTAGGATACCCAAGCATCTACTGAGTCAAGAAGAAGTAAGATTACAGTAAACAAGCAGAAAAAAAAAGTAATAGGCACTTTCAGATGTGAAGCTTTAAGCAATTAAATGGAAGTAATGCTTCCTGGAACCAAATTATTATATATATTTACCATATCTGACAGCTTCTTGTTTATTTATTATTTTAAGTGAAAGCATTGTGAATGAGATGAAGGGTGAAATCCCATAAAGAGACAGACCCTACAAACAGTTAACCTTTTGGCCAGATGGCACACCTTGAGGCTGTTTATCAAGATCTGAGGATAGAATTTGAGACAAGGAACATTAGGTCCAATACCAAGAATAAGACAAGAAACTAATATAGTGAAGAGCCATGGATTTAACCCTCTTGAATAAATACAGCAAGATTTAAAGTGCAAATTCTTGTGTTAACTAGGAAATATTAGTTCCGTAAATTATATTCCATGGCTGGGAGATGTAGGGACTGAGGATGGGAACTGGGCAAGAGAGTAGTTAGATTTGGGAGACAGTATAGAGTCTTTCTCTTTCTTTTTTTGTTTCATTTGATTTCATCTCATCTCACTTCATTTTATTTCATTTCCTCTTCCCTTTTCCTTCTCTCTACTTCCTTCTTTCCTTTTTCAGTTTTTGACTTTCTTCTAAGAAGACGTGGGATGAAAAGAAATGATAATACCTTAACCAAAGGAAGAGAAGGTAAGGTACAGAGTGAAGAAGACAAGTCAAGGGTTTAAACCACTCTAGGGTGCCAGGTCAGGAGAGCTGGTTCAGTAGCAATGTCTCAAGTCCAAGAAAACTCAAAGACCAAAGAGAAGATTAGCAGAGCAGAAGTAGAGAATTGCATTTTAGACACTATCTGGGCCAGCTGTTCCTTTGGAGTGCTATAGTAGAATGGGTAAAGCCTTGTTCTAGAAGGCAGGCTTTAACTTGAGGTGTGTACTAGATGTGTAAGGAATGCACTTAACTAGTCTCACTCTATGTTTCCTTAATTTAAAAAAAAAGGGATTTGGATTTGCTTCACACAAATTATTGTTTCTTTGTCTCCTAGGAGGCCACTGTATATTTTTTTAAGTCTCTTTATATTTTTCTCTCTACATTTCTAGGTCCTTCAAAATGTAACTTAAATACTATTTCCTCCAGAAAGCCTTTCTTACTAATCCACCCCAATTTGAAATAATCTCCCCACTTCCAAACCCCAACACCAGCCACCAATGATGCCCACAGTTTAACTACCAAGTAATTATGTATTACATTATATTTATTTCACTGTTGTTGTGAATATTTTCTTATATATTTTGTTCTGGTGTCTGATTCTCATCTCTTCTCCTAGCTCACTAGAATTACTAGGGTATTGAGGGCAGGGAGAGTTTCATGCACTCTCTTATCACTCCAGCACCCATGATCCTTGAAGAGAATATGTTCTTCATTAGATACTTCTTCATTTGTTGAACTGCCAATCTGGAAATCTTATATATTTCCACATTAAATCTGTTTTCATAACTTAATAAAGAGATCTCTTTTGGAAACTCACAGATATTCCAGTGGAGAAGAAAAACAGTCTCTGTGTTTATTTTGCATTTATATTTCCTCAATTAAAACCCTGCCAGTTCAGCTCCTGGGTCTACTACAGCTAGCAATGTTGCCCATGCACATGGACTAAAGATGTTGGGTAAAATCAAATGGATCATCAGGGACAGACTATGGACTCCAGTTTAGTCATCTTCAAGGCATTTTTTCCTTGAACCTGATACTTAATTGTGGAGTGCATTACTGAATTGGCAAAGTAAGTTATAATTAATTCTGGAAAAAAACCAGCCCCATCTTAAATAACGTTTATTTAATTAATGCTGATTTGATTAACCACCAAGGTTCTCATTTATAACTCTGTGGGAATACCAAACACCTCTTGTGATGATCCTTGGTTCAACATAACCGGCCTTATGTTGATTTGAGCTACGTTGGGCATTCCCACAGCCCACTTACAGTGCAGCCTGTATTCTCTTAGGTCTACTTGATTAGAGCACCATGAGAGAGCAGTAACTTTTTGAAGAGTATTCCTTTGCTTTCTCTCTCACCAGAATTTTCTGAAACCCCATATCTCTCCCAACAATTTTCTGCTGTCCCCTTAGTAAGCTTCCTAACTGATCATGTGGGTTCATATCCCCAATTCCTTGTTGCTCCCAACGTGAGCGCAGGGCTGATGTAGCTCTGCATCTGCTGTTCAGATTCCTGGACAACCTCACATTCTTCTATCCCTGCTGCTTCCAGGTCACTTCCAAGTTCTATGGTGGGATATATCCTAGAGAGGGAAGAGCTGGGAGGATGACAGCCCACTCTTTAACAACTACCACATACAGGGAGTCAGTAGAAGGAGAAATGGCCAGGAAAGAAAAGAAAAATGGGAGATGTGCTGAAAAAAGAGAGAGATTAAAAGGGAGGATAGATCTAATAGATGCCTAGAAGAATGGGACAATGATTGTTTAATTGTATGGTGTGGTAGGATTGTAGGACCGGTTCTTTATTTCTAGCATTGTTTGCTTTAGAGAAATTAGATTTGAATAGATTAAATGACCAGCTATGTTACTTAATTTAGTATTGGACCCTGATTTTCAAAAATAGATTTTTAGTTTTCTTATGTTACAAACACATTATATATGATTGGTTAACTCTCCACTTTGTGTGACTATAGGCTCTGTGGAGGCAGAGAATATATTTATTTGATTGCCATATTCTTTGATTGCCATATTCTTAACATTAGCTAAGTGCCTAGCTCACAGTAAAAACTTAACTTTTAGTTTTATCTTCAAATTATAATAAAAAATCGTATCACATATTTGTTATACTGTGCTTCTAATTACTAGCAAGGTTTGACATTTTTAATGACTGTTAATCATTGTACTTCCATTTTGAATAATTGTCTTTGCTCATTTATCATTTGGGTCTTAAATTTTTTATTCGTTTATATGATAATATTAACTCTTTTTCTGTGAGTATTGTCAATATTTTCTAGATTTGTTTGCTTTTGTTTATGATGTCTTTTCAAAATGGAAATTTTTAATTTGGCTACCTTCATACTTATGGATCTTTTCCTTAGTAATCTCTTCCACTGCTTTAGGCTTAGAAAGTATTGGCCATACAAAAATCAACCTTGATTGATTGGCCTGGTGAGGTAGTTTCAAGGAAGTAAAAGAAAGCCAGAGTGAGAGGATGGGTTACAATGAATGTAGAAGGAGAGTCAGAGGGCAGAGTGTGCAGGACTTTGAGGCCATATTAGGGGTTGGTGTCTTTGTTCTGAAGGAAATGTGCATCCATGGAAGGGTTTTAAGCAAGATAATAATATGACCAAGTTAAAGACCACTCTTCTGGTAGTGTGGGCAACGTCAGAAGGAGAGAGAAGGGCAAGTAGAATGCACAGTAGGGGTGCTCTTAGTTCTGCAGCCCCATGTGGCAGGAGTGGAGAGAAGGGGGTGCATTTCGGAGATCTGTTTTAGAGGTAGACAGGACGTGTGGACAGATTTGAAGTGGAGTTTGGGGGAAGAGGAAGAAAGACATAAGGAAGATGACTAGATTTCTCATCTGAGCAACTGGTGGGTGGAGGCACTGTTTGTTGGGATGGGAAACATAAAAGAAGCAGCAGCTCAGTTTGGGACATGTTTATGCTTCATAAAGTTCACAAAGGACACCTGACCTGGGAATAAAATATCAGAGTCAAGGCTGATAATTAATTACCAGGGGTGCAGATGAGCTGACAGGGTCAAAGAAGAGAGAGAAGAAAAGGCTAGTCCTACACTTGGAAGAACTCCTGCATTGAGAGATCAGACTGACAGAGGAATTTTAGGCTAGAAAAGTTAAAGGAAGTTTAAAAGAAGGTGCCATTATTAAAACCAGAAGAAGCAAGTATTTCAAGAAGAGGGGATAAGTAGCTGTGTAAAATCCCACTCAGTGTCAGGTCAAATGAGGACCAGCATTAGCAACATGGAATTTATTGGTAACCTTAAGAAGAGCTGTTTGGGCAGAGTAGTGATGTCAGGAGGAGACCTGGAGTGTGCTGAAGAGGGATGCAGAGTGAGAAGGTAACTCACTGCTTGTTCATGAGGAAAGGGAGTGGTAACTGAAGAGAAGGGGGAATGAGTGTTTCTAATACAAAAGATTCTAAAGCGTGTTTGGATGCGAGAGCACAGATCCAATGGGAAGGAATAGAGTGAAGATGCAAGATAAAGATGAACTCTTGCAGAAAGTGAGGTCCCAGGAAAAATGGAAGAGACTGTGACCCAGAGCAGCAGAAGCAGGACAGCTGGTTTAATGTGAGAAGAGATACTTGCTTCATAATAAATGGAGGAAAAAGAAGGTACAGATGCAGGTTGGTTTGCAGATTTGTTGGTGGAAAGATGAAGGGATTTAATCTAATGAGTCCCATTTTCCTTTTAAGTAATGAAGCATGGTTATCTGGTGAAATCAATTGGGAGTGGTGATGAGAGGGAATCAGGTTGTGCAGTGAAGAGGGCCATTCACGTCAGGTTAAGGGGGCTTATGTAGATAGTAGCAACCTATATAGCAAGAAGTTTGGCCTCAACCAAAGAGAGGTCTGGTCTTTTTCCTGGCTCCTGGGAGGTAACCATTAAACCCTTGGAATCTCCCAAGTGATGTGAGTGTCTTTGTTATAGTGTCTTTGGTGGGCCTCTAGAACCACAGCTGATAGTTTATGCTAATGAATGACCCAGGATGAAGCCCACTGCACCAGATAGACTTAGGGTGGGGGCTGGCTGTGCCAGAAAGACCACCATATAGTTTGTGGTGGCGCCTTTGGGTCTTAGTCCATCTAGAGACTGAGTTCAACCATATGGGCTATAAATCATCAATCATGCCTTCCTCATGAAGCCTCAGTAAAACTCTGAACACCAAAGCTTGGATGAACTTCCTGGGTTTACCGTATGCTGTGTGTGCTACACATTGACTCAGGGACTGTCAGGTGTCCCTGAGCACAATGCAAGTGTGCACTGGAATCCTCCCAGGGTCTGCTCTGTGCATCTCTTCCTTTGGCTGGTTCTAATTTGTATGCTTTCTGTGTAATAAGTATAACTGTGAGTGTAATACATTTCAGTGAGTTCTGTAAGTCCCTCTAGTGAAGTTTCAAACCTGAGGGTGGTTTTGGGAAAATCATGTGAACTGCAGTCAGTGTCAGAAGTGAGGGTGGTCTTGTGTGGACTCTCTCTCTAACTTTGTAGTTGGACTCTAACTCCTTGCAGTAGAGGTCAGAAGCCTTGGGCAGACTTGGCTATCTCTAGGAAACGTGCCCTCAATCTCATAGTTTGGCTCATCCCGAGTACAACCCTTTTCATATTTTGGGGAATTTAAGCTGACGTGAACAGAGAAATGCCTTGAGAAATTGTGATTCGGTCATGTGTCAGGCAAATGCTGGGCTGGGGGCTATTGGAGTCAGGCACAATGAATAGCTATTACAGTTTTCCCCCATTGTACCACTTGGGTAGTTCAAGTGGCAGAGAAGAAGAAGGATCCAGATGCAGAGAGATTTCAGATATGGAGCTGACAAAACTTAAGAACTGATTTTTCTATGACACCACATTTGGAGGCTGAGTTCATGATAGTTTTTCTATCCCAAGCACACCTGAGGCAAAAAGCAAGCCCTCATTTGTAACAGCAACTCACTTCTGAAACGATCACAGTGCATCAGTCAGAATCGTGAGTGGGGAGAAGGTGGGGGCGGGCATGGGTGACTGTAGCGTGGATCAGAATATCTGGGTTGGGGGTACCCTTGGAAAAAGTCTAGTGGGCGTTTCTGATTTGCCTGAATAGGGAAATGTTTCCCTCTCCTCCATAACATTGAAAAGAAGTGGTTTAAGAAATAATTTTAGTAAACAGAATTTATGTGAAAGAAAAATTTTCTGTGACAGACAACTGTGATAAGTGAAGCAGCCGTATAATCAGATCTCTTGGTTAGTCACAAAGTCCCTTGAGTACAATCCCAGGCAAACCCTTCTAACCTGCGGTCTTTGCCGTGGTTGATGACTGTGTAGATTTATATAGTCTGTGTGCAAAACACTACAATTTCTACTGAATAGCAATTACTCAGAAAAAAAAAAAGACTTCCATTTAGGGTGATATTCCATTTCTCATAGAAATGAATCCAGATTTCCTTGAATTAAAAATTGCCTTGAGGGGCCAGCCTGGTGGCACAGTGGTTAAGTTCAGCATGCTCTGTTTTAGCAGCCCAGGATTCGTGGGTTTGGATCCCCGGTGCAGACCTACACTATTCATCAAGCCATACTGTAGTGGTGTCCCCCATGCAAAATAGAGAAAGATGGGCACAAATGTTAGCTCAGGGCCTCTCTTCCTCAAGCAAAAAGAGGAAGATTGGCAATAGGTGTTAGCTCAGGGCTAATCTTCCTCACCAAAAAAAAAAAAAAAATTCCCTTGAATTAAAAAATGCAGATTTTTTGTTACTGATTTCAACTGCATATATTCAATCAGATATACTCAGCACCCTGCAAATGATTCTCTGATTTTAGTACTGGGACTGTTACTTTACTGGCGATTTCACATGGCTTTCCTCCCTCCACCACCTTATTTTTGTACAGTTGTGAAGGCATATTTTATTTATGTTTGCTCAGATAGGCTGAATATGATTGAAAGTGTTAGAACTCAAGCTAATTACTGTAATCATTTTTCAGTAATTGAACTGTCGATTGTTCTGATTTTAAGGGTTCTTCTTTGCACTCCAGTTGTGGCTTTACGTTTCATGTATTCATGCATTGTGCATGTGTCTAATGATAGTAGTTATTGCTTCAGAGACACCAGTGGGAAATTCAGGAAAGAGTCTTCAAGCAAGAATATTATTTTAGTGTTATCTTTTAGGATTGTAATTGAAGCCGTTTATCTCCCTTGGGCCACCATTTCTACATATTTTTATTGAAAGTGGATGGTTTCATCTTGACTATCGTATAGCTTCTAGAGAGAGATTTATATTCTTGATATAATACTCATCATCTTCAGAAGTCGTCCTGTGCTCGGAACATCCCATACTCATTTGATTGTTCTCATGGAGGTTTTGTATCTGGTGATGATTTGAAATGATAAAAGAACGCAGCAAGAAAAACGGGTCACGCTGCTGTTACAGTAGCTGACACCTGCTGCTTTCCTTGAATGTCCACAAAGTAAGGTTCTTCACTCTTTGTGTAAGAATCATAGTCATTTTTCCAATTCCATTTAGGAAGGGTGAAGGTGGGAAAAGTGGAATCTCTACTCTCTCTGCTTCTGGGTAAGGACGCTTGGGAGAAGTCTGTGCTCCTCACTGGCTCATGAACTGTAGCAGCAAAGTTCTATAGGTCTAAGTAACAACTCTTGGCAGTTCTTAACTTTTCCTTATTTCTTTAGCAAAAAGGGAATGGGAGGAGTGGAAAAAGAACCCTCCAACTTCAACAGATCTCAGTTCTCTTCATTTATCTTACTAAGTATAGGCTTTGCTAAAGCAGCAAAAACATCCAAAATGACAGTGGCCTGAATAATAGAGAGATTTATTTTTCTCTCTAATCTATTATTGTGCACAACCTGGGGCTGGCCTGGTGGCCCCACGATCAGATCATCGTGGACCAGGGTCCTTATCTGGTGACTTCCCATGGTCCAAGTTGGTATCTCCAGCTTCAGTGATCTTGCTTACATTTCAGCTATCAAGATGAAGGAAAGGAGAGGAGAAGGGCATGCGCCTTCCCTTTCAGGGCAGTTCCTGAAAATTGCATTTGTCATTTTCTCTTAGCTTCCAATGGGTGGAATTTAGTCTATGGTTTCATGTAGCCGTGTGAAAGATACTGGGATATATAGTCTTTACTCTAGGTGGCCGTGTGTTAAGCCAGTAGTCAGGAGTTGTATTACTTCACCAGCATGTCAGTTTTTGTTTTTACTGAAGAAGATTTGCCTGAGCTAACATCCTTTGCCAATCTTCCTCTGTTTTGTATGTGGGTCACCACCACAGCATGGCTGATGAGTGGTATAGGTCCAAGCCAGGGATCCAAATGGTGGCGAACCCAGGCCGCTGAAGCAGAGCTCACTGACTGTAAACACTATACCATGGGGCCAGCCCCTAGAGTGTCAGTTTTGAAGGCTAGAATCATGCCTTATTCTTTTTCTGCATATACAGTTGCTCCTGACAAAATCCTAAGCACGTTCCAGGGTTTTACTTAGTGCTGGATTAGTGGTTTGACTTGAACATTTGGAATAGGAATCTTTTTACAGATGTCAAGGTGGTACAAGAAAGCTTCATTTTTGTGGAACTCCACATGTTTATCTGTATGTGTATCTACTTCATTTTGTTGAGTACAGAAATGTTGCTAGATTCAGCAGTTTACAAGAACCAAGGGCAGCAGAATATATGTTGTAGGTCAAGTGAGAGTAGTTAGTTAATAACTCCCTAGTGATCTACTTCAGCTTTGCCTCAACTGGGCCACTCAGAAGAGAGAAACAATTCCAGTCTTAATGTAACCTCTTTGGGATCAGTCATCAAAAGATTACAACTAACTTGTTATAGCTCAGAGATTTAGTTGTGCAGCTACCACACTGCACTTTCACAGCAGGAGGAGTGTATTAAATTGTTGAAGCTGAGGAGGAGAAAAATTTTGATAATAATATTCCAAGAGACAGCAAACAGCTCAGAATATAAAATGCGTTGAATCCCTTTGGTTCTTGAAGCTGCATCTCATGAATTCTGGAGTCAGGGTAGAGCTTTTGAATCTCAGCAGTAACATTAACAAACTGTGCAGCCACGGGCCAGTCACACCACCTCTCTCTGTTTTGATTTTTTTATTCACATATGGGGAAAATGAATGTACTTTCTGGTGCCTCATTAGTAATGAAAATCTGGGGTGCAAATCAGTTAATTCAACTACTTGGCAATAATTTTGAAAGAGGAGTTAATGAAGGGGAATCTAAAACTTGTAATATGAACTAGAATTTTTGACTTCCTTATTTCTGTTATATTAATGAATAATTGAATGTCGTAACGCATAATTATAAAAACGTTAGGAAGTAAGAAATATTTAAAATCTAAACCTTTCATTTTCCTGATAAGGAGACAGAAGAGTAGAGTGGAATGGAATCCCAAATAAATTCAACCCCAAGTCCATCATCACAAATAGTGTTCTTGACATTCTTTAACTAAATCTGGGATTTCTGATATTAAATCTTAGGTCCTTTCTCTTTCTAAATGCTCAAAATATTATTATATGTGTGAGATAATTTAATCCATGAAGGTGTAGATAGATTAAGATAGAAAGCGTAATAGAGAGAAGGGCCAAGATAGGATCAGAAGAAATCTCAATATTTAAAGGGTGGAGAGAACAGAAAAACTGTGAGGGAGAGGAGAAGTAGTCAACATTTAGAAAGAGAACCAAGAAAATATTGTATTGTGGGAAGAAGACTCGTTAAAATTGGCAATTGTCCTCGGTGAGAAGTGAGCAGGATCCTTTATTCTGGCAATTAATTGGTTATTGGTGACTTTGTCATGAGCAATTTCACTGGGTTACGTGTGGGTGTGGGATGGGAGGTCAAAGCCAGAAGGCAGTGGGTAGAAGCATGAATGCTGAGGTGATGAGGTGGAGACAGCAAATAGTGATTATTCCTCATGGAAGGTTCGCTATGGATGGAAGAAAGTGTCAGGAGCTGGGGGACAGTAAGGTGATATTTTCCAGGGAAGCCTATCATTTCCAGGGATAGGTTCTCCTTTTATTTCTCTCTTTGTCCCTGGTCCTTAGCACAGTGGCTGGAACACTCAAAATCTATTTGTGGAATGAATGAAAAAGTCTTACATGGCACCCCAATGTAAAGCTGGTTGTTGTGCTATCCCAGACACCAGTCCCAAACCTGGATCTATCTTTGGGGTCTGTAAGAATATTTGATCTAAATTCCAAAGGGAATGGATGGTAACTTTTAAATTTTCATTATTTTTAGTTCTCTCAACTGAAAAGGACACACCATCAAGTCGTGTCTCCTTGTTCACTCCTTCACCCCGTGCCACCCTGCCTTCACCCTGGCACTTTCCCAGCCTGGTGCATCACCTGCAGCTTTCTTACTACATCACCAAATTAAAAATATACTATGCCAAGTTGTCATTTACCAGAAAAATTGTTTTCCAGTGTTTCATGTTCTGTGCTTGAGTTAAGAGAAATGGATTTGATCAGGGTTTGCTAAAGACTGTCTTTGTAAGAAATCCTTCTTAATATTAATAATTTACACGATACACAGAGAAATAGTTGTTCAATATCTGTTTTGCAGAAGGGTAAGCTGTTTTATGAGTCTAAGAAGGAATGCACACTGCAAAGCAGAACCGGCCCACATTTCACTGGTATTGGTCAAATAGCAATCTGCGTGGATCTCTCTCCTTTCCGTTTTCAGTTCTTAGAAAGCTGGCATTTTCTCCTTTGAGCAAATGAATGATGAATGACCTAAAAATTATGTATTATGTATTAAATTTCATGTTTTGTCCAGGAAACCAGGACAAAGAACTGTAAATTGATGACCTGCCTTCCTGTGGGTCAGATAACTTATGGTCTGTCAAATAGTGAATGAAATGCTATGGTTAAGAAGGAATATTATGGTGGTTATGTGCAGATGTTTCTTACATTGAAAAATGGGTTTATTAATGGCATGCTTATGAAGAAAGTTCTAATCTGGGATTCTGTTACCGTATTTAATTAACTAGTCAGCTGTTGGAGATCCATGAAACTCAGACCTCGAAGTGAGTGATAATCAATTTTTGGTTTTGCTCTGTCCACAGCTAAGAAGAGAATGGGTGCAAACCTCAGAAAGCTCAGTCAAAAGAGGAGATCAATATTTTATTTTGTGTTTTGTCACCGGTAATCTAGTGGGAGGTAACACATGTATGTTCTCCTTGCTTTTGTTTGGCTCTACACTTGCATAATTTTCCTGGGGATGAAGAAGAGGTATGATCTGGGAAAAAAGTATTAAATCATTTGTGTCATTGCAAGATGATAGTTACAAGGCAAGATTGTTCAAGCAGTGTTTAATACTAAAATTTAAATTGATAGCTCTGTAACAGGGGAAGAAAACGTCATTGACAGAATCTTCTTAAGAAAAAGATTCAAAATTTTAGGGGTAATGATCAGTTTGTTTTTTGTAATTATGGGACTAACTTCATCCCTTTTCTGATACAACTCTTGAATTAGATTCTTTGTAAAATGGACTGTAATTATGGACACAGGTGGGAAAATATTTGATATCATATTCATATATGCATAGTCATGCAGTGGTCAACATCATGGTAGAAATACCAAGGGATATGCAATATGAATTTTAAATGCCTTATTTTTATAGATTTTACTTTGTGGCAAAGCTAGTATTTTGTAGAACAATTAAATAACAGTAGCTCTTGTTTAAAATGAGGATATTGGAAAAGTTTTCTTTTGTCCATTTGGAAAAAGCCTTTATTTTACTAACAATGGCACTTGAAGATATCATCCAAAAGAAATGAGGCTGGCAAGACCGAGGAACACCTTGATGGACCCTGGTGTATGGTATAACTGACAGTTCCTCTCCACAAGAAAGAAATGATTTAGAACTTGTGTGATTCTAAACTGTTATGTTCAAAGGCTCAGTTCTCTTAAAGGCTAGAAAATTGGAGATTTTTTTGACACTCACAGAAAAGAGAAATATAATAATTTTGGTGATGCAGTATAACTTCTTTAGGTAGGAATACACCATCTTGGTTTCTCCACCTGCTCCCATATTCATTGTAACAGAAGTGCTGTAAAGAGTCTAGAGCCACTCTTAGAAAGTAAAGTGAATGTAAAAGTAATAGTGAATGTAAAAGTAAAATGAAGTAAAACAAATATAGATATATACACAATATTCCATAAGGAATGCATGTTTTGATGCTCTGTAGTATTCTATAGACAATTAATTTAATTACTAGGCTCTTTTATTCCATACTTTTTATTTTATGCTTAAAAGGTCACGGGTTCAACATTTTCTTTTATCTTTCTCTTGAACATTTGCCATGAAAAAATTTTCAACATACTTCAAAATGGAGATAACAGTATAGTAAACCTTCAGATATTCTAGATTCAACAATTAATATTTATTTCTTAACAAAAGAATTATTGGGGTTTTTGGTTCTGTAAATTTCCTCAGTATCTCAAATTCTGTACTATTTCTTGCAATAGATTAAATATGCAATTTTATCCTTGGGATAAGTCTTCATTTTGAAAGCTTATCTACAAATTCCCAGGAAGTAGTAAACACACTGGAGTTTATATAAATGTTACTATTGATATTTTGACTAGGTGTCAGAACATTTTTCATAACAGTAAAGAGAAAATTGATTATTCCTATAATTTTTAATAATCTTAAGAAACAGCTTTCTATAACTGGAATAAAGGTGTGAATCAGGGAAGATTATGATGAAGCTCATCTACATTTTATTCCGTTATTAATTTTTAAATAAGCCCTTGATTGTTACATTAAGATTTTATTATTAAGTAACAGATGTTTTCTTTATGAAGTAACATCAGCCTAAAGATGGGTGTGAACAGATAAAATATTGTTTTGTATTCCATAGAAATCAGATGTTTGATTTCACCCTAAAATATCATGCTTACTTGTTTTAGTAAAAAGTGCTTTTCAATATCAAATATCACAAGCCTGTCTTTATGGAAAGTATCAAATGAATATTCGGTAAAGATAAGGAAATTCATTCTGGGTAAATAAAGTAAAGAATGATTCCTCAGAAAGGTTTGAAGAAAGAGAAATTTTCAAGTGTTTAAAGTTCAGTTATAATAATCTATATTTATTGCAACTGAAAAAGGTGCAATAATACCCAGTAAGTAATTTCAGCATTTTAAGGTTAATATGCTTTTGTAAAATAAGATCTTATTTTAGCATAATAGAATCCCAGATTCTCTTCTTTGATGAAAGTAAATGTACCAGGAAAATTGATTACTTTCAGTTCATGCTTTTTAGCATACACTTTGTTAAAAGAGAACGATACCTTCCTTAGGGGTTTTTTTAACATCCCATTCTATGCAATGTTAGATTTTAATGGTTTTAAAGCACTTGTGTCTATTAATATGTTTAAATTAATATTCCAATTGTGATCTAATTTATTATAGATTAATGTGGAGATGAGTTCTCACTCTCAATTGATCTTCCTTTGATCAGGGATAAATCTCTAGAGGTCTCCCAATCATCTAAAACCTTAGATATTAGATGAGAATAAAAGGACTTGTTGAGTTATACTTAGATAAAAGGAGTAGTGGAAGAGGGCTGAAGCTTGGTTTACACCTTGGCATAGTGCATGGCAGGTGGCAGTGACCAAGACCTGGACATGTTGAGTCAGAACTGGGTTGGGGTCCGGGTTTGCCACTTTCTGTGTGCTTGGACAACCTTCTTAGTTCCCGTGAAGTGGAGATCTCTTCCTACAGTTTCCATGAGGCCCAAATGTGAAAATGTGTGGCTAGGGTCTGCCACATGATAATCTCTCAATATACACAAGTACTGGTGGTAGAGGTTGCCATGGTGTTGAGACTGTGACCCTTGGCCATGATGGCACAACTTCCTTTCAGCTGTGCTATGCTACCATTTTTCTACAGGGGTGCAGGCCCTCGTGGTTACAGGACACCCAGGTCTGAGTGTGTTCTGACTGTGTGTGAAAATGGAGGTACAGACAAAAGTGAGGTCAGGGCCCACCTAGACTGGGTTAGAGTAGTGGCATTTGGGTGACTGAGAGTTCTAGAGGCAGCAGTGGCCACTTCCCTTGGGGCTGCATCCTGAGCACACGGTTCCCAGCTGGCAGCTGTCCATCTTCCATTCTGGTTTCTTGTCACAAGAAAACTGAAACTGCCTTCTTGGGGGACTCTTCTGAGAATAAGTTCTTCTAGGGCAGTTAGTTTTAAGGGTATTGAAACAAGATCAAGAGGACTTTGAAGGTGCATCCAAGAACTTTAAAGTTTGTGATGTTGCAGTGTAATATCTCTGGAGAATGGATTTATCTTAGATAAAATCTTTCTCTCTCTCTCTTCCTCCCTCCCTCCCTCTCTCTCTGTCTCTCTCACACACACACACATACACACACACACACAGCCCCAAATGTACCTTATTATGAAGCTTGACTGGCACTTTACTAGTGCTAAACGTTTATTTTCCTCATTTGCTTTCTGAAAGTTTAGCGGAGAAGATACTCACTGAGTCTGACTCATATACTAATGACTGAGGCCCGGAGATCTTAAACGCACAAGAGTCATAGTCTCCCTTCCTCCCATTACAACGGTGATACAACACAGACCCCTCCAGTGGAGGTGGGAACTTGTGTTTCCACTTCTCACCTCATTTTTTTTTCTCAGTATAATCAAAATAATAGAATTTTGTATTTGCAGTACACATTTCAGATCTGATTTTCAAATCACTCAAGAGAGAGAATCACGTGAGGTTGGTAAGTGGTAAATGTTATCCCTCCTCCAGGATAAAGGAAGAGAACAGAAATCAGAGCTGGATCAGAATTGCATAGTAAGCCCATCCCAGGGCTCAGAACAAAATCCAGGACTGCTGAACACTGAGCCCAAGTCAATTCGCCTGTGTCTGCAAGCAGTAGTGTTGGTCCTCCCCAGGGAAGAGGGGTTCTTGGTAGTAGCATTTTCTAGTTTCTAAAATATGAATACTTCCACCATGGCTGGTTCTAAGCTACTGATGTGACGTCGCTGAACACAGAGTTGGGAAGAGACGCACACTATTGACTCTCGAGAGCCAGCGCATGATGGCTGCCACACTCCACTCTTCACACTCATTAAGCAAACCTTTCTGGATATTCAGTTAGTCTTAATTAGGTCATTAGGATCTTTATTAGGTCATTTCTAAGAGCAACACAGTGTACTACAGCAGTAATAAAGAAGTAGGACTTATGGCATTTGTCATCCAAGAGCTTACAAATAAAATTAGTAAATGGGATGCACAAAGGAGTGCACAATGATGCAGGTAGGCATCGGCCGTCAAACAGTTGCCATAGAAATGCTGAGGTGGGTGAGGTCGCTTACGGCTGGATGAGCAGGGCTTTGACCAGTAGATAGAATTTAAATAAGGGGAACTCTTCAGGGTGCAGAATGAGTCACGAGGGCAGTTCCCATCTTTCTTTTCTAATTTGGATCTTTCTTTTGAATGTGTCACCATCCCTTCTAGTTCAGATACTACTTCATTTATACTTTCCAAGAGACAGCATGGTTTTGAGAAAAGAGTGCTTAGTCATCAAAAGGTCTCAGTTAAAGAGCTCATTGGTTACCTTCAAATAGAAGGTGTTGGGCAAGTCCCTAAATACCCCTGTTTATCTGAGGCCAAGTTTTCTTCATATGTGAAATACGTGAGGTAGTTCATTACAAAAATTGCAGTCTACTTTGCAAGCTTGTTTTGAGGAAAAATGCTGTATTCAAATGATAAAAATCAGTTTACAAGTGTACCATGCTGTAACGCTGCTGTTGTGTATTATGATGATGTTGATGATGTTGGTGGGAATGATGATGATGATGATGATAAAGATGGTGATTATGATGATGATGATGGTGATGGCATGGTGGTGTTGATTATGAAGGCAGCAGCTGTGATGATGGTGACGACGATGATGATGGGGATCTCAATAGATACTCTCACTGCAGCTGCCCACCTCAATCCTTTAGGTCCAAAATGGGCAAATAGAGTTTCTTGGGAATTCATTAATTGTTGTAACTAATTGCCAAGTACGGATTAGTAAAATAAAATGGGCAAGAAATCCCAATGCATGTGTTTCCCCTTGTGCACAGTTACCGAGGTCCTATTCTTCATTTTTATGGAGGAAGTTCTAAAGGCACCAGACCAACTGCAATATAATTTCATATAGAACTTGGAGATTTGCCAAACTACTGTACAGTCACGCATTGATTAGTGCTGGAACGACATTCTGAGAAATGTGTCAGTTAGGCAATTTTGTCATTGGTGTGAACATCATAGAGTGTACTTACACAAACCTAGATGGTACAGCCTACTACACACCTAAGCTGTATGGTATTAACCTTATGGAACCCTTGGTGTATATGCTGTTCTCATGCAGCACGTGACTGTACTTCTCACTCTGCTTCTTGGCTATCCTCGGTTTGTTAAAACACTTTTATAAGGTGAGAAAGAAAGAAAAGGAAATGATCAGAAAAGAGATTGTTTTATACAGAAAAATACAGTTTTGCAGGAAAGAAAAGTTATCTGATATGTACATATAGCCTGCTCCTCCAGGTCATTTTGGGCGAGTGCACAGATTGCTGTAAATAGTGTAGTAATAGCTCCTAGGCATTCCTAATGTGGTTCCTTCCACACCTGGCACAAGAAATATTAAGTAAACAGAACCAGGATGAGAGATTGAGATGCAGAAGGATGGTTTTTACCATCTGCAGTCCATTTATGTCTATAAAGAGCCATGCATACTTTTCTTACCAAATAAGAACTTTGTTTATTCTTTAATTTATGCTATAATTATGCTTTACTTTAATTCCCTATCACAATCTTATTTAAAAATGTAAGTAACTACAATTTTGAAAATCTACCTTTTTTTCATTTGAAACTTTAAAAGACTAAATTGGGGGCCAGCCCCGTGGCGTAGTGGTTAAAGTTCGGCATGGTCTGCTTTGGTGGCCTGGGTTTGCGGGTTTGGATCCCAGGTGGGGACCTACACCACTCATCAGCCACACTGTGGTGGCACCCCACATACAAAATAGAGGAAGATTGTCACAGATGTTAGCTTGGGGCCAGGGTTCCTCATCAAAAAAAAAAAAAAATTAATAATAATTGGAATACAAAAAGTAAATTTATTAAAAGATTAAATTGTATTCTTGTTATTTCCACAAGTGATGCCAGGTTCTGTTGGAGATGTGTGATTGTGATGTGTGTGTGTGCGTGCTTCAGTGTGCAACCACGCTCTCATACTTCCACTTTATCAACAATGATTAGTTTCATTTAGGAGAAATTGGTTGAGAGTAATCAATCAGATAAACCGTTACACCATGACAGTACATCCCAATGCCAAGTACACCCTATAATGGAAACCAGGGTTTTAAATGCTTGTTTTTGTTGGCTAGGAATAGCCCAGAATGTCTGCCTTTTTTCTTGCAAAGATTAAATGATAAGGTATGATGATTACTTATTGAGTCCAATTTATTTGCTGTCAACCAGTTTTTGTTTGATCAGATTTTACATTCTCCTCACACAGATTTCCAGTCCTGCTGGGGAAGTCAGATCTCTTTCGAGAAACTATTACCTAATATATATGATTGTAGACTCTGTTATGTGTTTCTGGGGTCATATCAACCAGGAGTTCTACAGCTATTAACAAGAAAATAAATACTACATATTCTAATTATGAATTTTAACTCATCTACTTGCCTTAAAAACATTTAGAATCCAAAAAAAAAAACCCATTTCTCTTGGCCTAGAAGACCTCAGCTTGAAAGGTTTCTTTATTTATATTTTGAGGCATAACTCATAGTGAATTATATTTTGTATAATATGATTTTTAATGTTTTATCTTATTATATAATTTATGATATATAAGTAAGCCTGTAATTTTATGCTTTTTTAATGCTGTAGAGGATTTAGAATACTAAAATTCCCAAAACAGTATATACACCCATTCACACCTTTGTGAAGTACTTTTTTTCTATAAAACTGAAGCATAATACATTTACTTTTTTATTGTCTGTTTTTCTCCACAAAAAAAAAAATTATTCTGAGGAGAGAATTTGTTTTGTTCATGCTTGGATCCCCAGTGCTATTCACAATACATGACATTTAATAAATACTGAAAATACACTTGTTGAATAAATAAAAGTAGATATAGGTAAGCTTCTTCCCTCTCCCTAACCATTCCCCTCCCAAACACATCTCTACTTTTAGATGAAGTCTTAGATACTTTCATGATTGGTCTTTACTTGTATTTGACTGAAGGTTATTATTAATGCTTAATGCAAATAAACTCTAGGGTAGAAATTGCAGTCTGGCAAGTCACGGCAAACTTAGCAGACCTCTTTGTTCTTCCCTGAACAAGGTTGAACAAACTTCTTTTTGGTTAGGTGGTGCCCACATGAACCCTGTGATTTTATATGACTTCCTTGGACAGCCTGGCAGAGAGGGTGGGCCCAGGCCTCTGTGGGCCTGTGCAGGTGACCACCAGCGGCAGGAGTAGTCACGTGCTCTCTGCAGATGCCTGGGCATTCTCTAGCTCACCACCACCACAGTCTCCACTCTCCTTGACCCTTCACCTGGATTCCTTTACTAATCATTCATCCCTCCTAGCCTTAGAAGGCATTTGCATTTTCTCTCTGAATCCTGAGAGTTTGCTCTTTGCACAAGACAAAGAAAAAATGGCCTATATGGAGAGCTTACTAGGAGTCAGACAATTCTCTTAATATTATCTCACTTAATTTTCACAATAACCCAACAGGGCAGGCTTTATTGTCTCTATGTTTCAGATAAAACAACAACAAAACATAACAAAACCCAGATCCACTTCAAGAGCATATTTCCATAACATTTCTTTATGCTCAGTAGTAACTGTAGCTTAAAAATTTAACTGAGGGCAGTAATTTCATTACTTATAAAATTAGTGGGTTTTTAGCCTCTGAAAACCTTGCAATCGAATCTTTGAATATTATTAATTTACTGCTGGTGCCTCTTTTTATTCTCAGAACTCTATATAATTCTCTGTGCATTGTACCCATTCAATAAAGAGTTTGGGTACTTATTCTGTGATAAGAGAGGCAGACGTGAAGCATTTTAATTCTGAAAAGGCAATAAATTATGATAAATATGTGGGTCCCACCACTGGCTAATTTGCCCGTTATGTGAACTTCTTCAACAAGAGTTGTCCGGACATAGACAAGGTGCAGCGACAGCCTAGGTGAGAAAGCTGGAGAGATTAAGCCAAGTTTGAATTTAACCTCAAACAAATGAGCCTGGCAAGTTTTTCATGAAACTGGAGTCTTACCTGGGTATCCAGGAAAAAGACGGAAGTACAAATGAACTGTATATTGTATGAATGCAGCTATGGAAGTGAAAGCAGAGGGCCCCACGAGGCCCGTGTTTAGCCCTCCTGAAGAGGAGGCAGCAGGTCAGGGAGCTTTCATGAAGTAACTGTAAATCAACGATCGATGTCTTTCTTTATTGTCAGCTCTGTCCTCCTCCTGCTGGACTTCTGACTGCATCATCAATGCAGCTTTCCACAAGGGACTCACGCTCCACTCAGCGGCTTCCAGCTCCAGCCGATTTCTCCTCTTGTGCATACTCTTGCTTACTGTCAGCAACTTCAAAGTGAAAATATGCTTAAATCTGTCTCTTCACTTTAGCCCCACCGTCCAGCTTCTCTGTCGAGCCTTTATCTTGTACCTAGACACAGCAACAGTGCCCAACAGAGCCTACTTTTTCTGTCTCTAGTTTAGCTGCCATAGTAATCTACTTTAGAGGCAGAGCATTCTCCTGTTTAAATCCTTCAAGGGCTCTCTATTTCCTAAAACTTAAATCCCAACTTCTTTACTCTGTAATGAGAAGACATGACACTTAACCACTGCCCAGTCTGTTCTCTGGCTTCTCTCCTCCTCACACTTTCTAGATCATCAAAGATGGACTGTTTCTAGTTTCCCCACACAAACTGTTCAACCCTCAGCTCATTCATTATTCCTACTCTTTATGCAATTGATTATTGTTCATCCATTGAGGATCAGTTTGTTTATCCTGTTATCTGGAAAGATCTAACTACCCTGCCACCCTTCCCTTTCCAACTTGAATTATGTGCTTCACTTTTATGATTCTGAAAAAAATTTAGTTATTATATTTCACAGCAATATCTTCCAACTAGACAGCAATATTGCTGAGGACAGGAATTTGAGGAGTATTTTGATTGTTAGATTCCCATATGTGGTAGGCAGAGTAATGCTCCCCGAAAGATGTCCATTTCCTAATCCCCAGAACCTGTGAATATGTTACCTTACATGGCAAAAGGGACTTTGCAGATGTGATTAAATTAAGGACCTTGAGATGGCAGGATTATCTTGGATTATCTGGGTGGTCCCAATATAATCCAGAAGCCCTTATGAGTGTCAGAGTGAGAGAGATATTACACTGCTAGTTTTGAAGATGGAGGAAGGGACCAGAAATACAGAAATGTAGGCAGCCTCTAGAAGCTGGAAAAGGCAAGGCAACAGATTGTCTTCTAGATCCTCCAGCATAAACACAGCACTGTTGACACTTGGATTTTTCCCAGTAAAACTCCTTTTGGACTTATGAACTCCAAACTTTATAAAATAATGTTTGTGTTGTCTTACATCATTAAATTTGTAATAATTTGTTATAGTAGCAATGGGAAACCAATACAAAATATATAGAGGAAAGAGTTAGTAAATATTTGATGTGTAAGTAAATGAATGATAGGATGGAGCATATTAGATTTTATATCAAATGCACGAGGGGAGGTCAGTTCTTAGGGGATAGAAAGAAAATGGTCTTGGAGGGGGCGGTAGGAGTAGGAAGAGGGGACAGAAGATTGATGCTGGTATATGCCTGAGATTGAAACCTTTGAGAATATTGTAATAATGGAATTAATACAAAAATAGCAAAAAACACCTAGCTCCTACTACACTAGAAGACATTAGAAAGTGATTAAAAGTTAAAAAAAAATCTTAGGATGTGGAGCAACAGGAACTCTCATTCATTGTTGGTGGGAATGCAAAACTGTACAGCTACTTTGGAAGACAGTTTGGTGCTTTCTTACAAAACTAAACATACTCTTATCATATGATCCAGCCATCGAGTTCCTTGCTATTTACCTAAAGGAGTTAAAAAAACTTATGTCCACACAAAAACCTGTACATGGATGTTTATAGCAGCTTTATTCATAATTGCCAAAACTTGGAAGCAACCAACATGTCCTTCAGTAAGTGAACAGGTAAACTTGGTATATCCAGACAATGGAATATTATTCCACTCTAAAAAGAGATGAGCTGTCAACTTATGAAAAGATATGGAGGAATCTTAAATGCATATTACTTAGGGAAAGAAGCCAGTCTAAAAAGGCCACATGATTCCAACTCTGTGACATTCTGGAAAAGGCAAAACTATGCGGACAGTAAAAAGATCAGTGGTTGCTAAAGGTTGGAGGGAGGAAAGGATGAATAGGTAGATCGTTGATGATTTTTAGGGCAGTGAAAATATTCTGTATGATACTATAAGAGTGGATACATGTCATTATACATTTGTCCAAACCCATAGAATGAACAATACCGAGAATGACCCCTAATGTGGACTTTGGGTGACTATGATGTGTCAATGCAGGTTCATCAGTTGTAACAAATGTACCACTCTGGTGGGGGATGTTGGTAATGGGGGGAAGGTATGCATTGTGGGGACGGGGGTATATGGGAAATCTTTGTACCTTCCCCTCAGTTTTACTGTGAACCTAAAACTGCTCTAGAAAATAGTCTTAATTTAAAAAATTACAACTATGACTTAAAATAGAAGCTAATTTTGGTAATAATGCAAAATAGAAGGAATAACCATCAGCCCAAATTTCCTGCAGTGAACTTGGGTGCAGACTCTCTGGGCCCTCCCTGGGCAAGATACCCTGGATTTCTGTCTTCCATGGTCTCCCGCACCATTGGAACTGAATCCAGCTCTATTTCATGTCCGTGATGTTGACGGGGCCAGCTGGCAGGCAGACCGTCTCCCTGTCTTTGGGCACCCATGGCCTAGATTTCTGATGGGCAAGAAGTGGAGCATATGAGCAATGAGGGGAGACAGCAGGCCTCGGGGACAGTTTAGCCACTGGCGACACCATTCCTCCCCCATCTGCTGTCTGACATAGCTGCTGCAGTGCTACTTCCTGTTGTGTCAGCCCTTTGGCAGCTGTGCACACGGTCTTGGAAAGAACAAAGTCTTTGAGTTGCCTCGTCACGCAGCCCCACCATACCCCGGAGCTTCTAACTCAAGTATCACTTGTGGGTAAAGACACCGGCATGTATGCTCAAGTAATGTCAGAAAATGATCCTCCAAGTGATGTTGACGCTTTAAGTAGACTTAACACCTTGGGCCTGAAAGTGGAGTCTTTTGTTCTTTAGAGAAACTATAAAAATAGCTTTCCTCTCACCTGCTAGAGTACAAACAAAATTTAAAATAGAAAAGAAAGCTGGCAATTTTAGATCTGCTGTTTGTGTTCTGTCACAACTTTTAACTAAAGCAAATAATATTGAATCATTTATAGCCCTTCCAGATTTATTTAAGTTATAATGGCTGTGGATCTGTAATAGAAATAAGCTAAATTGAAAGTAATGATCATCATTTGTCTTTATTTACTTCCCAGAGCTATCCCTGTCTTCTAAATTTGCTTTTTCAATTAAGAAACATTTATTGAATCCCTGCTTATGCTTTGAAAATGAATTATTACATTTGGGAAAAAAGCATCACATTGTTTTTCTTTTCTGCTTTGCCAGAAATGTTAACTTGTTCTTTGAGAATGCACCTTAAAGAGAAATACTATATGCACAGGCATCAGGCATGATTAAAATTGCACCTAATATTTTATGCATTTGATAAATACTAATATTGGGACACAAATGCTTTGTAGCACTTGACATTTTGCTCTGTGCCTTTTCATGGAATCTTCTTCCTTGGCTTTTGTAATACTAAAATAACACTGTCACCTCTGATAGAGCAGCTCCTCCTTACTTTCCTTCACATGCTCATTCTTATCCATAATTTTCTTAAATATTGGGGTTCTAAAGAATTCCATCTATTCCATCTTCATCTGTTTTCACTCTACACTATCCCCTTGAGTGATTTCATCTGTTCCCTTGGCTTCTTCTTGCAACTATACCTGTGACTTCCTTATCTATTTCTTCAGCCCACTTCTTTCTTCTAAGTTTGAGACTCATCTACCCAACTGTCTAGTGGACCTCTTCCTGTGGCTAGCTCCCTAGGTCTGAGATTGAACTCCTACCCCCTGCCCCCCAAATCTACTCCTGCTTCTTTATTCCACATAGAAATGACTAGCCCTGCCTGGTTATAACTCTGATGCTTCATTCTTAATTCTTTCACCATCTGGTCTTGCCCACTTGCCATCTCTTGACTCTGTTTGCTTCCCATCAATCCTATAGTTATGTCTCTCATTGAATCGTCTTCATTTTTCTACTAGAATTATGCAGTACCGCCTTAACCGTCCTTTCTATCTCCAGTCTGGTTCTCCTCCAATTCATTCTCCAGCGTTATTTCAGATTTATCCCGCACATCATCATATTTTCGCTCTGTAAAATGTTCCCATGATTCTGCATTGCCTAGGGGATAAATTCTTCAGCCTTAAGCTTTGTAGGAAAGGCATTTTATGATTTGACCTCTATTTTTCTCAGCTTATCTTTCCTTACTCCATAACTAACACCTAATATTCTAAACACAGTAAATTTCCTGTGGTTTCCTCATGGTTACTGTTGATTGGGGGATAATCCTGATGCAAGAGTAGCTTCCAAATGCACTACCAGCCAGGCTATCCCAGAGGGTGCAGAACAGAAAAGCTCACACATCAAATTAAAATGTCTAAGTCACTCTGTTTACTAACTTAATTTAAAACACACAGCAAGAGCAAGGGGAAGAGATGAGTGAGTTAATGTGTAGTGGATGGGGTGTAGGCAGGCAGGGACTGTACTACTTGAGTCCTGGGTCGATGATGATGATGATGATGATGATGGTGGTGATGATGATGATGATGATGATTGATGATGATGATGATTGATGATGATGATGATGATGATTGATGATGATGATGATAATGATGATGATGATTGATGATGATGGTGATGATGATTGATGATTGATGATGATGATGGTGATGGTGATGATGATGATTGATGATGATGATGATGATGATGATGATGATGATGGTGATGATGATTGATGATTGATGATGATGATGGTGGTGATGATGATGATGATGATTGATGATGATGATGATTGATGATTGATGATGATGATGATTGATGATTGATGATGATGATGATGATGATTGATGATGATGATGATGATTGATGATTGATGATGATGATGATGATGGTGATGATGATTGATGATGATTGATGATGATGATTGGTGATGATGATGATTGATTGATGATGATTGATGATGATGATGATTGATGATAATGATGGTGATGATTGATGATGATGGTGATGATGATTGATGATTGATGATGATGATGATGATGGTGATGGTGATGGTGATGATGATGATTGATGATGATGATGATGATGATGATGATTGATGATGATGGTGATGATGATTGATGATTGATGATGATGATGGTGGTGATGATGATGATGATTGATGATGATGATGATTGATGATGATGATGATGATTGATGATGATGATGATTGATGATGATGATGATTGATGATGATTGATGATGATGATGATGATGATTGATGATGATGATGATGATTGATGATGATGGTGATGATGATTGATGATTGATGATGATGGTGATGGTGATGATGATGATTGATGATGATGATGATTGGTGATGATGATGATTGATGATGATTGATGATGATGATGATTGATGATGATGATGATGGTGATGATTGATGATGATGGTGATGGTGATTGATGATGATTGATGATTGATGATGATGATGGTGGTGGTGGTGGTGATGATGATGATGATGATGATGATGTCATCATGAGGACCCGAGTTGAGGGTTGAACTAGGGGCCCTGGATAGAAGGTACCCTGGGCCAGTGCCACATGCTTCCTCTATGGGAGAGCAGTTCACCTGGCTGCAGCTGTTGTGAACTGTAGCTAGGCGATCTATAGTTAAAGCTAACTTTCATTCACCCTTCAAGGGTCAGATCTTGTCTCCTCGCTAAGAAGCTTCTGTGAGCCTACCAGTCTGGGTTAGAAGCCCTAGAGATAATGCCTCCTTTGTCTACATCCATCATAGTATTTAACCATAATTTACTGTAATTTCATGCTTACTCTTTTATTCTCTCAAATTACACTGGGAACAACTTTGGGCAGAAATTTTGTCTTTTATCTATTGGTATTCTAAGTTATCCCAGGCTGAGTTATTCCCACGGTGGGATTATGAGGGTATTTCTGTAGTTTTGCTTCCACCTCAAGTTGCAGCTATTCTGGTTCTACTTCAAAACTGTGCCTTCCCCCCAAAATCTGTCTCATGTGTGTTCACAGCACAGTCTTCTCAGCTCCCCCTGGAGCATGCCATTGCACTTCTGTCCTTCCCTCACTTCCTCATTTAGTCTTCTGCTGACCACTCTAGTGCCCTGAGAAAGAAGAAGAAAAGTGGTTTGAAACCATGTCACTATGCTGGAGCCCGTCTCCCTTGGGGCTGGTTCTGAACCCGAGTTGTGTCACCACTGATATCCTCCCGCGTCCCAGAGCCACTGCTCTCTCTCAACGTCGCGGCAGCACTGATTTCCTTGATGAACCCTATGAAACTCCTTGGGGGTTCTCTGAGATTTGGGGCAAATACTCTATTTTATAGTCTGTTCATGGATCAAAGTCAATGCTGCCTTGACTTGCCAACAAATTACAGAAACTGTCCACTAACATGTTACCCTTTCTTCCTGAAATTTTTCTAGTCTGTCTTCTGTGATACTGCTCTGTCATGTGTCATGTTACTGTGACCTTTTTTTTTTTTTACTTCCTTCCGTGGGATTTATCATCTTTTGTCTGAAACAAGGTGCCTCCACACATCATTTGGTGGTGGTCTTTCATAAATGTGGAAGAGATCTGGAGATTATCTAACAACAAACTCAGAATTTAAAGAAATCTAATTTATGTATTTCTTCTATTTTATTTGCTAGCATTGAACATCTAGCATGTGCTTAATAAGTAGTTGTTAATGGGTTGTCTATTCTCAGAAGAGGATGGTTAAATGTTTGGACCTGTGTGCATTCCTTCAACCAATTATTCGTCATTTCATCCAGTCATTCAACAAACTTTTATCAAGTGCTCATTGTGAGCTAAAACTGTAAGAAGTCGAGTAGAGTCACAGGCAAGCTGCACTCAGATGATGTCTGCCAGTGTCCACGCAGAATGGGAAAGGTCCGCAGGGGACAGCGGCTTTCAGATTTTTTTTTATCATGCTGCACATTAAGTAATACATTTTTACGCTGCACCAAACATATTTATACGCCACACACACACACACCTACACACTTATAAGTGAAACATAAGTTTAGTGTACAACTGAAACAAAAGTTTCACAAAACAGTACTTGTCTTACTATATGAGATGGACTGATATTTTCAAGTCTAGAAAAAACACTGTTGCTACCTACTAAATTGGTTTCATGAATCACAGTTTGAACACCAGCAATGTGGTTTACTTGAAGTTGGGGACAGTTGCCATTAATTTCTGTCCTCAAGGTGGGAAATGGTATGTTTACTCTAAAACTTTAGAAGTTAAGAAAAGTTTTCAATTATTTAAATATAGTGGGTGAAAAATAGGTAAGTAAATCATTCAAAAGAAAGAGTTGAAATGCTTACTCACCTAGCACTCTAGCTTATAAAGACAAAAGGGGTTATGTAAATAGAAACTTGAGTCGTACATATGCTTTTCCTCTCCTGTTTAATTTTATTGCTATATAATAAGCATCTATAAAATTATATGCATACATTTATGCATAAATATATATGCAAAAATGTATGCATACATAAATATATAAATAGGTAGACAGATAGATGATAGTTACACACACACACATTATCAAGTAATGAGGCTACACGATAATTGGATTGAATCAAGAAACCAACACCAGGCATCCCCTGAGAATAATTAAGATAATCTTTTATTAAAAACTCTTTTTCAATTTTCTTAAAGAAGGATTCCAAATATTAGGTGCTTTGCAATAAAATTAAAACAATAATATTGTGATTTCAGTTTTCCACAAAGAGAGCTTCAATTATTCTCCTAGCAAAGATGATGGCGCCAGGGTTTCCTACGCCTGCAGACTCTCTCCTCTCCTACTCAGGGTAGTCACCGGGCCAAGTTCGCCTCTGTTACTTTGAAGTCAGATTGGCTTTGGTGATTCCTGCTGGCTTCCCAATTCCCACTGAATTTGGGTTTTTTTTTTTTTCAGTTATTTTGTTGAGATCATAATGGTTTATAACATTCTGTAACTTCAGGTGTACATTATGTTTTATCAATTTCTGTATAGACTGCATCGTGCTCACCACCAGTAGTCTAATTTTTACCCGTCACCATATATATATGCCCCTTTACCCCTTTCGCCCCCCCCAACCCCCTTCCCCTCGTAACCACTAAGCTGCTCTCTTTATCCCTGCATTTGTGTATCTTCCACATGTGAGTGAAATCATGCACTATGTGTCTTTCTCTGTCTGGCTTATTTAGCTTAACATCATACCCTCAAGGTCCATCCATGTTGTTGCAAGTGGGACAATTTTGTCTTTTTTGTGGCTGAGTAGTATTCCGTTGTAAATATATACCACATCTTCTTTATCCAATCATCCATAGGAGGGCAGCTGGGTTGCTTCCACATCTTGGCTATTTTGAATAATGCTGCAGTGAACATAGGGGTGCATAATCTCTTTGGATTGTTGATTTCAAGTTCTTTGGATAAATACCTAGTAGTGGGATAGCTGGATTGTATGGTATGTCTATTTTTAATTTTTTGAGAAATCTCCATACTGTTTTCCATAGTGGCTGCATCAGTTTGCATTCCCGCTAGCAGTGTGTGAGGGTTCCCTTTTCTCCACATCCTCTCCAACATTTGTTATTTTTTGTCTTGGTAATTTTGCCTTAGGAAAGGGCTCCCCACTTTTCTGTCCTCTCACCTTAGGGAGAGAGGCCTTAGCATGAACACAGGCATCCTTTGTCACGCTGCCTTAGCTCCACTTTGAACCAAAGGGCCACGCTGCTGACTGCTGACTGGGTGTCCTGAGGGAGGGACCTTCAACAGGGTCTTCTTGGAGAAGGCTTGCAGCTGAGGAGAGAAACACACAGTGGAGGGGTCTATAAGGTGTTCGCAGATGAAATCTGTGACTGAGGGAAGTGACAAGGGGAGGGAGGCATTCATTGTTGTGTAGCCAAAGCCACTCCACCCACCCCAGCTTCTACCAAGGGATTATAAATGCAAGTGCCCTCAGGGAATTTTCCTAGCATCCCTGGCAGAGCTCTCTCCTCCCTCTTGCTCCTGCTGTCCCCTACAGCTCCCACTGGGGACCTGGTATGGAGGCACAGAGCAACGCCCTCAAGTGCAGGGACATGTGAAAGAACAGTGCTGACTCCAAGGCAGGTGTCATTACCGTCCCTCGGCGTGTGCTAAACTACCACTTTTCTCACTTGTTCATATATCGGTGAGCACAGCCTAGTACTTTTGGCTGCCCGTCCTCACAGATAGATGAAGTAGTGGATGGATGAAATGTCTGAGTTTTCTTCACTTTGTATATCCATTCCCTCAATAGCACTACTGTGGGTTGAATTGTCACTCAAAAGCTATGTTGAAGTGTAACCCCCAGTACTTCTCTATGTGACCTTTTTTGGAAATAGAGTCTGCAGATGAAATTTGTTAAGATGGGTCCCTACAGCAGCCCTAATTCAACATGAGAAGCATGGACACAGAGGGAAGACAGCCATGTGAAGACCGAGGCAGAGATTGGGGTAATGCAGCCACAAACCAAGGAACGCCAAGGATTGGTGGCAGGTGGCAGCCACCAGAAGCGAAGAGGAAGGCGTGGAATGGATTTCCCCCTAGGGCATGGCCTTTATTCTGACTTCCAGCCTCCAGAACCGTGAGAGAATAGTATTCTGTTGTTTTAAACCACTCAGTTTGTTCTGGCAGTTCTAGGAAACTAATGCAAAACTTCATGCCATCAGGAAGATTCTGTAAGAAAAACGAGGTGCAGTTCTACCACATTTTCTGTAATTAGCAACCAGTCTTTAATTTTAGAAAACTACCTTTTATTTGAAAGTATAATTTTATGGCTAGATATTCAACCTGAAAATTAGTTACTTAAAAATGAGTTGAGATAAACTGTAGGCCCTCTAACACCCTTACTAACTGTGACTCATGTCCTTTTCATTAGGGCTTTTAGGAAATATTAGATGTGCACCAAAATATACTCTCCAGGAGAAGGAATTAACTTTAGATTTTCTTGCTTTGCTAGTGTTGAATCGTCATTAATTGGAATTAAAATAGTGTTAAAATATCAGGCTAAGGAGGAGCGGAAAGACCCATCTCTAAAGGCACAGTTTTTCTCTTTGCATGAGGCAGTGCACCATATACCGAGACTTGGACAGCAGAGCTTGGCTGGCGTGTTACCATGTTGCAGAGTTGCTATGGCAACATCAAACCAATGAATGGACCACCTCCCAGGGACGGGGAGGTGAGTAAGTGTGAAATTGATTCAGTTGTACACAGGAATACTCTCAAGCCAAATTTGTCAGCATAAAATTTCTGGTAGGAAACTGCATTTTTAATTACATAGACATGATGAATATGATATTAAATATTTACCCTGGATATTCTAGTAAAACAGGGTTTGAAAATTAAGTATATTATGGGAATTTTATGCTTTTTATATATGCTCTGCACTTATTTCAGGTAACACTGATTTTGTTTCCATTTGTTTAAATTTGGATGTCTAAAGCAGAATTTTACATTTGGGATGAATATTTTAAGTTATGTACTCTTGATGTTAAACTGCTTTAATTTGCCCATTTAAGATTAACATCTTTCGAGAAATGACTTTTTAGGGAATGTAAATGAAAGTTTGTTATGTGTCTGCATTTATTTTTAGATAACATTTGTAAGTTACATTTTGCATTGAATAGTATAAAATATCATAAGTAGTCTAAATCAGCCAAAAAATAAACAAGTTGCAATATTTTAATACTTAAGGAGCCTATGATCAAGCTTTATCAAAATAATTTATTCACACAATGCATTTTTTGTGTTCAGAACTCATTTTTAGCACACTGTTATTATACAGTGTTATTCTAGGTACAAAGTGTCTTGAACTTGGTCGATGCAATCCTTTTGTGATAAATGGTTTATTTTTAGTAATCTGATAAAATGGATGTGATTTTCTTCCTTTCTTGTCTTATTTATAATACATGTACTAGGCTTTGTCTACCCCATAACGTGCTGAAAGCACTAGAGAACAGGGAAGGCTCTATCTATGATGTGGTAATTACTGGACTGCCTCTATCAAATGTTAAATACAGTTTGTATTAACAAAATACATTTATCAGGCATAATCAGTGTGAAATCAGAACACGTTGAGGCTCAGGGGAGCGGTCCGTACTCAGAGCTGTCTACTTTCCCGTTAGCTCGACTTGTAGAACAGAAGAGCATGACTTGTTTACATAACAGAAACCAATATTTGCTCGCTTTTATTCTCTTGGCATAGACTTCCAAGGGCAACGTTTGCCAGATCCTGGCAAAACCCTTGCTGACGATGCATTTCTCCTTGGGCGATAAAATGGAACTCTGTAAACTAAAGCAAGGCTGCCTGAATATTTTTATGACTTCCTAATAGTTATGTGAAAAATCCACCGATTTTTCTTATGAAAAGATACAAATGTTTTAGGTAAAATTGAGATTAGGTATTATAAAATGTTTTCCCTTTTGTTTTGTGACCTACAACTGTGGTCATACACGGGTGTTTATTCGGAGGCGCTAGCATGTTAACGTGACGCTGTAGATCATGTTGTACGTTGTGCTGAGCCACATGTATCCATTCCTATGCAAGTGCTGTTACCTGTTTCTTCTGTATAAACCCATTCAGAGCTGTGAACACACATCCTTAGGGAAAAACGTGTATTCAAAATACTAGACAAGGCAAGCCATTCAAATAAATCAACAAATAAGATGATCCACTCAGATAAATCAAGTAAATCAGATCAATCCTCTAGTACAAAGTCACTTTTGGAATAATGGTATCTTTTCTGGTATGAAGCTAGTAAGCCTATTGAAAACGGAAATCTCAGGAGACAAGGAAAGTATTTCTAAATATAACCTCACTCCATGACTATGTTTGTGGCATTTCTGAGTCCGGAGTCTGTAATCAATTAGACCTTCTAGATTTACTTGCTCAAGTCACTTTTCCCCTGCAGGTACCCCAGGTGGTCAGGAGCATAAGAACGCGTAGGAAGAATAGAAAAAGGGATTATTCATTTTAAAATCACTGCCACAATGCATACTGGCACATCTTTTGGTGCAGGTTTTAAGGGTGTGACTATTTATTTGTGATGAGTTCCATTTCTCTGTAAACTGCTTAGGGTACTTGCATTTAAAAATGGCTTTATGCACAATTGTGATACTCTTTTGGCATGCTTGTATAGCCCAGTGCTGGTCCATGAGGGCTTTTTGTTACTGGTCTCTAATATGTACAGACGTTGACAGAATGTGCTTAGAAATATTTGGAACAATGTGGCACTGCTGAGACATCCAGTTGCCTGATCAGGGGACTTATTTCATTGGTATGGATCACCTAGGATATTGTTGGACCTGTGTGATGTGTTGCAAGTGGTATGAGCTGCATACTTTAACAGGACCACACATTTTAATTTTTTTATGATTGACATGTAAAAAGCTGTAGATATTTAATGTATATAACTCGATGAATTTGGGGATAAGTATACACCTCTGAAACCAACACCAAAATCAAGGCTATATACATGTCCATCTCCTCCCAAAGTTTCCTCCTACCCCTTTATTGTTATTTTTTTATATGTATGGTAAGAACACTTAACATAAGATCTACCCTCTAAGCAAATTTTTTTTTTTTTTTTTTTGCTGAGGAAGATTCACCCTGAGCTAACATCTGTGCCCATCTTCCTCTTTGTTGTATGTGGGTCGCCACCACAGCATGGCTGCTGACAAGTGGTGTAGGTCTGTGTCAGTGAACCAAACCCAGGCCGCTGAAGTAGAGCACACCAAACTTAACCACCAGGTCACAGGGCCGGCCCCCCTTCTTAGTGAATTTTAAGTGTATAGTACAGTATTGTTAGCTATAGGCAGTATGCCGTATAGGAGGTCTCCAGAACTTATTTATCTTGCAGAACTGAAACTTTGTACCCTTTGACCTTCACCTCCCCATTTCCCTCTCCCCTCAGCCCCTGGCAACCACCATTCTACTCTCTGCTTCTGTGAGTTTGACTAGTTTAGACTCTACATATAAGTGAGATCATACAGTGTTTGTCTTTCTATGTCTGGCTTATATCACTTAGCATGATATTCTCTAGGTCCATCCATTCAGGTTGTTGCAAATGGCAGGATTTCCTTCTGAATAATATTCCATTGTATTTTCCTCATCCATTCATCTGTTGATGGAAATTTAGGTTGTTTTCATATGTTGGCTATTGTGAATAATGCTGTAATGAACATGGGGTGCAGATATCTCTTCAAGATCCTAATTTCAATTGCAGGACCACATATGTATCCATAATTATTATTTTTTTAGAAAGAGTCATTCACACACATAATTTGAGAAGCATTGGTATACACGTGTAGGCTAAAGGCTTATTTCTTTAAAAAAATCCAATGTCATGACTTTCTAGATATGAACTGTAGCATATTTAATCCAGAATATTTCTATTTAGAAGAGAAAATAATTCTGATTCTGATGATGAACAACAGGAACACTTACAGCACAAAAACTGCCACTTACCGAGTACTAAATATATATTGGATATTGTGTAAGGTTCTTCCTCTACATTATGTTGTTTAATTCTTAAAACATCCCCTAAAGTAGGTGATATTATCCCCAATTTAGAGATGAGGAAATTAAAATGTGGAGTGGTTTTGTTGCTTGCCTGAACCTTAACACAAGTGGTAGATGTGGGATTCAAGCATTTTTCTAAATTGTAGGCTCTCCTCACTATGCTGACGAGAAAGAAATATTTAACTGAGTGGACATTTAACTTGAGATAAAATAGGTGCAGACTAGGAAGGAGACATTTCAAAGTGGAAGCAAGATGTTATCTTACAGATGTGGGGGCGGAGACCATCAGATGTGTTCGGGATGGTAATTAGAGCAATTTGATTAGGACAGAAGGGTAGTGAATGTGGAATACCCGAAGATCACATGGAAAAAAGTGGGAATGTGGCCAGAATATGGAGGCTTTTCAATGCCAAGTGATTGGACTTAACCTTATAGGTGATGAGGAACTATTATTTTTGAGCCAAAATATTCCACAGAGAAAGAGATTTTAAGAATTCATTTTTAGTATGAGTTGGAGTGAGGAGAAACTACAGGCGGGAGAAAAGGTAAGGAGCATGTGAAATAGTCTTGCCTTGAGATGATAAGATAAAGAATCAGGATGATGGGAGTAGAAGTAGAAAGGGAAGGACAGTTAAGAGAGGAATCAAGAATTGACAAAACCTGATGAGTGGGTATGAAGGGAAAGGGAAGTGAAGATGCCAACTTCAGAATTTGGATCAAGGAGCCCTGGAGAAAAGAAGACTCCTTGACTGATCATGGGAATTGATAAAGGAGAGTAGCTTTATCAGCCAAGGTAGCAAGACTGATTTGTTACCTGCATTGAGATACTGCAAAAACTGCAAGTAAAAAAGGCCAATAGACAGTTGAAAACGTGAAAACAAACTTTGGGCATGGGAAAGGATGTGAAGATACTTTGTGATTACCTGAAAACTACCAAGAGAACCACAAAGAAGGACACTCATGAAACCTACAAGCTTTATGTAATAAAATGAAGAACACCTGGTGAATGAAACAAGGTTTCTGAATTTGTGTCATGACCACATTAAAACAGGAACCAGTGTGCCTAGGTCAACTTTTGTTTTAACATCTTTATTGAGATATAATACACAAACCATAAAATACACCCCTTTAAAGTGTCCAATTCAACGATTTTTAGTATATCCACAGAGTTCTGCAACCATCACCACAATGAATTTTTGAAGATTTTTATTACCTTTCTCCCACAGAAAAAGTTCTCATACCCATTAGCAGTCAGTCCCCATTCCAACCCGCCTACCCCCAGCTCTAGGCCACCACTAATATATTTTTCTGTCTGTATAGATTTCTTGCCTGTTCCAGACATTTCATATACAGAGAATCATACATGTGTGGTCTTTTGTGACCAGCTTCGTTCACTTACCGTAATGTTATAATGTTGTAGCTGTGTAACATGTATCAGAACTTCCTTCCTTTTCACACTGAGTAGTAGTCCATTCTACACATATACCACATGTGATTTTTTCCATTTATCAGTTGATGGGCATTTATGTTGTTTCCACTTTTTTGGCTATTATGAACAATGTTGCTATGAGCAGTCAGGTACAAGATTTTTTGTGGATGTAGGTTTTTGTTTTCTTTGGGTATATACTTAGCAGTGCAATTTCTGGGTCATATGGAACTCTGATTTTAACATTTGAGGAGATGCCAAATTGTTTTCCTAACCGACAGTAGCATTTTCTTTTCCCACTAGCAATGTATAAGTTTCCAATTTCTTCATAATCTCACCAACACCTATTATTGTCTGAGTTTTGATGGCCATCCTAGTGAGTGTGAAGTGTTATCTCATAGTGGTTATAATTTGAATTTCCCTGATGACTAATGATATTCAGCATCTTTTCATGTGCTTATTGACCATTTGTATATCTTTGCAGAACTGTCTATTCAGATCCGTTGCCCATTATTTACTTGGGTTGTTGTTTTATTGTTGAGTTGTAAAGATTCTTTATCTGTTCTGGATACCAGTCCCTTGTAACATATGTTCTGCAAATATTTTCTCCCATTTGTGGGTTATCTTTTCACTTTATTCATGGTATCAGTGGTACAACAGAAGTTTTAAATTTTGATATAGTCCAACTTATCTACTTTTTTCTTTTGCCACTTGTGACTTTGGTGTCATATCTGAAAAAAACATTGCCTAATCCAAGGCCACAAAGACTTACCCTGTATGAGTTCTTCTAAGAGTTTTATCTCTTAGATTTAAATCTATGATCCATTTTGAGATAATTTTTGCATACAGTATAAGGAAGGAGTCCAATTTTATTCTTTTGCATGTGGATATCCAGTTGTCCCAGCATCATTTGTTAAAAAGCTATTCTTTCCCTATTTGCACCTTTGTCAAAATTCAATTGATTATCAACATAGGGATTTATTTTTGACTCTCAGTTCTATTCTGCTGATCTACATGCTTATTCTTTTGTTTTGGTTTGGTTTTTTTTGGTGAGGAAGATTGTCCCTGTGCTAACATCTGTGCCAATCTCCCTCTATTTTGTATGTGGGATGCCGCCACAGCATGGCTTGATGAGTGGTGTAGGTCTGCACCTGGGATCTGAACCTGTGAACTCCAGGCTGCCAAAGTGGAGCACACAAACTCAACCACTACGCCACCGGGCCTGCCCCATATGCTTATTCTTATACCAGTACCACGCTCGCTTGATTACTGCAGCTGTTCAGTAAGTTTTGAAATTGGCAACTGTGAGCCTTCCAGTGTTGTTCTTCTTTTCAAGGTTGTTTTGTCTAGTCTGGGTCCCTTGCATTTTCATATAAATTTTATGATCGGCTTGCAAATTTATTCATAGAAGTCAGCCGGAATTTTGTTCGAGTTTGCGTTGAATCTGTAGGCTTGTCACAACGTTAAGGCTTCCAATCCATGAACGTGGGATGTTTTCCTGTTTATTCTGTTCTTTAATTTCTTTCAACAATATTTTGTAGGCTTCCGTGTACAAATCTTGGACTTCTCGTTAAATTTGCTTCTAATTATTTCATTATTTTGTTGCTGTTGTAAACAGAATTTTTTTCTTATATCATTTTGATTTGTTCATGGTAAGTGTATAGAAATACAACTGATTTTTGTATGTTCATCTTGGATCCTACAAACTTGCCGAATTCAGTTATTAGTTCTAGTAACTAGAACTAGTTATTACTAGTTTTACTTCTTCCTTTCCAATCTGGATGCCTTTCCTTTCTTTTTGTTGTCTATTTTCCTGGCTAGAACCTTTGTTACAATGTTGAATGGAAGTGATCAGAGCAGATATCCTTGTCCTCTTCTGATCTTTAAGGGAAAACTTTCAGGTTTTTACCATATGATGTGAGCTTTGGGTTTTTGTAGATGCCCTTTATCAGGTTGAGGAAGTTCTTTTCTCTTCCTTGTTTGTTGAGTGTTGTTAACATGGAATGCTGTGGGATTTTGTCAAATGCTTTTCTGTGTCTATTGAAACGATCATGTGTTTTTTCTCCTTTATACTATAATTATGGTGTGTTGTGCTGACTGATTTTCATATGTGAAACCAACTTTGCATTCCTGGGCTAAGTCCTACTTGGTCATGGTGTATAATCCTTTTTATATGTTTCTGGGCTTCATTTGCTTATATATTG
Organism: Tapirus indicus; assembly: GCA_031878705.1. Taxonomy (NCBI): domain Eukaryota; kingdom Metazoa; phylum Chordata; class Mammalia; order Perissodactyla; family Tapiridae; genus Tapirus; species Tapirus indicus. The sequence continues at coordinate 4,297,764 of CM062930.1, read as the reverse complement.
TTGAGGATTTTTTACCTCTATATTTGTAAAATACCTGGCTGTAGTTTTCTTTTTTTGTTATGTCTACCTGGTTTTAGTAAGACTGGCCTTATAGAATGAGTTGGAAAGAATTTCCTCTTCCATTTTTCGGAAGTGTCTGTGGAGGATTGGTATTAATTCTTCCTTAAATGTTTGTTATAACACCCAATGAAGCCAAATGGGCCTGGGAAGTTAACATTTAAGACTGGTTTTTCTTACCTGTTTGCCAATTCTGGACACAAGAGTGAAATACTTAGTAGGTTACACCAAGTCCATGTGTATATCTGAGATAATAATATAGGGAAGGCTTTTTTAATTCAGGAATTTATGAAAATTAAAAAAAAATACGTTGAGAATGACCAAATCTGTTCAGGATGATAAATGGCACCATTGTGGCTAAGAGCCTTTCCTCTTTCCTGGTCTTGATTTCTATTATTCTGTTTCCCAGCTGTGCTCTTCCGTGCTTCTCTACTGAAATTAGGGCTTTCCTCTGAGATGGCCATTATTTTGAATTAAAACATCTCTTGGGTCTGTTAGGCACTTGCTCAAAGTTAGCTTTAAGGACAAAGCATTTATCAAAAACATTCTAAGGAGGTCTAAGGTGACAATGACAGAATTTTGTAATTTTGGTTTTTGGTATAAGTAATTATGAGTAAATCCAGATCTGATTATATTAGCTTTTAATATTACTAAGGCAATAGGAAAAAAAAGATATAGAAAGGCAAGTAGTTTGTGCTGCCTTTCCCATTATTTTTTTCTTCAGGCTCTAGGAAAATACTTCTTTGATGACTGAATCTCTGTGAACTGTAGAAGTCTAGGAGTTGGCTCACCGGTTAAGGATAAGAGGATCCAGTGAAGATGAAAGCCAGGGGATCAGAGGATGGCTCAGAACTGAGGATTAGCCCCAGGAGGAAGAAAAGACAAAATCGTCAAGGTTGGTGAACTGTGGAGAGTGAAAAAGTAAAATGAGTGGTGCCAAAGTGGGAAGGATTGCAGATGTTTACGTCATAATATTGAAACTGATTTGAGAAATTTCTAAAATAATAAAGACTAAGCACGAGTGTCGTAAGGAACTATAAGGTTTACATTAGTTGTTACTGAGAGTAAAAAATATTTCTAAAAATTTCAAATGTGCAGGACGTGGAAGAACAGAGAAGGCACACTGTTGTGGTTTGCAGTCGTGCACCTGTGTGCGTGTGTGGCTTTGGGTGTAATTCAAAACAAAACCAAGTAATGAATCTAGTGGTTTATATTTCTGAAAACAAACTTGGCTAATTACAAGTTCCTATATATGTTTTGTGGGTAAGTCTTCATGGAATTGAGTTGACTAGAGAAAAGTTTCCATATAAGCAATCACTAACACAACACCTGCATCATTTTTACTACCTTTTTCTTAATGCTGGCTTTGAGCTTCATAAACATTGAAGTTTTTGTAAGGCCTGTAATCCACAGTATGATCTCACTAGCTGTTGGGTGTAATCTGTATCATTTAAGTAACTTAAAATACAAGCAACATTTGTTTTATTTGGAAGAAAAATATGATTTCAAACTTCCAAGTAATTATAATAAGTAAAGAGTAGAAACTCGGAATGTGTAGAACCATCAAGATCATCTGCTCCAGCCTTCCTATCGATGCATGAATTCCAGTAATAAAATTCCTAACAAGTGTTCATTTAGTCCCTACTTGAACTCATCTCCTTTGGGTAGACCACTATCTAATAAGGCAGCCCATTCTATATTTTTGCAGCTCTGATTGTTATAAATTCTGCCATATTGCCTTGCCTTAGGTCCTCCCCCTCCATGTAAAAACATCAAGTTCCTGTATCGTTCTTTTTGTGACATAGTTGCTGAAACTGCTGCTATTCAGATTATATTTCTCAGAATTTGAATTTGATGACCTTTACTTTAACGGCATACTTTAGAAATCAGAACTAAAGCTACTTTTGAAAAGGTTGTTAAATTAAATGGGGTGGTGGGGCGCCAGAAGGATGCTAATAGTGGTTTCATTAACCAGCTTTTGCTATAGCAACAAACATCACCAAAATCCCACGTCTACCTGTAACAAGCATTTACTGCTTGATGACCTTGCTTGAGGGCTGTGGGCGTCCACAGCAGGTAAACGGGGCTTCGTTCAGCCTCAGGAGTCTTTCATTCTGGGACTCAAGCTGAAGGAGCAGCTACTGTCTGGGACCACTCTTTCCCATGAAAACATGAGACAGAAGCTTAAGTGAGCAGGCAGAAACACTCGATAATTCCTATACCCTCTGGCTGTAAGTGGCATGCTCTCACTTCCGCCCATGTCCTGTTGGTTAAAGAAAATCCGTTGGCCAAGCCCCAAATGCTTCTACTTACCTAGAGACACGGCAGAGGTCCCAGGGCAAGGGTGGGAGTGTATAAACCTGCTACAAAGAGAGAGTGACGGTTGGGGGCTTTTATCTAACCCAGTGCAGTTCTTTTCTCACCTTTTTTGTATTACTAATATGTTTTGCAATAAATATCAGTTACTTTCATAATTAGAGAACAGTAACATTGTTAAAGCATGATAATTTCTTTAAAGTAGGGCATATTTTAAAATGCTACTGGGACTGGCCTGGTGGCATAGTGGTTGGGTTCAGCTCACTCCACTTCGGCGGCCCAGGTTCGTGGGTTCAGATCCTGGGCGCAGACCTACACCACTCATCAGCCATGCTGTGGCAGTGACCCACATACAAAATAGAGGAAGATTGGCACAGATGTTAGCTTACGGCTAATCCTCCTCAAGCAAGAAAAGAAGAAGATTGGCAACAGATGTTAGCTCAAGGAGAATCTTCCTCAGCAAAAACAAAAAAAACAAACCAAAAATGCTGTTTATCTTTACACTCTGATACTCATTCATATATTTAAAAAAAATCTAATTGACATAATTTGCCTATGCAGCATTTCTACTGTTTTGATATTTATAGTTTCTTAACTGCGTATTAAAATTATCTAGGAAATGGGAGTCAGACAGACCAGGGATAGACTGATGATGGATTCTGAACAAGAAATAAAGTCGAGCAAGGTGGTCCAATTGTCCACACTGTGATCTGGGAATACGAAGAGGTTAGAGATGACGTGGAGGTGTCTGCCCCCCACTACTTCAAGGGTGCAGGGGTAGTAGCAGATCAGTTTTCATATTCTGTTCTTCCCCCATATACACTATTTCTCCATTCAAAAAGAAAAATCTAGCTAATGAAGACAGAGTCACCAACAGTCTTGGAAGGTCAAGTTCTGTCTTTTTTAAGGGCCCTGCCAGTCGGCTGTAGCCATCATTGTGGTGTTTGCTCCTGGTTGGGTTTCGCTTGCCTGTATTTTTCCTGAATATGTCACCAGCTGGCTGGGCTTGCTAGGGATGTCCTCCATGGCTGTATCTCTTGTTGACCCCCAGCTCTCTGAAGTTCCACGGAATTCAGGAAACTCCCTTGAAGCTCCATGGTTAGACAAAGCAAGGAGATAGGATAAAGTTCTTTGACTTCTTCTCTCTCAGTGAGCTGGAGAATGTTCTAGTTGCAAAAGTCAAGTATCCCTGTAGCATCAGTATTTCACTGAGCATGCAAGTTCCTTCATGGGAAATCGCGAAATAAACTTTAAAATAAACTTTATCTCCTGCTGAAACATTAAACATGCTCAATGAAGACAGTGTTTCCTCTGCCACTGGATGAAAATTCTGATGGGCCTGATGACTTTTCTGCTAACTCTTATGTAACAGAAAGGCCCATATCACTTTAATTCTCAATAAAGTTTCAGTTCAACAACTTAAAATGTCAAATGTCAGAAAATCGTCAATATTCGTAAGCTGACTTAGAGTTAAAATCTTCCTCCTTCTCTCTGTTGGGGCCCTGATAAGTGTTCCTGTGAGACAGAAAGACTGTAAGAGAGAATGAGAGACTCTTTCTTTTCCTGCCAAGAATTTCTTCTTCTCCAGTTTGTTAAACACAGTCTTTAATCACAACAGGTGCCATGTGTATGACTAGAGGCTGGTTTAATTCAAGAATTAAAATACTAAAAATGCCATGTATAACGCTATTTGAAAAGTGAAAGCTACATAATGAGAAACTTGTTTGTGAAACACAATTTCTAATTGTAATCCATGTCACCTTCCTGTTTTAAACTCAAACGAGAGTTATTATACGAGGTAAAATGTCAAGGCAGCTGCCAGGACTGGATGCCCATTTGAAGACTTTAAGACTAGAAACAACTTCTTAGAAAAAGCATGTCATAAACAAGGTGCACAGCCCATGATTCCACGTCTGTCTGCTGGGTGGGTTCCGTGTGTTTATAAAGCATCCCTTTTCTAAGAGAGCTGCCACTGTCAACCAGGCCTCGTCAACGCCCATCTGTGCAACTTCCCCACCAAGATGCCTGGTTGGAATGAAACCTCTGGTGTCCTGATGCCTGTGAATTTTTCACATTCAGCTTCAGAATATGTGCTGTACTGGTCCGGTTATACATCACTAAGAGCACCGTGAGCTTTTTATGTGACATTTTCATGCCCCAGCTCCTTTGCTTTCTTCTTGGTCCTCTGGCAAGATCATAATTATGACTGTGTGTGTTGGGTGTACATTTCTAGCTTACATGTGTATTTTGTTACTCCAGCATCAGAATATTGTAAACATAGTTGCTGAGAAATATCTTTAAAGTCTTATTGCATTTAGGATTTATGGTAAATTCAAAAGGGGTTAATGATATTACATTTTTCTTAAAGTTTTGAGGACTCTGTAATCAAAGTCTTATTTTCCGTAGGGTCTGCTCTAATATGAATTATTAGGCCAGAGTTGGTATGCAATAAATAATAAAGCCAGGACCTAAAAAGAGCTTTCTAGCAAGCAGTCTAACATATCAACTTTTGCTGCCCAACCCAATTCCTAAAAATTTTTTAAAAGCCTCATAATGAAAATAGATAAATAAGACTGAAAAAAATCCCAGCAGAGGCCGGCCCAGTGGTGTAGTGGTTAAGTTCGCATGTTCTGCTTCAGCAGCTGGGGTTCAGAGGTTTGGAACCTGGGCGTGGACCTACGTACCGCTCATCAGTGTCCCACATGGGCAGTGTCCCACATCCAAAATAGAAGAAGATGGGCACAGATGTTAGCTCAGGGCTAATCTTCCTCATCAAAAAGAGGAGAACTGGCAACGGATGTTAGCTTAGGGCCAGTCTTCCTCACCAAAACTCAAAAAAAAAAAAAAGAAAAAAACCCAGCAGATACATACAATCTAGATGGAGCAAAAATGTATAGAAAAGCTATTTTGCTTTCTTTGAAGAATTCCTTGCTAGAAGAGAAGATTATAAAATTGTCTTCTTTCTGGATCTCTCTTTCTTCCCTCTCTCCCTCTGCATTATTTAGGATTAGATTTAGCAGCATGCTGTAGAGAACCCCAAACTAGCCTGACTTAGACAAGACAGACATTTGTTGCTCTGCCACAAGCAAGTCTCGAGGAGGCAGCCCTGGGCTGGGGCATCAGTTCCTCAGGGAGCGGCTCTTTCCAGCTCCCTGCCTTGCTGTCCTCAGGATGTGGCCTTAGTCCCCTTAGTCCAAGTCCTTGGCACGCATGTTCCTGACAACAGGAAGTGAAAAGGATGAAGAGAGGGAGTGCAAAGAGCAGGAACCAGTTATTAAGTAAGGGAGGGCCTGGAAATTGCCACAGCTTCTCTCCCGTTGGTCATGACTTAGTCACATCTACCAGCAAGGCAAGCCGCAAAGTGTAGTTTTTATTTGGGGCAGCCATTTGGGGCGGCTGTGTACACCAGCACAAATGCTACCTGTGTCTAGAAGGAGAGAGTGTGGTTTCTACTGCCCGCCCTTCTTTTGGAGACACTATGAATCGTACTTAGCAACAAGGGTTCAAATACTGATTTTGCCACATCTCTCTCAGCCTGAGCTCCATCGTATGTGAGATGGGGAAATACTACTTTCTCAGAGTTATTGTAAGGTTAAAATGCAAGACTGTGTGTAAAATATTGAATAAAGAATTATTTAATCAGTTAATAATGGAAGTGATTCTTTGTATTATCGGCACATGCCCTCCTCCCTTGTTCCTCCCTGTCCTGCTGGTTCAGAGTGGTTTTCTCTGCTTCACCTCTTTCTGCTGCCCGCTCTGCATCCTTCTTCTCTCTAACACCCTGGCCCTCTGTCTCCTTGATCATGGCCTCCTCTCTGCTCTGTCCTCCCTTGTCTCCCTCTCTCCCCTCCAGCCCCTCCTCCTCCACATTTTGCTGTCTCTCCTTCCTCCTGCTTCTCCCCTGCCCCCCACTCCTCTCTCTCCGTCCCTTCCTCTTGCTTCTCCCTCTCTCTCTTTCTCTATAACTCCTTGCTCCTCCCTTCCCCCATCCTCCTGGCCCAATCTCTCACTTCCCTCCCTCTTTCCTTCCCCCTCCCTCCAGTTATTGGATAGTAACTCTTGTGATGTGAGTCACTGGAGAGACCAAGTATAAGAATAAGATAACAAAATACTGCCCTGCAGCTGCTCACGGAGTAGGTAAACACACAATTCCAAAAAACGTGTTTTAGTAAATGTGTTGGAGTCCAGGATCTACAGGCTTAAAGTCCATTTAGGGGTAGCTGTCTGGGGGGCTATCATGAAAGGTGACATCTGTACTGGATCTTGAATGCTGGTTGGGATTTATGCCCCCTGCTGAGGAATGTGTGTGTGTGTGTGTGTGTGTGTGTGTGTGTGGGAAGACAAAGGTCACAGCTCGCACAAATAGACAGAGAATTGTGATTGGGTCATCGCAGACATTTGGCAGAGTTAGAAAGTAGGGTTCGTGGGGGCCCTGACGGGAGTGCACAGGAGCCTAGTTCTGAAGTCGTTATGCACTAAGCAGAGGAGTTTAGACTTTCTTCTCTGGAGCAGAAGCTGGCAAACTTTTTCTGTAAAATGTCAGAGAGGAAATGGTTTCCACTCTGTGACCCATGTAGTCTGTCTCAAGTAGCTATCAGCTCAGCCCTGTGGTGTGAAAGCAGCCCTGGACCATATGGATGGTGCATGGATGACACATACAGACAATATAGACAGGGTTGGGTTTGGCCTATTGGCCATTACTTGCACTGCCCTATTGAGAATCTTGCCCTTCACCTGTTTTTGATAAGTAAGAATTATTGGCAAACTGATACTCCCGTTAATTTAAGCATTGTCGAGGGCTGCTTTTGCGATTTTGTGACAGAGACTGTACAGACCACAAAACCCAAAATACTGCTATCTGCCCTTTGACAGAAGAAGTTTGCCAGCCCTTGCTCTAGACTTTGGGTATTTAAAGCTGTGACATAATGACTGGAGTTTTAAAAAATTATTCTGGAACTATTATGGAGAATGTCTTGGAGTCAGGAAACTGTCAGAAAGCTTTGTGGCATAGATAATAGAGACTGAAGACATTGGCTGTGTATAATTATAATTAGAGACACAGGAAGAGTCAAGGTTTTGTTTTTAGGGGATAAGAGGAAAACTGACATTTATTAGAAAACATAATTGAGAGGGAAACACGTTCACCCATTTGCATGTATAGAATTTTGCATGTATGGAAATCATCTAAGTCATCTATGTGGCAGGGAAAAGCATTCTATCAAAAATGATAATATTATCTCTTGATCGATCGAGAGTCAATGTAAATCACTTTGCAATTGCACTTTTAATTTAGTTTATATTCTTAAGCCCCAAAGAAACTACATTTCTGCTATAATGTAGGTACTTCTGTTTAGAGGATAAATAACTTACTAGGATCTATTTGAAACTAAGGTATAAACACTTGAGTTTTCCAAAGGTAAAGGCTACAAAATTTCATGTAGGTGAATGTCCTAGAATGCAAATATTAATATTCTTTTCAAAATTGTGTGGTTGATTTTGAAATGGAAATGTTGGTTCTGGCAGTTCTTCCTAGGAGCGTATTATATTATTCCAGTTTTTTCATGCTCCTTCCAACATGCTAGCACCAGCAGGGCAGTATTCCTCTCTAGAGACCTCAGTTTCAGCTCCAGCATCCTCTACCTAGCTTCTCCCCAAACTCCAGGGGTCATAGCTGCGTCTTGCAGTTGCCACAGCTGCGTCTTGCAGTTGCCACCTCTGTTTGATACCATAGTATTTCTTTTTTATCTTTTTAGTCCTTGGGTGCCTAATTATCATTTCTTTGTATCTGATTCCCTTGAGACACCAACTAGTGTGGCTCTGTCTCCTGATAAGCGCTGACTGACACACCCACCCTCTCCAGTCCCCAACATTTACGTCACGGGGATGGAGGGGTGCTTGATGGTGAATTCTCTTACCTGTTGTGCTCTGTGGGGCTGGGGCAGAGGGGAAAGGTCCAGATCTTTTACTGGGGCTGGAGGTCAATAGTAGGATCATTTCTGAGGAGATGTGCTAATGAGTGAAGAGAATCATGTCTAAGAAAGTCATCAAAGCCAAAGGCTTGAGTCAGATATTCTTGAGTGCTGGAATGGCTCTCAGAAAGCCCTGTGCTGCCATGTGTCAAGAGCTGCAACACCCAGAATTGAGGATTGATTTTCCGGGGTATTAGGAAACATCTAGGAAAGTGCTGAGGACAGTTCTTCCCCAGTGACTTGTATTTGGGAAGCAGGGAGTACAGAGTCATTATGCCCAGAATAGTTAGTAGTGGGATTTGGGGGGTAGGGGAAAACACAGGAGGATATAACACCAACCATTAGAGAAGTAAGGACAGAGAGACCCAATGGGATCCTGATGGGCTTCTGGGCATCTTGGGACCTGGGATTGCAGTGGTGACCCATGCCCCATCAAGTTCTTTGTTTGCGGTTAAGATTGTGTGTCCTCATTGATGTGACATAGCTAGTGTCTTTTTGCCTAGGTCTCTTGGAGTCTTTCCACCAATCAGCATTGCCTTTGGGACAAGCTCAATGACCGAAAATAAAAGTTCTTAGAAATTTAGTATCTACAAGGATAATCCCAAAGGACAGTCAGTTGGAGCCGGGAAGAGAAGCCAGTCTGTATACACATTAAAGATGGAGGATTAATGCTGTTAATTGAATTCCTATAGATGCTATAGGCCAGTTTTTGGGGGTATCTCCAAAGGAAGAGAATGCCCTACAGGAGTTAAGAGGCATGTCTATTGTTTGAACATTTTAATTAACATTTAATTTAGTGTAGCTGATGACTCCTAACAAGTGTTTCAAACCAATATTTACAATGACTGCTATCCATCAGTAAGGTAACTTGGAGTTTTTGTGGTTTATGATCAAATGGTTTGAGATGGTTCATGATAACTTATAGACACAGGGATCTATATGAAATTGACTGATTTTACATTTTCCTGAGTGGGAGATTCTATAATTAAAATATATAAGTCAGTGTTCAACTCTTAAAAATATAGATAATAAAAAGGAGTCAAATATCTTGTCCATGCAAATAATCATAAAACTATAAATTGATGAATTTTCATCATAACATTTTAAGTTAGATTCCTGAAATTTCTTCTTATTACCCAAGCTCATATCTATTTGTTTACATTTATATCTTTCTTTACTAGACTACAGTCTCTATAGGGGCAAGGTGAACATTTTGTATTTCTCTCTATTCCTAGTCCTCAGCATAGCTCCCAGTTGTTAACTTTTTGAGTTAAATGAGTGAACTTGAGAAAGTATTGTCCTATAGAATCTATAAGTGGTTTGACTTTTTAAGGCTAGCTTATAAATACATATTAACATATGATGTTATTGAATTATGGTAATAGTAGTGCTATAGCAACAACAGAACGACACCACCACTAACAATAAGCAAAAGAAAAGAGTTTTTTGAGCACCTTTGTCCCCATAGCCACCAGCCCTCTGGCACTTGGTCATAGGTGGATAGAATGACCAAGGGCACACTTGTTACACTGGAATTCTCCAATTTCTGGCTGTGTGCCAGGCTGTCAATCGTGCCGATAGGACTTTCACAAGGTAGACAATGTTGCTAAAAGAAAAAAGCAGAGAAGTATTTGAAATGAATATACATCATTAATTTATCTTAGATATTTATTTTAAAAAATCTAACTGTGCAATAATTCTTAACTAAGTGTTCTCTATACAGATTTTTTCTATCCAAATAGATTTCAGTAAAATTTTTGAGATTGAGTTTTTGGAGGAAATTGTCCCTCGATTCTCACTATCAACAACTTGGGCACTGAATTATGTACAAAACATAAATAGCCAATAGCAATAAATATTTTATATTGTACTTTATTGAATGTAGCCCAACAGTATAAAGGCGTTATGGATAATTATGAAAAAGAGGGCAGTAGATATGGGGAAAGGATGAGAAAGAACATTCTAGAAAATATTCTACATAAGTATATCAAATAATTACTTGAAATAAAAGCAATGAGTATTTTTAAAGAATGGAACCGAAAGTTCTAATCCATATGTGCTATAATGTTATTTTCTGTTTTCTTTGAGAAAGAATAAGTAACTTAGCATGTACTTCAGCAAAACAGAAAGTATTCAGATATTGGAAACAGTTTATAAACTTATAAGTGAATAAGGAAAGAGTAATTTAAAAGTTAGATTTTTATAAGCTCAACCTACAAGCTAAGACTGTTCCCCTTCCTGCCTCTCCCATTAGCCTCTGGCTGTTACTGCCATACACCCTTGGTGCACATCAGCCAATCTTTGCACCTCACCTGCTAATTCCTAACCACATCCAACAATGGCTACTGCACATAAGTTTTCTTACCTGAAATGGCCTTCTCTCTAGTTGGAACAGTTCACTCACATCAGGAAATATCAAAATAAGATGAATAAAGGAATTCTAATTAATGCTATGGTTTTTCCATCCTGAAATACTTAAATGTAAATATATATGGGAAACTTTGATGTGGGGCTTTCCTGAGTACAAGTCCACAGATTGGCAGTCCAGTTGTCTTTCTTCACTGAATCACACCCATATACGTACCCTATGATTTCTAAGTTCAAAATTCTTCAAGTTAAACTAGAACTGAAAGGCACATGTGCAACAGTTGGAGCGCAGAGTCTTCCTAGGTTTTAGGAATTTCCCCTAAAGCGTTTTAAATTGTTTATCTTCCAACTAATTGAACAGTATTCTTTTGAGCAACTTTGTGTTTACAAAGTATTAAGCTTAGTTTTCATAGTAATAACTCTATCTTTAGGTACTCAACCCATCTGTTCATTTAGTTAAATTTTCTAACCATAACAAGTACAAATGGCACATTCATATTTGGGACTAAAGGTAATGCACTCTTGGTAAACTCATATTTCTACAGGTGGGAAGAGAATTCTCTGGGCCAAATGGAGACCAGATTAGTGGCAGTGTGTACCCAGGGTGTCACCAACATCAATCAAGTTGTTTTAGACAGGGAATGGAGGGCATCCAGTGAAGGCAAATCAGTTAAAAACTTCTCCTAGAGTAGCCACTTGTTTTGCACAATTTAGCAATCTGGAAAATAATATATAAATGTATTTAACATTTAGATAGTATAGACAATCTAAGAATATTGAGGAAAATAAACTGTATGAATTGTGTAAGTCTTTAACATACATGTTTCTTTCTAAAATACAATTTAAAATTCTTTTTTCTGTATGGCAGAAGATGTGATATTTTAATTAAATTAATTTTATATCAGATGAGTCTATAATTCCATGTGGATGCATATGATTAATACAATAAATGTAATCATTTGGGCGCATCATTTTTTGAGTACCTATTTTAGATAAGTGAAAAGAAAAACAAGAACTTATTAAGATTATTTACGATTCACTAAAATCATATGACAAAAAGGGCGAAGTTTGTTACCTAATACAAATTTCTAAATGTAGACTCACATCCTGGTAATGTAAATATCATTAGAGATTTTGGTTGAAATTCTTTTGGACTATCAGGACCCTAAATCATATGCAGATGACATATACATATAATATGCAAGCTAAATTGAACAAAATATTCAAACTCTATTACTATCTAATTCTTGTTGAAAGATGTTTTCCAGTAATTGAGGTGTCTTTTTTTCTACCTATAATTCTCTAGCTTTCTTTTTTGCCTATTTTTGCCTATATAACCTATATTTCTCATTATCATGGTCCCACTAGGGTTTTGGTTTTTTCTACTCTTTTTCACAGGGTAGCCCTAGGCATATTATGAAGCAGGTGAAGTATGTCAGCACTGTTAGAATCAAGGGAAGCTGTTGAGATTCTTCTAGCATTCCCAATGAGTTTATTGAACTAATGCATAGTCATTGTTTCCATTTGAGAGACTGTAGATAATTTAGATACATTCAATGATGTATTTTCTGTGTACCATTAAAGCCATTTTGGGGTAGGGTGAAGACCTAAAATTGTTCCTAATTTGAAAATATTTTTTTACATAAATTAGTTCAGATTCTCCAGTACTTTTCATCATGATGGTTTGATTTTCAGAGCCTTCTCTTGATGGTTTTCGACTATTTCAGATTCAAAGAGATGATGGAATGTGGCAAAAATATATTGAACTCAGTGATTCAACACACTGAGTCATTTATCCCTTACTCTCGACCTTGTATCTCAGTCTGGTTCCATTCCGTCTGGTTCTGCATCTACGTTTTCAGCCTATTCTACACGAGGCATTCTCACAGATACTGGAAGCACAAAGTGAAATAGACAAGTGTCCTAAACTGGAGGATCCTTAAGGAGGAAGAGCATGTTCCAACCAGGAGAGGCAGATGACACACCCCTCATCAGCCCCCGGCACACCTTAACCTGGCCGGGAGAACAAGGATGATGTTTACGTAGAACATTTCCATCCATATTGTAAATATTAGGAAACTGTTACGGGAAGAGACAGCGGGACAGTTGCCAACAAGCATTCTCATATACCGTTTTGAAGATGGCTTCCGTGCCGTGTGAAGATAGCACTGAATCTTGAGGGATGAAGAGGGATTGGCCAAATGAAGGATGTGAGGGTGGGTAGGAGGATGGGAGGTAGGGTGGAAATGAGGACGCTTTCATACAAAAGGAAGACAGAAGCTTGCATTAGGCATTATGACGCATGGACTCATTGCATGAAAGTTGATGAATGGTTTTGGCAGGTGAAGAATGAGGAAAATATTACCCTCTTTGCCTACCTCACAGGTTTATAGTATCATCCACCTCAAATGGGATCCTGTGTGGAAAATCATGTATTAAAAAACACTAAATTGCAATATTATTATACTATTCAGCTTTAACATTGACATTTTAGGTTCGGAAAATGTTATAGGTCAAGTTTATGAGTAAATATTGGAATATTAAAGAAAACATTCAAAGAGAAATAGTATTTGAGGATTTGTAAAATTGTGTGGTGTGTGTTTTGGCTATTACATTTTAAACAAAATGATAGGAGCAGTAGTGATTGTCTTGCTTTCATTTCTGCTTTTTTCAAAAATGTATGTAGGATTTTTCTTTTGTACACATTTATTTTCTTCATATTTTTGATCAAAGAAGGTACTCAGGATGTAATATAAGAGCTACTTTTTGGAGCATATCCGTAAATCATTCTGGGGATGGAACAAGGACCCATACATCAAGTTGACAAGGTTGCTGGCATTATTCACTGGGAATTCCTGTATTCAGATGCAAAGGGTTCTAGAAGAGAGTTTACTTAGACAGAAAGGCTTCCCTGATACATGATTATAATGTTCTTTTGGATTGCTAAAGTTTAAAATGTTAGCACATTGCAGGTTTCAACCTCATATTTCAGTATGAACACCACAAGTAAGCATAATGGACTTGAAATATTATGATCCAGCGATATATCATTATTTTTGAATAGTTAGGAAAGAGGTATATTTTGTTTTTGTTACTTTTTTGCTGAGACTAATTTTACAATTATTTTAAATGAAATGGTATCAGGTATTATTGCACTAATGTGGGTAAATATGGAAGAGGATTTAATGAAATGAAACTGGATCCATTGATAAAGTGTTGGAGTGATTAAGGATAATAATTTACTCATTTTGAGATTTTGTATTCTTCTGTGACTTTTCTAAATTACAAAGCTGATTCTGGCACAATGTAGCAAATTTGGAAAACAAAGATAAGAAAAATAAAGGAATTAATATCATTGTCAATATCACCAGGCAGAAAACAAAAACTTTTTGGTACCTATCCAGTCTTTTTACAAAAAATAATTATTTTACTTATAAAATATACATTATTTTATGTAAAAATTGAATCATACTTTTTGAAAACTTGCTTTTTCACATCACTTATTGTACTGTTGTTTGATTTAATTTAAAAATACTTTAAAATCCTATTGAGAAGACATTATCAAAAGATTAAAAATTAAGGATCCAAAGCAAGGAGTGAATCTCTGAGATTTACTCTCTATTAAAATCATTTTTGAATCAATTTTAATACATATAGTTGGATAAAGGTATTTGCATTGTCTGTGATTTCTGATCAAATATTATTCAAAATCAGGTGTATGCTTATTAAAGCAACTTTGGACAAAATTCTGACTAACAGCTATAACAATTATTACCATTACTCACAACTTAATTTAATATTTTTTAAGTTATATATTTAAAGATTAATAATAAATTGAATTCTGGTCTTAGAATTTGTCCAATAGAGGTACAGTTTACCCAAAGCAAAGTCCGAGATTCAATGGTTTTCCTCTCCTTAGCCCTATAACAAATTTGTTATTTAGTTACGAACAAGAATTTATTAATTTTCTCTTGTAGTTCATGTTTGAACTGAGGATAATAGTGAACCACTGAGAAGATATTCGAAGGATTATCATTAATTAGATTTATTTGAGCTTAGATTTATATTTAGATAAAAATCTAACATAAGTATTTTTCTAAAATTATAATAAATTGAAAGATGGAGCAATAATTCAATTGCTATTTATCAAAATGCTTAATATTCAACAAATTCTTTTAAATTCCCAAGACCTGTAAACTGAGGTGGATGAATTGTTGGAGGATTCAGTAAGTTAACATAGAAATGTCTTTAGAATTCATCCTGGCACAAAGTAAGCACTCAATTAGCACTGACTATTTTAAATAATATTACATTTAAGAAATGAAATGTTATATACTTACATATGTGATAGACACATAAAACACACACACGCATACACATATATCCCAGATATAGCAAGAAGAGATTATTAGAAAAATTAGTTTATAGTAAATGAATAAAGAACAATAGATTTGAACTAAATTAAAATTAACAAAGAAGTTTATAAGTGATCATTTTACATTGAAAGTGAAGAGATAACCTTTTTTCTTATGAAATCTCTTTATTTAGCTATTTAAGAAATTTTTTTTGTTTTTAGAAATTACTCTCATTTCATAACATCTTACATTAAAAAATTATTATTACAGAAATGAGCTGGGTACCATTAAAGCTCTATTTGGCAGGCTGAGAGAGGCTCAGAGAGATTAAGTAATGTATCCAAAGAAACACAGCAAGTAGAGATTTGGATGCATGCAATCTGATTCTCAATCCCCTCCCTAGAAATAAACATAAAACTGCAAATGTTCTCTTTCAAAAGAACACCTACATAATTGGTCTACTCGTTTTTAAGTAATAGCAGTTGTATAACCAATGAATTAAATTCCAGCTTGAGACTCAATTATGAGCGTAATATGGTATTTCACCACCTTAAATTAACAATATTAAGAAGGGCTACTTGTGTTTCAAAATTTTATACATTTTTGAATTGAGCAGCAAATTTTAGCAATGTATTTAGATATTTTGTTCTACAGATTAGGAATAGAATTTTAATTAAGATTTAAAAGATGTCTTTCCTGAAAGAGTATAAAATTACGTTAGTATTTGCTAATTTTTGGTACCACTGAGAACAGTGGTTCATATGTAATTTTTGTCCACCATGCAACACCATACATGTAAAACCAATTTTTCACATTAAGATTCTCCTTGAAAGTGGTAATGACCTCCCACAGCACCTAAATCTATTTCTAAAACAGGTTATTATACCCATATAAGCAAATGTGTTCTAACAACAGCTTAAAGTCCTAACATACCTTTGAGCAGCAATGAACATCAGAGCCATAAGTCAACCTTTACAAAGACAAATACATCTGAATATAAATTTTTTTCCTAAAATAACAGTTTAAATAAATACAAGTGTACTGCAGAGTGTCTGGAAAACAAAGAAAATGTCTAAAGAAGGAGATATATATATATATATATATATATATATTTTTTTTTTGTGAGAAAGATTGGCCCTGAGCTAACATCTGTTCCAATCTTCCTCTTTTTGCTTGAGGAAGATTGTCGCTGCAGTAACATCTGTGCCCATCTTCCTCTATTTTGTACATGGGATGCTGCCACAGCATGGCTTGATGAGCAGCGTGTAGGTCAGTGCCCGAGATCCAAACCCGTGAATCCTGGACCACTGCCGAAGCAAATCACGTGAACTTAACCACTACACCACTAGGCAAGCCTGGAAATGTATTTTTCAAAATGGCCTGTAATACCATCACTCAGGAATAGCAACCTTTAAAATCCTTCTTCAGAGCTTATGTATTATGCACACATATTAAGTTTACATGGTAGGAATCATCATGTATATGGAATTTTGTGTGTGCTCTCTGCTTCTCTGAGTATTAACAGCAACCTACTCAAAATTCCATGTCTAGAAAGGAATGCTACCTGTGTGTTACAATCACTACTTTGCTTGTTTGGGGAAGGGAAGATCTCCTAATTTGTACTTTGACAAATGTGGCTGTTTTCCAGGCTGTACTGATCACAGAGATTGTGCAGACATGCATCATCACTTGCTAAGTGTTAAGTAGAGGAGTTAGTACAGAAAGTGACATACATAAAATATGGTTTGTTCTGCAGCATTTTGTCCTGCAGCAGGAGCAGACTTACATACATTTATTAGAAAGTTATAAAAACAATACAAAGCAAGACAAAAATCAGAGAGAAAAGCATACTGAAGAAAAGAGAAAAAGAGAGTAGCCTTCCTCCTTCCAAAACAACAACACACTCCCAAAAAGTAGAAAGGTCTTTACAACAAGGGCAAGGTTCAAGAAGATACTGAGTTATGAAGATGTCTTTATGGTAGTCATGAATTATATTTGCAAGTAGTTCCACTTCAACTCTTCCAAACACAAGGTAGGATTGTGCTTTCTAGGCCTTTCGTGGTTGGCTGGCACCATGTGATGAGTTCGGGCAAATGAGATGAGAGAGAAAGTGTTATGTGTCTTTTCCGGGGCATTTCACTCACTTGTGGTGCGGGGCCTTGGGCACCCTTTTTCCTCCCACACAGTGTTCAAGAATAAGCTGAACAGAGACCCCCTGCTCACCCGTGATGGGCATGTCACATAAAAGACAAGTAAACTTGAGTTGTTTTCAGCCACTGAGGTTTGGGGTTGATTTCACCACAGCATAATTTAGCTCATTCTTACTCGTAAAGTTATTTAGTGTTTATGGGTTTTGTGTACAACATTTTGGGATAGATATTGATTGAATATGTACTCTTCCATGTTTAATCATGGAAAAGACATAAGAAAGGTGTTTCAAGGGCCTGGACCCCTGGCCAAGTGGTTCAAGTTCCACACGCTCCGCTTGGGCGACCCAGGTTCATGGATTCAGATTCCAGGCGTGGACTTATCAGCCATACTGTGGAGGCATCCCACATACAAAACAGAGGAAGATGGGCACAGATGTTAGCTCAGGATGAATCTTCCTCAAGCGAAAAAAAGAAGATTGGCAGTGAATGTTGGCTCAGGATGAATCTTCCTCACCAAAAAAAGGGAAAAAGGTGTTTCAAGGGCCAAGGCAGTGGCAGGTTCAGTGAAGCCAAGGATGGTGGTAGATTGGCTTAAAACTACAGTTACCACACATCTCAGGCTTGGGGGACAGTCCCTGATTGTAGCTGTTGTCCTTGTGTAATTATCAGTAGTAACTTCTTTCCCTCTTGAGGTTCCTGGTTTGGATAATGAAGTATGCTGTAGATTTACAAAAACCACATGTTGACTTCTTTAGCCTTACCTTTTCCTATTGAGCAGGTTGTGTGATTTATTATTATTAACCTGATTGACATGTTTTGGTACACTTCCATATTAGTATTTTACTTTTCATATTTTATTACGCTATATCTCTCAATTTACTAGCTCCGTGTGTTTTCAATCACACACTATTTCTTTTCTTCTGAATTATCATGTACAAGTATTTCTTTAGCACCTTACTTTATATCATCTTGTAATAAACACAGTGAAATTTATTATTTCATGAAATTGTTATTAGTTTAGCCAGTAATCACTGTAACGACAAAGCAAATACCAATATAGAATTGTCTTCAACCCAAAAAAGCAAATGACACCCAATATTAGTCATTTAAGCTTTTTCAAAGTATTTTCTAGGGCTCTGGGTCTGACTAAATATATTGAACACCTCATTCTTTCTTTTCTTTTCGTTTTTTAAATTTTTACTCGGAAATTGCATCTATCTGTTTTAAAAATTTAGAAGCCATTCCAAAATTTTCTGAATCATGACTCTGGAAAATTGGGGGCAATTTGGAGAGAATAGTACAAACACAGTCCTATATTATAGACTTGAAAATGGGGTTATGATAGCATGAATTATTCAGATTAACTTCTCAAGTTCAGTTTTTTTCAGTGTAATTCTCTCAAATGCACTTTCTTTAACTCTTTACCTTTATTTCTAAATGTCTATAATGACTATCTATAGGAGTAACAATTTCATAATCTATATTATTCCTATTCTAAAGAAATCATCAAACACCTACAATCATATTGATGATAAACTTTTGGATTCTTGAAGAGAAATATCAAAAAGCCTGTGTTTTCTAAATAGTGTATTTTTAGCATACACTAAATTACCAGTATGTTTTTTCCAGTGCATACTAAGAAAAAAAC
This sequence comes from Tapirus indicus, assembly GCA_031878705.1. Lineage (NCBI taxonomy): Eukaryota > Metazoa > Chordata > Mammalia > Perissodactyla > Tapiridae > Tapirus > Tapirus indicus. Next base: position 4,278,902 of record CM062930.1, on the reverse strand, counting down.
ATAAACATTCTATTTAAAATATTGCACATTTTCACAAAGAGTTGTAAAATCTGAGTCTTACATAGTGGTTCTAAACCCTTGCAATGCACTAGAATCACCTCAGAAGTTTTTAAAGAATAGTCATGCCTGGTTTCACACCTAGAGAGTCAGATTTCATTGGTTAGAGCCTAGCACTGGTATACTTTTCAAAGTTCCCCAGGTGATTCTAATGAGTAATCAGTGTGGAGAAACACAGTTTTAGTGGATCCCAAACTTTGGTATGTACACATTTTGGGTTGAATTGTGTCCTCAAGAAGATATGTTGAAGTCATAACCCCTGGTACCTGTGAATATGACCTTATTTGGAAATAGGATTTTTGCAGATATAGTTAGTCAAGATGAGGTGGTGCTGGAGTAGGGTGGGCCCTAATCCAATGACTAGTGTCCTTATAAGAAGAGGGACATTTGACACAGAAACATGCAGAGAGGAAAACGCCACATAACAATGTAGAGGCAGAGGAGACACAATAGAGAGAAGGCCGTGTAGAGATGGAGGCAGAGACTGGAGTGATGCCTCTACCACCCAAGGAACACCAAGGATTGCTCACCACATTAGACACTAGAAGATGCGAGGAAGCATCCTCCTCAGAGCCCTCAGTGGCAGCGCAAGCCCTCTGACACCTTGAGTTCAGATGTCCAGCCTCCAGGACAGTGAGAGTGAATTTCTTTTGTTGTGAGCCACCCAGCTGTGGTACTTAGTTAGGGCAGCCCTAGGAAACCGATACATGTGTTATGGTCATTTGTTCAATGTATTCAAAATAAAGAGGTTCGGTCCCTACAATGTACGTAGTTAAACTATATCTGGTGTGGGTCATGGGTTGCTGAGTGTTTCACTTAGTTCTCTAGTCCCTCGCAGTCTGTGGGCCAGCAGCGTTGACATCACCTGGGGCTTGTTGGATGAGCAGTCTCAGGTCCGTAGCCAGGTCTCCTGAATCCAGTCTGCATTTGAACAAGACCCCACGTAATTCCTGGGCACGTGGCGGCTTGGAAGCCTTGCCGTGAAGGGATAGGGAGGCACCCCAAAACATGAGTTTGCTTGCTGTAGCAACGAAAATAATTAAGATGAATTAGAGCCTCAGTCTCCCATGAAATTTGGTCAGTTGTTAAGAAGTTTTTTTCCTAAACAAAAAGGAAGAACATCCAGTAATTGAAAACATAGTTGAAATTATTGATTCGCTTGCTTTTTGAAAGAAAAACCAAAATTCTGGCTTTCAGGTTCATAAATGGTTAATGTCTCCGTTCTTTCATTTTGAGTGCTAGGCTGTTTTTTTTTTCTTTTCAATTTTAGCTTACAGTCAATGGCCTTTCATAATGATTGGAAGGAAACATAACAACAAAACCAATTTCATGACTTATTTTTCCTGACAATACTGGACAATGTGCTTTAGAGAAAAAAAGTATTTGGACTTGGATTTTACTGCTGTTGAGCCTTCGTTTGTATGTTAACTGCTTTCTCTTTCTTCTTCCTTGTCCTTTTCACTGTGTAAATGACCTACTTTGAAGTTTCAAATAAAAAGAAGTTAAATAGGCTTTTATTTGGCTCTTGATTCTGTCTTTTTCTAGCAAATTTGGAAAAGGTCCTGACTTTGAGTATAACATGGCTGAGTGTAGAATAGAAAAGAAAGAGCTTATCCTGTCCTCTCTCCTTTTACTGGTACACTCACGAGAACTTTTCTAGCTCGAAGGGAAAGCAACAAACCTGCCAATATTTGCACTCTATGAATAGCAGCATTTGAGTTAAAAAATAAAAAATAAGAAAGAAAAGATGTTTACCCACTTTTTGAGACATAAATCTTTAAGGGAGCAGAGTGTGTGTGTGTATGTGTGTGTAGTTAGCTACTGTAGGGGAAGAAAAATAATTTTCCCTTTATCCCCCAAGCTCTTAGCTGAGACCCCTGTAATAAAAGACAGATTAACAAGAGAAAAACAAACAGAAGTTTAACATGTATACCTCGTGTATACTCAGGAGATACCCGGGGGAGGATGAGTAACTCCCCGAGGCGGCTTACAATTCAGGATTAAATGCCTTGTAATAGGGGGAGGGGGCGTGGAATGTAAGCCTCTCACGGGGGAGTAAATGATTTTTAGGAAAGATGAACAGGCCCTTAGGAGAATAGATGGTGAGTATGATAGTTTGTGACAGTGTGTCTGGGTGTGGTGTCCACTTTTAGCCTCCTCTCTTATGACAAGAGTCAGTCTTCCCTGGGTGATGAACTCCGGGGTGGGGGGATTTGTGACATTGAGTTCCTTTTGGAGGATCTGTCTCTAGGTAAACAGAGGAGTTTGGAGAAAGGCTCTCCATGCACCTGCTGTTTTCCAAGTGCCTTCAGCTCAAAACAATCAACATAGGAAAGTGCCATATTTTGGGATGGCATGTCCCGAACTCCTACAGTCATATTTTGGGGTAGCATATTTTGCTACTCTTTTCTACATAGGATTCAGTCTATAATCGATCCTTTGTTATCTGCATGGGATTATTCTCAATAGGATTTGATGGCAAAAGGTTATTTTTTAATAAAGAAACAAAGTATGCTGCTGTTGAAATCGAAGACTTTTATATAATTATTTGTTTGAATTTGTGAGTCACTGTACTCTTTTCCAGAGGAAATAATAACTATAGTTCCTTCAAAATAAAATACTCCCTCTCTCCATAGATATGCTTAAACTGAACTAGTTTGATGATCCCTCTGTTGCTGGTTCTAGTGAGCATGGATGGACTACAACAGCTTTCACCTTGTAACAAGGAAATTTATACTTATACTATCATCTCAATGTTACATAATTGGGTCATATTTTCTCCCTTGAAACCTATGAGTACCTGAAGAGTGGTTAAGTAAGGGTGAACATAATGCTTAAGAAATGAACATAAAACATAGAGTGATTAAAATAAACTAAAATACTCAAGGAACTCTTTTAAGATCAAAACCTAAGTTTTAATGCTGGTATAATTTAAGCTGTATGACAGGTGCTGGAGGAGTACTGGACTTGGGTTATCCAACAGAACAGACAGTCCTGGTAAAGGGTTCTGGGAATAAGTTACCTGGGAGAGAGCTACTGGGACAGGCATGAGCTGCTACGCAGGGTTTACTTGATCTGGACACATCAGGACACCATTAATGACAGAAAGTACAATCTATTCTCTACCATCTGAAGCCTTGCACATAAATAGTTTTCCTGTGTATTTTGACGGTGAGGAATACAGACTGTGGTTTACGTAGTGGCATATTTTCACCTATGACACTGGAAAGTGGTTACCTAGAACACTGGACGAACATGAACTGGCCTAGCTAGTGAGGGAGTTGACAGCTCCAGTCCCAGACCCTGCCTTTCCTCAGATCCTACCTATGAATCCACTAACCCAGTCCCCCAAGATCCGGGGTCACCACTCCCCCTCAAACACCTGTGATGAAGTTGCACTTAGCATTTTACTGCGGGCAGATGTCTGCTGGGCTCCCACATGGCTCCCAAGTGCTGCACGGTGAGTCGGGCCTCCTGTCCAGTAGAAGTACCTCACCCCACTTACCCTTTGAGAACAATAACGTAGCCCCTGCCATCCAGGAGCTGCCTGGGACACACAGCTCGGCTGTGCTGTTCTTCTGCTGAACATAAACAATTTTGCCGGACACCAACATCAGACGCTCTGTGTCTATGATGGTCAAGGCAAAAATGAGATCCCTCCATTATCCTGAATGATAAATGTTCAGGCAAAAACATGAACATAATTCAAGCCACAGAAAGTAACAAACATCCCCCATGCTGGTCAACATAAGTGACACTCAGATCAATTACAGCTTTAGCCTTGCTCCCATCATCCCTCCTAAGAGAGAAGATTTATTGACACCCAATAATAGAATTAACCAGCCCTAGTTGTTAAGATTCAGCTTTCTCACCGCCCCTGCCCAGGTTTGGTTTTGACACCACCTGTGTGTCAGTTGTCATACTGTAGCGGCTGCATGTTGCTCTGATGCTGAAAGCTATGCCATCAGTCAAATACCAGCAGGGTCAACCATGGTGGACAGGTTTCAGCAGAGCTTCCAGACTAAGGCAGACTAGGAAGAAGGACCTGGCCACCCACTTCCGAAAAAATTGGCCATGGAAACCCTGTGAATAGCAGTGCCAGAAGGTGAGAGGATGGTGCAGAGAGACTGGCAGGGTTCCACTCTGCTGTCCACAGGGTCTCTAGGAGTCAGCGTCCACTTGATGACACTAACAATCATAGAATTAACCCAATGTCCTGACATCATCTGATCCAAAGCTCTGCTTCCTGGAACCCACTCCAAATTACCTAATGCCCAAGTGCTATAATAAGTCCCTTTTGCTGAGATGGCCCACAATTCCACGGGGTATGCATTTTCCCTCACTGCAATGAGTGAGTTATCAAAATTGTTCAGCTTCAGGAGTGTTCCTGAGGATCTTGCTGGAGACCATTGACATTCTCTCTCTACCTTCATGCATACTTGTTTCCCTCACCCTTTGACTAATTAAGCCACGTCTTGAATCCCAGCTGTTTTTTTCTACTCTTCCCAGCCACTCTCCTCCCTAGCCGGGTGATTAGTGCTCTGCTATCTTTTAACAAATATGTTGGAATCTGTACACTGGAGGATTGGCTCCATTTACCTCTACTGGAATTCCCCAGTACCTGTCACCCTGATGGGACACTCGGGTGCTGAACACTTCAGACAACTCTGGAACTCTTGGCAAACATCTCCTTGCATGCTTTGGCACAATCCAGGTCACTGGATTAGTTCTCCTAGGCTCCACCAGCCCTATGTTGCTGAGCAAATGGTAGGTTGTGTACCATCACCGTAGAAATATTCAAGCATAGGCTGGATGGGATCCCCGTGTTGGGAAGGAGATTGAATCAGTAGTTAGTGAGCACCCTTCTAAATAAAAATTTCTGTGATGTAACGACTCACAGAAGTTGAGGAAGAGGAGTATTTTCTTGCTTCTTTATGATCAGTTACCGATTGCTTTTGCTGAAAGGTAAGCCCCAGTGACTTCTGGTTCATATATATCAAAAAAATAATTTATTCCTTTTCAGACTTTGAATGCTTTTAAGTATATTCAATCTATATATTTTATGGATATTTTGACTGCCTGAATGTCAAAATTTGACTTCTCTTGAGAATTTGTTCTTCCTGTGCATTTCCTCTCTCCTTTTAAATTGACTCTAATTGTTTTATACGTAGATGTTTATTTCTTTCAGTGACCAGTCACAGAAGCCTGGACTGTCATATCGTACAATCATAGTTCACATTGCTCTTTGCTTCAGTTTTTCATAGGAATACGAGTCTTGTTTAATTCTTTCCACAAAATTGGATTAATGGAGGAATCAGGTCAAATCTCCCGGTCCCCACATCACTAGAAAAAGTCTGGATCTGATGTGCGCTATATGGGCACAACTTAGAGCCTCTCCTTGAGATTTATTTATTTTTTTAAGTTTTCTCAAAAACAGTTTTGAATATTACCCGAGGTTAGGTTCCCAGTGAGCAGGACAGCCACTGCAGTTAAGGTGGTGACATTCTTTAGAGGCAGGCTGATCCCCTCTCTGGTAACAGCGAGTGGCTCTCCCCACGGACACCCGCCAGCCTTTGGGCTCCCTCATCACTGAGCTGCCAAAGCCCCTCTCCACCTGCTGGGCAGTGTTTTGACAAAAAACAAGGACTTGGCCCTCCGCAGCCTCTGATCCTTCAATAAATAAATCTGCTGATTGTCACACCTCCTCATCCCTCCCCTGACTCCTCTCCAGTTCTTTCTGTGTGACACGTCTTACTGGTAAACCTTTATTTATTGTATTGATTTTGATGTTCATCACGCTGGCTACTTTGAGTGTTTCTAGAGATAAAAAATAGTGCCTCACTCAGTTCTTTAAAAACTCAAGTCTCTAATATTTTTTTCTTACCTTGAGCAGACTTAAGACTTCTCTTCGTGTTAATTAAAGAGCTGCATTATAGTCACCAAAGAACAGTGGCCAACTGCTGTGGGGCTGCCTTTAGGTCAACCTGAGCTGCTTTCTTTTCTAGAATGACTTTTGAAAAAAAGTCAGGCTTAGACTTACTGGAATCGGCCCCATCAGCTGCCTGGGTGGGGGGGGGGAGTGGGGGAGGGGAGAGGGCGTCTGGGACACCGAGTGTGGACCAGATCTGCATGCGGAGGCTGAGGACACGCAGAGGAGAGCTTTCCAAAGGTTGTCTTTTCCTTCTGGTCAAGCCCGTCATCCGCACTGTGGTAAGTGGGTCAGCTCTAGTTCCCTCTGCCTTTTAGGAGAGGAGGGAAAACCCGTGCAGAATTAACCCTGCATTTTCCACAAGCAAATTTTAACTCCCTTAACTTTAGAATGTGTTTGTTTCACTATCAAACTTTTTTGTTTTTGTCTCTGTTTTTGCTTTTTGATAGATTCAGCTCACTTTAATGTAATCATTCTCTTTAAAAATCTTAGCTCTAATTAAAACTAAAAAAAAAAAAAATAAATATAAATTCTGAAAGTCTTCCTGAGGGAATCATACATTAAAAAAATGAAATATTGGAAAAATTCTGAAAGACAAAGAAGGAAAGAAGCTGATTTTCTCAGTTATATGTGCTTTAGCAAATTCTTATGTGTAACCTATGATTGAAGCTTGTAGCGGAAAACAGTTACTTTTCTTCTTTGAGAGCATGTAAACATACATTTTAAATGCCTCAATAATGTATATAATACAACTTGAAACTGCACACATCTTTCTTTATTTTCACAAAACATGGTGTATTTTTTGTAGGGTCACTGTATCTAGATTGTCTGAATTTTTCAACCTTGAAAATGACTTTAACAAAAGGAATAGCCACCATTTATTAATGCTTCCTATATGCCAGGCACTGTTAGTCCTTGACATGCATTATCTCATTACATACAGCAGTTAGAGCAAATGCACGAGTTAGGCATTTTTGTTACTCTCTTAAAAATATATTAAAGTGGTACATACCACAGTTAAAATAAACCAAATGACACTGAAGGGCTCATAATGAAAACCTATAATCTCTTGCCCCCTATCTGTCTTCACCTAGTTTTGCACCCCAGAGGCAACCTCCATCTCTCTTTCACTCCCTCAGTTGAATATGTATGTATATTGTTATTTTTAGTTTCTCTCCTGGTCAGTCACCTTTGTAAGCTCAAAAAATATACCTCACCCTGTATTTATTATTCTTCGCAACCATAGACAGTATTTCCTGACGCCTCATTTTACCGAATACGGCGCTGGCTCTGCCAGCCTTTCCTGTGCTGTCATCCTCTCCCGCACCTTCCCACCGCTGCCAGTCAGACCTTCATTTCGAGCGGCTCGAAGTGCATGAAATCGCTGATGTGCTTTTAACCTATAAAATAGCAGTTTCATACGGTGCTGCTCAAGGTGGGTAAAAGTACATTGCATTTCACACCATTGTTAAGTCTTCCATATCTATGGGATGGTTTTAAAGTGGAAAACCAATTGTTGTTATTTATATTCTTATAACTCTATAAACGTGTTTAGAAATAGGGATGCAGAGTGAAGAAGATGACCCTTCTTTCCAGCCCTTTATGTTCTTTACCTTAGAGTGGATTCTCCTTCTGAACAGTCCTCCGTCTCCTTATCCAGAGACACAGCTGCTCCACCTCGGAAAATACCAGGCATTTATTCAACGTGCCTTTAGTCCTGGTAGGGCTAGTCACTGGCACTTTGGAGATAGTTAAATTAGTGAGACAAGTGACAAAGGGGGCAGTGATCAATATCAGTGTTACTTTTATTCATTGATTCTGGAAATATTTACTGAGAACCTACCATGTGCTAGCCACTGTGTTATAGGGCAAAGAATGAATCAGACATGGACCCCTGACTTCAAGGAGCTGACAGTCTCGTGTTAGCATTTTGTGGCACCCTACAAAATAAACACTGGAGTGGTTGAGTGTGTGAGTCTGTGTGTGTGTATTAAACCTAGGCTGGGATTCTGCCCACATTCACTGAAATTTTAGAGCGTGTTTGGATTCTCCTGTGAGTTGTGACTTTTTTTAAACTGAATGTTGATAAACAACAAATAATTTTGTTTTTCTCAAATATTATTAGCTTTTTCATCTCTAACACAGGATAGTAAAATCCTCACTTGTATCAATTCATCTGGGAAGATTCTGTTTCAATATTTTTTCATTAAATTCCAAATTTATATAACAAACCAAAAGTGAATTGTGTTTCCATGCATGAAAAAATATTTTTTCAAGGCTGTTATTAAAGCCACAGTTTCAGGCTTTTAAAATTTTGTTTGTTTTTTAACTGTTCCTATCTTATATGTGTTGAAAGCCTCCGGTTTTTGTTGCTGGACCTGATATTTCATAGAAAAATGATGTTAATGGTGAAATAGACAGGAATGGACAGGTATGTGTTGGTTTCTGATAAGATTTGAAGAGACACTTGTGATGTCCATTCACACTGTCTTACTTACAGGAACCTGAAACAGTGTTGCTGGCCTGACGTGTACTCTGCCTTGAGAACAAAGTCAGAGAATATGATCAACTGGAATATTGAACACCGTTACCTGTGGTTTATTTACTCCTCATGTGGGCATTTCCTTTTCATAAATATCTTGGGAAAACAACAAGAGTTGTGCTCATTTAGCCTATTAATTTGTAACCCAAGTGTCAGTCCTAGGACCCAGTCCACTTATATCTAAGACAGAGATATATCACAAAGAAGAGCATCTAGCACAGTCAGTGCTCAGTAAGTATGTTTGGAATCGGTGAAGGAATAAAATTAACTGGAACCCCTCTCGATGACATAAAGAAGCAAATGCCTTCCTTGAAATTGCTGTGAATTCCTGGGGGGCTAAAATGTCTATGGTTCCTTTTGGCTTGAGACCAATTAGTAAAATTTTCTAATTGTCTCAGAAAACTATCCCTGTTTTTCAAGTTTTGTGTTGGGAGAGTTCGGAAGTGAAACGAGGCTCTGATTTTTTCACAGCCTCTTACATAATGAAAGAAAATTCAACCAAAGAATATCCATTTGTCATTGTAGCAGACTTTATTCAAAATTTGGGGAAATCTTCTCAGTTTCTATCCATTTGCATAGTCTCTATCTAGATGGGCTCCTAGGACCTATTTTTACAAACAAAATTATTCAACTGAACAGTCAGCACCTCTCTAATTACTCATATTTACCCTAATTCTTGATTTTTTAAGACTACATTTTCTTGTACTCTGATTCTAATGCAAAATTGCTGGCAACAGCGCCTTGAGAGTGTGGGATGGGGGCTTGATGAACAGAAGTTTTCGATGATGTCAGAACTGGGTTCGTATTTCGGCTCTGACAATTTACCGCTCTTTGACATTGGTTAATTTGCTGAACTTCTCCAAGCTTCAGCCTCCTCCTCTGAAGTGTGGGTGATTATAACATTTGACCTGCCTCCAGAGTTGTGAGCACAATGCATGCGCGGTGCCCAGGACAGTGTCCAGCACCTGGTGAGCAGCCAATCTGCCGACATTGTATCATTAACACTACACTGTGGACACGGTTACACCCAGAAGACATGTATTTGTTGAAGTTTCATCAATCACCTTTATAAAATTTTGCACTATAAAATTTACTACATTTATAAATAGTTCTCTAGGAGGGAAGGAGTAGCAAAGCTGAAAACCTAAATGTGAATAGTGGAGAAAAAATTGTTCATTAGTCTTACTGTCATGATGGGGCGACTTGACTTTGTTAGAAATTCTGGTACTTTGAAGTGAAAATACTTTGAAACTTAGCAACCACTGTATCAATTGCAGTGCCATTTTTTTCTTTCATTTTACAGTTGCTTTGGGGCATTTAGTACATGTAGCCCCTGACAGGTCTCCGATGGTGAAATCACTCTTGCTTAAATGCTGGCTGTTTAGTCATTTTACTGTGGCTTTTATAAGTAATTCACCTTTCTCAACTTTATATTTTCCAGCAGATCTTATTAAAAATAGGTATTTTTTGACAACTGGGTAACTATCTGTGACACATTTTCCACCGTGAGGATTTTTTTTTTCTTTTTCTTTTGCTTTACAGAAAGAAATATGGAGAGAGGAAAAAAATGTAATGTGAAGTTCTTTTTACTTGAGTGGTTCTTAGACGACTTTGAACTCAGTGTGTAGTGTGTTTTGACCCATATAAAAACCTTACAAAGAAAAGACCACTTTTCTGTGAGGAAGGTCAGAGATAATTGTGAATTGTGCTTCCATTCCACACACCTTTCCCCTTTGGAGATGTGTACCCCATAGGGCACTGCAACTGAATGGTAAGCTTTTGAAACTAGTATTTGATGGACTTTGGACTGTGTTGTGAAAAAGTGGAAAATTAGAAAGCTTCCTAATACCCAAGTTAGAGAATTTTCTGCTATTTATTGTAGCTACACTCCATCCTAAGAGTAAATTATTTGAATATTCAATAGGTTCTATCCTAAAAGACTTTTTTTTAAAATGAGAAGGGACATCATTTTTTGTCACATATATAGGAAACAAAAGGGAAAAATAATCCTTCCCTATTTAGAGGACTGTAAATCATATGGTCACCTAAAAGTTAGTTTGGGGACTAGTCTTAGTTATTTGTTAATAATGGTAATATAATAATTTTTTCAGTTTTTGAGATGATTCTAAGCTCTTCTGTATAGTGCGTTTTTGGAGGCTGTTTCAGAGAAATTATGAGACAATCCTAAGGACCCACAGGCCTAGATCGTGTTCTCCTGCATCCCAGACCATGGCCCATGGTCCTTGTATTTCCCACACCATTTAGAATAATGCAAGGTAGGAACTAGGTTGACAGTGCCAAGTGTTTCGTTATTTGGCCTTTGTCATTTTGAGAAAGTGTGACTTTTTAATTGGTGGTCTTGGTCCTTCCTACCCACACAAGCATAGAACATTTTGTCAGAGTCTTTGAGGTATCTCTCTCTTTCCAGCCTATTTATAGTTTCATGAACTCTCACCTCTCTGATGTACTTTTTGGGAGTCATTTCATGTATAATTGCAATCTTGAAACACTGTGTTTAGATTTTAAGATGTTGGTAGGAGTTTTGATGTGTTTTGGCAAGAGTTGAATTTCCCCCAATCAAGAGTATTTTTCAAAAACCAAAATAGTCGTAGGACATGTCACTGATAAGCTGAAACGTTATAAGGTCACCAAATCTGAACAAAATTATGTGCTGTATTGTAACTTAGACCTAGAGCCTAGCTTTTAAGAAATCGTTCTGTCTTGACTTTGCAATGTTAAGTGAAGCCCACATTATAAATGGATGGTTTGGTCCCATAATATTCTGGAGAATACTGAGGGATATTTTTTCCAGAAAATAATTCAATATTTTTAGAAGAACTTTCATTTTGAAGCCGCCACCAATGGAATCCATTTTCCATCTCTACTCCTGGAACCTTCTCTTGTTGACTAAAAACTTTCTGCTAAATTTGTTGGCAAACCTAGAGAGAATGTAACACAGGTGTGGAAAAAAACATACTCTCAATTGAGGGAATCCTGCAAGAGAAAGAATCTGGACGAATTTCCAGTTTTGATTTTTTTCTGTATTTCAAACAGCAAGGAAATCCCTGATTAACTAGAACTTGGTTTGAAAGTAAAAGAAAGTGTCTACAGAAAACATCTATAAATGAGAATTTAGAATTTAGAATCTAAAATGACATAAACAATTTATCTCTATTTAAGAGGATATATTCTAAGAGGATATTGTGCAATATCATGAAACACCTTGCCTAAAAATCAGCTGAGACAATTGGATCTGGTGTGTGTCATGACTATTGGGGATGAAGAGTTTGGGGAAACAGCCAATTTCGCTAATTACAGAAAATCCTGGACATATTTACATCATCCTAAAATGTTGTAACCAATCTGTGAAGCATTAAATGGACTGTTTTTCCTAATGGGGATAGTGCATGTGCTAATTGCTAATTGGCTCTGAGATTAGTTATATTTTATTTCTAAATTGAGCCAAGGGTGGCAAAAATTCATGGTCTTAATCCATAATATTATTCCATTTTTTTGGTGAGGAAGATTAGCCCTGAGCTGACATCTGTTGCCAATCCTCCTCTTTTTTGATGAGAAAGATAGGCCCTGGGCTAACATCCGTGCCCATCTTCCTCTATCTCATGTGGGACACTGCCACAGCATGGCTTGATAAGCAGTGTGTAGGTCCGCGCCTGGGATCTGGACCCTCAAACCCTAGGCTGCTGAAGCAGAGCATGTGAACTTAACCAGTATGCCACTGGGCCTGCCCCTATTATTCCTTTATTTAATATACAACTTTGGGGGTTGTTTTTTCATGATTTTAGATGTTGAATCTTTGTTTTGAAATATTTGAATGACTGACCATGACTTCTATTGATGTTTGGCTTGGTTGATGTCTTTAAATTGAAATTGAAACTTCATATTGTTCTTAGCTTTTAAATCATGCTATTAACTTCTTTGGATTAATTTGTTAATTTTCTCTCACTGTAGGTTCACTTGAATGGCTTATTTTGCACAGAACTGGCTATATTTAGCTATATTTAGCAGTTCAGTGGCTATGATCATATTGGGTTAAAGGGACAAAAGCAGTTAATCTACCCTCTGATGAAATTTAATGGGTTTTTTTACGCTGTTTTCTTGTCTTGAAGCCAAGCCTTGATAGATTCCTCTTTCCAAATCTTATTTTTTCTTAATCACTAATGATCTGTGATTGATACAACAAATAAATTCAACAAATGTATTGACTGCCTATACTGTGTGTAGCCTTTTAAGGGATATGTTGGTGAAAAAGATCCCTGTACCAAGGAGCTAACTCTGAAACTCCCTTTAGGGGAAGCCAGGGAGGGATTAAAATACTAACTGTAATACCTGAAGGAAGAATGCAGAATAAGGCTGAGGAAATGAAGATAACATTTAGGGATGGTTTGCTTGATGTCTGGCTGGATGAATGGATCTGGAATGCCCCAGCGGGACAACACACTTTTGAAACATGCAATCCACGGGTAAACATTTGTACTTATCCAGCAGTTATCAGTGGGCTGTTCTGTGGAAAACAAACCATATCTGGTAGCAGTAATAGAGTTCCGGTTGAAGGCAAAGCCTTTGTATTCTTTATCATAGTTACATGTTCTTATCATGTCATAGTTACACATATAGTTACATGTATAATCTCATGTCATAGTTACATAGTTACTATGTTATAGTTACATATTAATCTCATTTCTTAAAGGAATGACTCATTGACACAGTATAGACTCCTGTGGAAGAATTATACTTTGGAGCTAAATATAGCCATGAGTGCCAAGAACCGATGTTTCTAAGGAGCCTTAGTTATATATCTAAGAATGTTTCCTTTGGTTTGTCTAATAGGAATACTCCTCATCTGACTTACCCTATGCGAAGAAAAAAAATCCCTTCCAATGTTCTAATGCCAACAATATTCTAATCTCTCTCTGATGGAGGGCTGGTCCCCAGACTCCTAGAGATGTTGGTGTGGAAAGAAAGGAACCCCATACCCTCCCTGTGCCCCCTGGAACATTTTGGGACTGAACTGAGCATGCTCGCGCGTTCTCCAGCACTGGTCAACGATGCAGTGGTGTCACACACCTTGTGACCCTCCTCCATCCTTCATAGCTTCCATGCTCCTGCCAGACTGAAACTCCTGGCCCTTCTCACACGGGCTTCACCTTGTTCTTCCCTCCTCTGCGTTTTCCCACACTTTCCCGATCTTAAAGTGCTCTTTCTCAGCTCAGGCTCAATGTCGACAAACAGCCCATTTTTGAAGTAGGCAGTGTGAACATCATTCAGCTTCCCTTGATTTTCTCAGCAAGTCAGGATCTCTTTCCCACAGCACTTTGTAATTCCAGCAATCGATAATTATCACTTTCAGTTTTGCAGATTTCTGGAAACTCTGATGTTTGTTTCCATCACTGGTTTGGAAGGTTCACATTAACATTTTAGTCAAGTAAGGCAGCCTAAGGCAGTGTTTAAACGTGACCTGGTATTTACTGAGATAGATTAGATGCCTGTTATCAAGTATTTGCAGTTCCTGCGTGATTGGCCTCCAACCTCCCGCTTCCTTTCCCACTGCAGCCACACTGGTATTTTTTCAGCTCATCTATCAATAATTTGCCATTATCCTTTCTGCCTCATGGACAGCCCACGCTTTACATACCACCTGGAAATTCCTGCCCTAGCTAACACCTATGCATCATGCCCGACTGGTCTTAAATCCACTTATCATCCAAACCTGGCCAGAACCCCCTCTCCACCATCAAATTACACTTTTTTTTTCTTTCATATTATCCTATTCCTGACTTTCATAGCAACTTTCAGAAAGCCTTTAATGTACATACATATATTGTCTATATACATACATACAACACATACATACTCAGGTGTATAACCTGAATAAACCTTTGCCAACTCTGTGCAGGGAATGACATTTAAAAAATTACACTCTTGTACCCCAAATAAGTGTGAGAAATGTAGTCAGTGTAAGACATTCTTGATCTTCCTCTATTGAAGAACATGGAGAGGGATGCACTGTGTGACCCTCAACACACTCCTCACAACTCCTCATCCTTACTACCTTATTTTTTCTGATTTTCCCAGAAAGCAGGTTCAGTCCCTTTCACCATGAGCCGCCTGTGAGTTGGGTGTCTGATCGCACCATTCTTGAACATTTCGATCTAACTCTGCCTCTCAGGCTCTCCTTTGTTTCCTTTTGCTTTGCTTTCTGGAACTTCCCTCAGCGGAGAGCTGTGGAGCATTCAGGACTCTTCCTGCTTCGTTATGTGTCTTTCTCCAGGGTCTTTGTACCCTCTAGGCCCAGCCATTCTTCTGATTCTGCAACATAAACAGCTGAGGCAGTGGGCTCCTCACTGGGGAGAGGGTGCTAGAAGTGGGTGCAAAGACAGAGGGGGCTCAAAGCAAGGAAAGACAGCCGGGAATGCTCTGGGGCCATTGGGTGACCCGGGTCCTTAATGCCTGTCATGGCGCGAGACGGCGGGCCCACTGGGGCAGGGGCCACTTCTGTTTGGTTCAGTGGCACATCCCCTCGTGGTGCTGGACTCACAGAAGGTGCTCAGTGGTGTCAGCTGAGTGAGTATATGAAGGAGCAATTTTGGAGAGTCCTTAAGCTGATGAGTAAATGTAGTACCAAACTGAAAACACTAGAGGGAGTTCAGAGCAGGACTTGAACACAATGAATGTAACAGAAGTCAAGTTTCAGCTGTGTTTGCTAGGAGGGAAATTGCACTTCTCCTTCCTTGTCTTAAATTTAAAAAAAATATGTGGTATGAAATCTGAACTGAATCTGATACACATGCGTTCTCTGTTTTTAATACAGGCTATGATGGTCCCTACCATCTGTAGAAAAAAATTAGGCATGCTGATAGATGTTCTAAGAAGATGGACACTCATTTGAGTAGAAGTCTCATGAAATTGCACTGTATTGTTAAACAGATGGTGGAGAATTAACAGCACTAATAGTAATCTGAAATGATAAATGACAGACACATGAAGAAATACTGGAGAGAAATATTGTGCTGGAGAGGAAATTGCATAGTCTGCCAGAAAGTTGTGTATATTAAATACAAATAAGGTCATTAATGTAATTCATTAAATATATGGGAGATGTAGGAAATGACTTATTAGGAGCAGAATAAACCTCATGGGAAGCTCTGGGACAGACTGCTATGCCTGAAACAGGTCTTGAGGGCTTCCTCTCTGTTTGACCTTGAACAATAACCTCTCTAGGCATTCTTTCTTCATCTGTAAAATGGAGGTAATGATAGTATGTGTTTCACAGGGATTTGGGGAGGATTAAAGGAGAGGATGCACATAAAGGTCTAACCCAGGGACTGGCACCTGCATAGTAAGAGCGTAATGTACCTGCCAACTCTTGAGTGTTATTAGATGGAGGCCTTAAGGTTCATGTGCCAAATTTACTAACGTTTCCCTGCTTCAGTCATTTCCTCTCTTTGGATTTCCTTTTAATGACTATGCTGTGCTAGAATTTGTTCTCTTGGACTGTTCCTCGAAATGTTTGGGACTGTGAGTATTTGGGGGAAGAGCACTCCTGTTATTCTTATAATCCTTGTGCCTGTGGGTTCATCTGGTGGGACAGGCAGATAAGGCCCCAGCAGTGGTTTATGAATGAACGTCCTGAGCAGTAGTGTCTAAGGAAGATTTCAAATGTGTCTGGAAACATGATGATGGAAGTGCTGTACGCTGAAATTGTGTAAGCATTTACGTTTCAGCTGCATTCACGTTGCAGTTCATAGTAAATCGTCCTTTTTATATTTGCTTCGCTCTTGGCTTCCGTATTGTTGGATCTGGCAGAGGCTCTGATAAGCAAATGGCTGAGTACTGTCCTCGCAGGGGACAGGTGACCTTGAGGCAGAAGGAAGGAGAAAAGCTGAGAGAACTGAGTAGACAGAATTGGAGGATGGTTTAAAAAAGGAGCGTTTGCCTTTTCTTTCACCTTGAATGTGTTAGAAGATTTGTTTTTCCTCCAGATAAATAAAACTCTGTTCGAATTCATTTCCAGATGCTTCAATAAAAAATTAAGTTGACTTATTTTCATAAAAAAGCCAATAGGAAAGCCCGCCATGGCACAAAAGCCATACTGTTTTGAATGATGAATTCTTACATGAACTTTAAAAATTAAAGATATCCATTAGGTATCACATATATCATTTTGAAAATAATGTCATATCTGTCTAAATTTGAAAGAAGTATCACTTCAGTGATCTAAAAGTCCACATAATTTAGCTATCCATAAGTAAGAGTAAGTCAGCATAAAATATAAGGGGACATTGGCGTAGTAACATCTTAGAGCCTTCTAGTTTCAAAGACCTGGGTGGTGGACCTTGTCTATTGTTTTAACCTGCATTAAATCACAGAAAAGACACAAAAAAAGACCTTAAAAAACCACCTATTCAATGAATCAAATTAGTCATTAAAAAAATTATAAGTTGGAAGTCACACTGAAACAAATGAAAAAGGAATTAATTTGGAACTACTAGAAAAATGACATGTAGCTGGTATTGGATTGAGTTCAATTCAAAATCAGAACAACTTTTATGTTTCACCATCTGCCTCACCAAGAGCCTTGTAAAATTTGAATGCTATAATCTTTAGAGGTTCCCATATGAGGAAGGCTTTTTTAAGGGCACTTAAAAAACATAAAACCAAAATAAATAAGTTGGTGCTTGTCCAGGAGTTGAGTTAATAATTAGTGATTACTGAAAAGATGTATCACATCTGTGGTTTAGGGACTCACATTTGAACTTCTGCCCTTTACAAAACCTCACAGAAGTCCAGAAAAATGGTCTTCCATCCATCCCAGGTAACAGGTAACATCCTGATCCCAGGTAACATCCCTGAGCTTAATGGACACTCAGAGAAGGCATGTGAATGGCCTGTACTCATCTCACCTGCACATGGTGGGCTCAGATTGAAACCCACGACTCTGAACTTCTGGCTCTAGGCATAACACCTACTAAACATAATAGGCAAGAGGCATGAAACAGAAATTATCTTTTCCTGCCAAATTTTCCTATTCTAGTTATATGTTAAGGTGAGTGAGATAGAAGGCGGGTGACATGTGCTGATAAAGTGCATCCTTTAATTTCCACATATACAAATGCATGAGTGCATCTTTGCAGAGATTTTAGTCAATTGTAAGCTTTAGTTTATGGATAAGATATGAACATTATAATGTTTTAATGGCCCATTTAGTTGGTTCTTCTGAAGCTCCTCCAGACACAGACTGTCACTTATTCATCTTACAGTCCCATATCTTGAACATTGCCTGTTTAATGAGTGGATGAATGCCTAAGGAAAGAAGGAATCTTCAAGAAGAAAACGAGATAAGGTGCTGATGCCAGGAAAAGAAGTACTAGTATGCTTGAATCAAAGTTTTACAGAAGCTCATCATTATAATAACATATAAGATTCCACATGAGATGGCATATTTGGGCACTGGACACTAATGAGATAAATCTGGTTACTGTCTGCACGATCTTGACAGATGAATACCTTCACTTTTAAGAATACTAATTCACTATTTACCAATTTAACATTTAACATGTGCCAAGTGCTGTGACTGGATTAAATTGTCAAGTAAGACATGGTCCTTGCCCACGTGTTCACAGAAGAACTCAAATGAATAAATGATATATCAAGTGAGAGATGCTCAGATCATCCCTACACTACATACAGGGAAGCTCAGAGGAAGGAGCCCCATCTATCAGGTGTGAGGCAGTGAGGGTGGTGGGGTGGGCAGAGCAGGAATAGGGGCTGATCCTTGACAGCTCTTTCTCCAGTTACATTCTCACCTCCTCCTTTCAGATTGTGGGAAATGAAATGTAGGTCATCAGAAGTGATGCCTGTTTCATGTTCTTGTTCTTCTGTTTGTAAACCCTGCCTCTCCCACTGAATGAGAAAAGAAACCAAGAAAAGTTAGTTCTTATTTAACTAGGTCTTGAAATTAAATTAGGATGCGACATGTAGAGAAGTAGCCAGGATGAGGAGAGGGGATTACTCCAAGACAGACTCTGAAGCAAGAAATAGCACTGCAAATTTGATGGTGATATAGTATTTAGATAGTGGAGCAGAGATGAAAGGGGCAACAAGTAAACTTGATGAAATTTGTAAAATAATGTTTATATCTTAGAAAGGTGGGATTGATTATGGACACATTGAAAGGTCAGGAGAGCAATTTGGACACGTTGTTGAAGGATGGCTGAAGTTCAATTAAATTTTATGAAAATACTTGTTTTTGGCTTTTTCTGAATATAGTAGGACACATTTGTATGTCTGGGAAAATCTACATAATCTTTCTGGATTTGGCATTCTGCCTGTAAAAACATTGGAAATATGTAAATGAGTGATTGCATCCAAATGTGCCTTCATTTCTGGATATACTTGAGACATTCTAAAATTCATCTTCACTCCTTCCCTCTCTTTAATTCTTGACATCCAATTAGTTAACATATCTGCTGCTTATGCTCATGAAAGTTAGCATTTAATGTGTAACAATCTACCCTCAAAACTTAGTCTCATAAGAGAAGAGGAATAGTTCCCAAATCATTTTACGCAGCCGGTATTTCCCCAGTACCAAAACCAGAGAAAGACATCCCAAGAAAACTATACACAAATGCCCTTTATAAGTAAAAAAAGAAAAAGAGTCAATGAAATATTAGCAAACCAAATTCAGAAACATATAAAAAGGATTAGACACCATGACTAAGTAGGATTTATCCCAGGAATGCAAGGTTGGTTTAACATATGAAAATCAATCAATGTAGCACATTGTATTAATGGAACAGAGGACAAAGACCATATGATTATTTCAATAGACTCAGGAAAAAATTTGACAAAATCCAGCAACCTTTCATGATAAAAACACTTAATAAACTAGGAATAGAAGGAAACATCCTCAACCTGATAAAGTGCATCTATGAAAAAAAAAAAGAACCAGCTAAAATCATGTATAATGGTGAAAGACTGAAAGCTTTATTCCGAAGATCAGGAACAAGACAAGGATGTCTGCTCTCATCACTTCAATTCAGTAATGTGCTGGAGGTTCTGGCCAGTGCAATTATGTAAGAAAATGAAATAGAAAGAATTGAGATTGCAAAGAAAGAAGTAAAATGATTTATTCTGAGATAACATGATCTTGTATATATAAAATCCTAAGGAACCCACACACATAAAAACATAACTAATAAATGAGTTTTGCAACTATACAGGATACAAGATCACTAGACAAAAATCTATTGTATTTCTATAAACTAGGAATGAACTATCCAAAAATGATTTAAGGAAACAATTCTATTTACAAATAGTATCAAAAAGAATAAAATACTTAGGAATAAATTTAATAAAAGGAATGCAAGATTTGTACATTTAAAACTACAAACCATTGTAGAGAGAAATTAAAGAAGTCCTAAATAAATGGAAATGCATTCTCTGTTTATGGATCAAAAGACTTAATGTTGGAAAGATGGCAGTGCTCCCCAAACTGGTCTACAGAGTAAATACAATCCCTTTTAAAATTACAACTGGACTTTTTGTATAAATTGATAATCTGAGCTTAAAATTAGTATGTGAATATAAGGAACCCAGACTAGGCAAAACAATCTTAAAGAAGAAGAAACAAATTATAGGATTGATGCTTCCCAACAAAGCTACAGTAATCAAGGCAATGTGGTACTAGCATAAGGCTAGATATATAGATCAATGGAATAGAATTAAGAATCCAGAAATAAACTCTTATAATTATGATCAATCGATTTTTGACAAGCATGCCAAGACTATCCAATGTGGAATCAACAGGCTTTTCAGCAAATTGTGCTGAAACAACTGAATATCCACATGCAAAAGAATGAAATTGGACCCATATTTCACAGCACATACAAAAATTAACTAGAATGGCTCATGGGACCTAAATGTAAGAGCTAAAACTATAAAATTCTTAGCAGGAAACATAGGAGTAAGTCTTTGTGACATTGATTAGGATTAGACAATAACTTCTTAGATATGACACCAAAATCACTAGTGAAAAAAGTGATAAACTACATCAAAATTAATGTATATGTCGTAGAAAGAATACCATCAAGATAATGGAAATGCAATCTGCAGAATTGGAGGAAATATTTTGAAATTATATATCTGATGAGGGACTTTTCTCCATAATTTATAAAGTACTCTTATCACTTAACAATAAAAGGACAAACAACCAGATTAAAAAATGGGCAAAGAACTTAAATAGACATTTCTCCAAATAAGATATAAGATACAAAGATACATAAGATACAAATGATTAATGAGCACATGAAAAGATGCTCAACATCATTAATAGCTGAGGAAATGCAAATGAAAGCTACAGTGAGCTACACTTCACATCCAATAGGGTGGTTGCAATCAAAAAGTCAGACAACCAGGCAATATCAAGTCTTGGTGAGAGTGTGAAGAAACTGGAACTCTAATATGCTGCCGCTAGCATTGTAAAATGGTGCACCCAGTTTGGAAAACTGTTTGGTAGCTGTGCAAAATTTCAAATGTAGGGTTATCATATGACCCAGAATTTACACTCCTAGGTATATACCCAAGAGAATTTAAAATATAAGTCCACACAAAAACTCATACATAAATATTCATAGCAGCATTATTTATAATAAGAAAAAGGTGGAAACAACTCAAATATCTATCAATTGAAATAGATAAACAAAATGTTTTATTTATTCCACCATAAAAAGGAATAAAGTATTGATCTGTGCTACAAAATGTATGAACCTTGAAAACATTGTGCTAAGGGAAACCAGCCAGACATAAAAGGCCACATATGGTATGATTCCATTTACAAAATGTCCAGAATTGGCAAATCCAAAGAGACTGAGTAGATTAGTGGTTGCCAGAGTCATTCAGATTGTTCTGCGTTTAATTTCCGAACAACTTAATCTACAATTATCTACCTCCATACTGAGCAATATATTATTATAAAAAATAGAGCATGCACGTCCCTCTTTCCTGACTTGTTTATACAATTCTGCAATCTGGGCTTCCTTGTCCACCTTTCTTGCTGAGCTCAAATGCATTTCTCTATATTCCTAATTAGAATGAGTTGCTCTCTCTTCAGTGCCCCCATAGCACTCCATAAAGCACTTTGATTTGGCATAAATGATTGTGCCAAATTTAGCTAATGATTTTCATGTCCACCCTCCTTCCCCCAAGAAACTATAAGTTACTTGTGAATGGGAATCATACATTTTTGTTCATCAAGTTAGCCTTTAGGGAAAAGGTTTTGCACATAAAAGTCTTTCAATAACTATTTATTAAATTGAATATTTGAAGAATAACATGTTCAAATGAAAACTGAATATGTAATAGACATTAAGAAGAAAACCTGTTCACTTGCCCTGTGTTTTATATCTAAGTAACAAAACCAGTTAGCAGGTATTCAGAACAAAATTAATATGTTCTGAACTAACTAACCCCAGTTTATCCTGGGGATTCTAATTTCTTCACTGTTTTAGTATATGCTTTTGATAATTGAGAAAACAGTGGGTAGCATCTATTCCATTTTCTCTTTTAGCTCAATCTTAGCCATTTGGCGATGGGTCAAATGGTGATGATGACTTGGGAATCCAACCATAGGCTGATGTCCCTTTTCCCTTGTTCTTGTTTAAACCTGTCTCTCAGTGAGTTATGCTGGAGATTCTTCTCTCTGCCCCTGAAGCCACATGTGGTTCTAGACAACTGTGAAATTCTTTGTGTGGGATCTGAATTCCTTACTTACTGCTCTAAGCAGATCAAATTCATATTATTTCAGGAATTATTTATTGTTTTGGGAAATTCATCAGAATCCCATCAGTCACTCAATACAAGGAAAAAAATGTAGAAAGAGCGAGCTGTGAGGGCCTAATCCAATATCTCCTTATATTGTAAGTGAATATGGAAATACAGAAAAATGTCAGGGGAAAGATAAAGTGCTGCCTCACTGAAATTATTATTAATAAAAACACCACTACTATTGTATCTTAATTGTATGGCCTATATAAGCTATTTTATTAACGTATTAACTGAACAGCCACATGCCAGACAGTGAAGATTCAAAGATAAATAAGACTAAGTTTTCATTCACAGTTTAGTGGAGGAAAAAGAAGAAATCTAAAATTTACAATGCACAAAAGAAGTATGTGTGATCTAAGATAAGTAGAGCAAACTAATTGAGCACGGGGGAATATTTCTCCCTCCTTCCAACTTTCCTGGTGTCTATTATTTCCTCCTCTTTGTGCATGTGTGGCATCTCCACTTCTAGGATTTGGCTCTAAGGCACTTTTTTTCTCTGATTGGTACACCCTCCCTGGTGAATTACCCACACCCATGACTTTCATATCTGTGATACTGTGATTTATAATAAAAAATATGTATTTGGTCTTCATCCCCATTTCTGGCCCAGAGCTCCTAAAACTTGGAATTTCCTAAGTGATGAAAGTCATAAAGGTGTCTTTTGTTGTGTTAATTAGATGACTTTTAGAAATCACTTGAGGCTGGGGACTTGTTGCCACGGGAACCAACCCTGTGATTAGAGGGTTGGAACTTTCAGTCCCACCCCTAGACCTCCAGGGAGGGGAGAGGGACTGGAGGTTGAATCGATCACTAGTGGCCAATGATTTAATCAATCATGCCTATGTAATGAAGCCTCCATAAAAACCCAAAAGGGCAGGGTTTGGAGAGCTTCTGGGTTGGTGAACACCTGGAGATTTGGGGAGACTGTCGAGCCCAGAGAGAGCATGAAAGCTGCGAGCCCTCTTCCCATACTTCACCCTATGCACCTCATCCATCTGACTGTTCCTGAGTTACATCCTTTTATAATAAACCGAGTGAATGAAATGTTTCTGAGTTCTGTGAGCCACTCTAGCAAATTAGTCGAACCCGTGAGGGGGTCCTGGGAACCCCTGATTTATAGCCAGTTGTTCAGAAGCACAAGTGACAACCTGGGCTTGTGATTGGCAACTGAAGTGGGGGGGACGGGGAAGCAGTCTTGTAAGACTGAACCCTTAACCTGTGGAATCTGATGCTATCTCTAAGTAGATAGTGTCAGAATTGAGTTGAATTGAGTTGAATAGTAGAACATCCAGGTGGTGTCTGAAGAATTGTTTGGTGTTGTGTGGGAACCCCCCAGCTCAACATATTGGAATTTGTTCCAGGATCCCAAAGAATACCTATGCAGTCATGCATTGAGAGGGGTGTGCTCTGAGAAATGCTTCGTTAGGTGATTTCATGATTGTGTGAACATCATAGAGTGCCCTTACACAAACCTAGGTGGGATAGCCTACTACACACCTAGACTATATGGTACCAACCTTATGGGACTATGGCACTAACCTTATATGTTGTCTGTTGTTGACCGAAATGTCATTTTGTGGCACATGACTGTAAACTATTGATTCCAAATGCTCATTGCCAATCCAGGCAGCCCTCCCAAGAGCTATGTAGATCCAAATAACTTATTCCCTGCTGGATCACTTCCCTGAAAGTTCACGAAGCAAACCTAAACCTGACCATCTCTGAAACTGAGCTCACCCTGATGTCTGTAGGCCCCAACCTGCTCCTCAAAGTGTCCTAGGCAGGCATGGTGATCTTATCTTCTGCAATCTCCCAAACCCACTCCCAGTGAATCCACCCCAAATTCTGTAAAGTCCACCTCCTCAATAGATTTGAGGCTGCCTAATTTCCTCCTTTTTAAAAATTTATTAAATATGAATTTTAAAAATCTAGAAAAGTGTATAGTTTACTTTTCCCTGTTTGGAAATTTATATTCGTTTATATCATTACATTACCTAATGTGCTCTTTTGTGCATTGAATCTTATTTAATAAGATATAGTTTTATCATTAACATTTTGTTGAATAGTATACATTCGTTGTATATATCAGAATTGTGCCATTCCACTGGGGGACAATTCATTGTTTCCCATTTGAGGCTGCTGAAAACAGTTTTTCTAGGATCATTCTTATACTTATGTCCCGGTGTCCTTAGGCACACATCTTTTGGGTCATAGGGTCTACATATCTTTAGCTTTCATGGATAATCCCAAACTAATGTCATCTAATTTTCTTCATCTCAGTGTCACAACCTGAGTTCGGGATATCACCACCTCCCCACAGTTACTGCTATACCTCTCCTCTTGTGTGATCTCTCTGTCTCCAGTGTGCCCCCACCCCAATGCATTTTCCACATTGCAGCCAAAGTGAGCTGTCAGAAGTGCATTCAGTCCATTGTATTCAAATGCTTGAAACCTGTGAGTGGTTCTCCATTATCCCCCAAACAAAATCCACACCCCTCCACACCATTCTGCCATCCGGTTCCCGAGTACTCCTTCAGCGAGTCTCTCAGTGCGCTCATTCTATACTCGATCCTGCCACCGTACATGAGCATCTTCATTTACTTGAATGAAACCTGTTTCTGTTCTCTTTCTCTTACAATATTTTGATGTGCTGTTTTTTCTTTTGTTGTTCATTTATTAGTTTATTGCCTAGAGCCATGATTCTCAGAATCACCAGGAGGTCCTTTTAGGTCCCCAGAGAGCTGGGCCCACCCCCAAAGATTCTGATCCAGTATACTGATGGGACTACAGAATCAGCATTTCTGACAAGTTCCCGAAGGATGCTGATGCTGCTGGTCTGGGGACCACGTGAGAACCACAGGACTGAATCATCCTTTCCTTCTCTCATCAACCTCTCCTC
The DNA here is from genome assembly GCA_031878705.1 of Tapirus indicus. NCBI lineage: Eukaryota > Metazoa > Chordata > Mammalia > Perissodactyla > Tapiridae > Tapirus > Tapirus indicus. The sequence continues at coordinate 4,253,633 of CM062930.1, read as the reverse complement.
ATTCTGCAGAATTCAGCTTAGACAACTCCCTTCAGCGAAGTCTTCTCTGCCACTCTGATTCGTATGCATCTGTGTACTTTCCTCCTTCCTTCTGTGGTGCTCATCGGTCTACTCTTGTAAATGCCCAAATACTCTCACTTCAACTGTAAGCTACTCCCAGGCAGGGACTTTTATCTGTGCCTTGGTCAGACCTCAGGACTTGGTGCCCTGCCTCATAGCACAGACCCCACAAAAATAGATTTTAAGGGATAAATAAAAGGAGAAATGAATGGAGACCAGAATCCATGTCCACTCCATCCTGTGTTCTTTCCAGCACTAGCACAGGACCTGTGCACAGCAGAAGCACCATAAATATTTGTTGAATTAACAAATGATGATTTTATGGGGATCCAAAGACAAGATGTTTTGAACACCTCCTATATGTACTTTTTTAGTCTATTGTGGACATTACCTAGACTCTTCATCCCCAAAGAACAGTTTATTGCCTTTCCCCAAGCACACCTTCCTCCTGCGCTCTGCTCCTTCCTCCCCTACTCTCTGATCCCACTGACGGCCTCACCAAACACACAAGCCTCACAAACTGGTGGCCAGTGTTTTCTTCCTTCTTCTCTCAAGCTGCATCCCACTTCCCATCCTGTCAGTCTCAGTTGTTGCTTCCTGAGAATTTACCCAGTCTGCTCTGTCTCCTCTATCACGACTCTATTTCAAGCCCTCATTATCCCTGGTTGGACTATTATAAGAGCTTTTAATTTACTTCCCTGCTGCCCATCTTATCTCCCTCAAATCTGTCCTTCACTGAGTCTCACGGTGTAACTCATCTGTTTAAAATCTGCTAACCACTTTCCATCAGCTTCAAGAGAGGTCTTAATTTTGGGGTTCAGGGACCTTTGAAAAACTATGGACCCTCTCCTGAGAGTCTACGGGAATCTATGGGATTCCAGACTAAATAAACTTGGCCCAGGTGAGGAAGCTCTTTATACCATATGCCATGTCTTTTGCAGTTTTGCCCCTGTCTGTCTCTACAGGTTCAACTCTAGCCACTTCTTATCTGCAATGCAAATATTCCAGGAGACAAATGGCTTATAGCAGCCTTAATGCAGGCTGCCTTTGCTAGAGGTGTCCCCTCCTGGGAACAGTCTTTTCTCACTTTAGTGAGCACCCTTCTTCCCTGACTGACATGCACCTTTATGCTTCCATGATGGTCTACTGCAGTTTGCCTTTGCACTGACCGTAGTGTATTATAATTACCTATTTACCATGTTAGCAAATCACTTTAAGGGCAATGACTGGTCCGTATTTATAGGTATGCATTTGCATAAAATAAGTAGCCTGTCAGTCAATGGTTGTTGGATGAATGAATGTAGGATGAATTACCTTAGTTTTATATGCCTTGGAAATTCTTCTTTTGCTGTACCTCTTGCTGCTGTGTTAGGAACTATGTCACTTTTTGTGACACTTAAAAAAGAGATATAATTTGGATACAGTAAAATGCACAAATCCTACAGCTCAATATATCTTTATATATCTCTATATCTCTATATTTATATCTGTGTAACCACCACTTAGATCAAAATATGAAATATTTCCATCATTCTAGAAAGTTCCCTTGTGCTCCTTTCCTGTCAACAGTCCACTTTTTAAAGCTTCTATCATCATAAATTAGTTTTACCTGCTCTTGAACTTCATGTAAATGAAGAGTCATGTATCTGACACCCTCAAAATATCTCCTATCAGGTTCATGTGAGACTTTTATTTCAGTGATATCTCTTCACACCCATCACACTATAACTTACCTTCAATCACTTAATTAACACCTACATATTGGGGTCTAGAGATGTATATCAACATCCTCTATGCTCTGGAAATAATCCTATAATATTAACAGCTTATATATGATTGCTAGCAGCTGTAATATGGTAACAAATATTTTAAATGTTTGTTGAAGTTGCTACATTATCTACTTCATAAGATTCTAAAATTTCATTTCTCCCTACCCCCTGAAAAGCCATATATAAAAATGTATCCCTCTTCCCTCTATGAAGTCCTACTTCCTATCTGTAAATCTTTTCTTAACGCTTCCCTTCTCTTTACGTTGTGGTTGACTGACCCTGCACGTTGGCATGTCTGCCATGATGGATACGCTAGGGTGTAAGAGTAAACGTCATTGTATTGGCATCATATTAGCATTTTGAGAGGAAGCTCACATAGGATGTAAATAAACCATAATGTGGATGCAGAATCAGGAAGCATTGCAGCAATAAGTCAGTGCAGCTCACCTAAGCAAAGAGAAGGGGAGGAGGCTCACACACCTCTGATTCTTGACCCTTTATTTCCTCTCATTTTACAAACCTTCTGATCTTCTTCACTTTTTCCTCCCTATAGGTCCTACTATGTGCATCTTCCTTTTCTCTCTCCTGTCCCCCCATATATGCGTAATATGTAAAGTTGAATTAATCAGGCAAAGGAGGTTGGGAGGTGAGAAAGGCAGTAAAGAAATGTGCCAGACAGAAGGAGAAGTATGTGCTAAGGGATGAAGGTCCCTTGTATGGCTCAAGAATCTAAAAAAAAAAGGCTTGACCACTAAGCAGGAGGTGGTATGGCTGGTGATTAAGAGCATGGTGGATGCTGTGGCCTGAATGTCTTGCTGAGTGAGTCAGTCATGTGCTTTCATGGCAGTGTGATCTTGGACATCTAGCTTAGGTTTGGGGCCTCAGTTTCCTCATCTGTTAAAAAAAAGAGATAATAGTATCTACTGCATATGTCTGTTCAGAGGATTAAATGCATTGATACCTATAAAGTGATTAGAATATTGCCTGGCACATAATAAGTACTTTTAAATTATTTTCTGTATAAAACCAAGCCTTAAGAAAAACTCGACGTCACTTTCTAAAACTGGTCACTTAGAAACTCATTCATAATTTACTTACGTTTTACAAATAATCTGAATATTTATTCTGGAAGTGCTAAAGGGAATGACACTACATGTATTTATTTTTTTGACTATCTGTGTTTTAGGACCGTTCTGATATTTGAGGTTGAAGCCACACTGAAGAAGGGAGGAAGGAGTGATGAAAAATACTAGGGAGGATTAGTTCAAGCAAATTTTCTGGCATCCCAGACTCATTCTTCTGATGACAGTTCTCTGGGTGCAACTTGTGGAGTTTGGGCTTCTAGAGAAGAGATATTTCTAGAATTGGTGACATGAGATAAATGAAAGAAATAGCACGTTAGATCAGATAAGTCCACCTTTATGAAGACACTGGGGAAAGGGCTGCATGGAAGGTCTGAAGAGAGAGGCTTATGAAGAAGAAAACAGAGGTACACGGAGGAGATTTTGACATAGATAGTGGAGGAACTCATATCCTGGTTAGAGAAGGACATGCTCTCTGTTCTCCCCTCTTATCACTGCCTTTGCTCTGGCCGCCAGCACCTCTGCCTTGGAGCCCCTCCAGAGCATCCAGCAAGATTTCCCTTCTTATCATCTCCTGCTTCAATCACTTTCTGCAATTAGAATGATGTTCATAAGTTGCAAGTCTAATCACCTCCCTCTCTGGCATTCCAATCTCCTCTGTCTCCCCTGATTCATGAGAAGGAATAGACCCACCTCCCCTCTCACCCCCAACCTGGCCTCTGATGACTCCCCTAGCCTCACCTCTCACCTGGCCGTTCCATGTACTTCTTTAGCCATACGAAACTTTTTTTTTATCTGAGCATGTCATGAACATCCTCATGGCACACCCTCTGCCTGCTCACTTTACCCAATTTCTTTCCATTCTTACTCAGGTGTCTGCTTAGGTACTGCTTCTTCAGAAATATGCTCCAGAGTCTTAAGCACTGGTTGTCTGCCCCATAATACCGTACATTCATGATGCCATGCATAATCTTTCTGTAATTCCTATTTTCTGATCTGTAATCTTTGTAAGCTTCACAAAGCAGTGCCTAGGTCTGAAATGAAACTGTTGCATGTGCGATGCACAACAAATATTTCCAGGGTTGGTGGAATTCTATGAAGTTGAGTTACGTGTTTAGTGCCTGGCCCATGGTAAACATGGAGTAAATTTACTGTGAATGTGTTTCACTAGTCATTGATACCGGCAAGGCTGTACCAAAGCGTGGTGATAGATTCCAGGCAAATCATGTAATATTTTCACTACTGTAAAGATAGCATTAGGTTAATACCATCAGGGGTGCACAAATGTTTTGAAAATAATGGTTGGAAATACACTTGTTGAGTACCTAGTCTGAAAAAGAACTCTGTGCAGTCTTTATTATTTATTTGTTATTGTCTCCATTTCTTGTCTGAGGAATTTGAACCTCAGGTGGCTGGTCTGACCTTTAGGGAGTGGCAGAGACAAGATTCATATCCAAGCATATTCGCTGATGTGAAAGTCAACAACCGTCATCCACTGGAGGAGCCTTGGTGATGGAAAGCATGTGCCATCTTTCTAGGGTTTCATTAGCCTCACCCAATGTAGGCAGAATTTAACCGTGTTTATTGCTTCACTCTGAGAAGTACTTCCAAACATTCATAGGAGTGTGAAGGCAGTGAGGGGAGGGGGTGTAGATTGAGAGAGAGAGAGGAGAGGAGGAGAGGAGGAGAGGAAAGGAGAGGGGAGGGGAAAGAAGGGGAGGGAGATTCTGACAGAAAGCACGAGGTCATGGATCATGGATCAGAAAACAGACTGCTTTCTATTCACAGAGCATTCTAGTGCTGATTTCCTGAGCCCTGATCCCCACAGAACAGTGCAGTGAAAGCCTGATATTACCCTGTATGTTCAGTGGATTGTAGCATAGGAGAGGAACCGCAGGACTAGAAAACTCTAGGTTCTTATAGGCTTTTGGCACATCTTCCCATCTGCCCAGAGACACACACACACACACACACACACACACACACACACACACAGAATGCAAACAAATCTTCTCTGAAAAGGACAGGATAAAATCTCCAGCTTCATCACCCTGAAATATAAGCAAATGAATCTGGGGAGATAATTCTCCAAATCTCTCCGGAGCTATACATTATCTCGAGCTTCTAAGGCACGTTTTTATGCAATCATCCTTAAACCAAGGTTGCCAATGCCTTTTGCCCCAACAGCCCAGATTGTGTAGACATGACAAAATAGTTAGGGAGAACTGTCTCCCAACAATGAGTGCTATTACAACTTATACAAAAAGTTTTAGCTTTTAAATTTGGGAAATAAATGAATATATTTGTAAATTTGGATATTTCACTGTACATTTGTTATCCATATCACTTAAAAATACTGTTAAATTTTGGGGACTTCTCTGGAGACCACAGTTTATTCTTTGTAGTCCAAAGTGGCATCTGCAACCAGGGAATTCACTTAGAAGAAGGAAGTCATCAGTTTTTAAACCTCCCCCGCAAATCTTCCTGTGATCCATTTTAAGGAAGCCTTGGTAGGGAATATTACAAAAGCAAATAAACTAACTCTACTTGTACCTACATGCTCACATGAAGAAGTGCTTATGTTCCATTCCATCTCTCTCCTCTTCTCCTTCCCTCTCAAGTATAGTAAATTATATTTTCCAAGTGTTCAAGAATCCTGCATTTAAGAAAATATTCCTCCAGACATTATGTGTTGTGTGCCTTAGAAGATGCTTTAAAGCAGTTCTAATTCTCTGGTTCTTAATTTGATGACCCTTGAATGTTCACTGATGTTTTAGACTTTGTAGGAAATAAGAGAAAGTAGAAGGTCTACTTTTCAAATAACTTATTCTCTAAGTAGGAAGAGGCATTCCCTATAATACAGTTAAAGAAAAATGCAAAGCATTGCATTATCAGATGCTGGGTTGACTGCACACGGAAAAGTGAAGAGCAGGTTCTGTTAAGGCTAGCATTTTCCAGCGCATATATTACATATTCACATTTAGGCACTAAAGCAGTGCTCAGCTGGGCTAGTATCCTCACTCCTCTGCTGACACAGAGAGGGTGGTCCACATTAACCTCTGCTTTCTTTCCAGCCATGCAAATCTATATTGTAAATTCACTCCTCTGTTCCCCCACAGTTGCCTACATCTAAGTAAAATGTCTACATTTTCTGGTAGAAGACTTGTGAGGCTGTTTGAAGGTGAAGAGTCCTGAATCTGATAGCCAGTGGTTTAATAGACTGGTTGAAACCAAGATTGGTCTTGATGGTTGGCAGGCTGTGGAAGGGGACCTGGTCAGAGAGGCAGGATTCTGATCAATCAGGCAAGGCAGGCTTGATCCTGGTCATGAGCCCCTGGGGGATGACCAGTGAGACTGATTTTCTAGCAAGAACTTAGTTTATTTATGCCTTTTTCTTCTTGCCAACTCGGTTCTTTCCTTATCTGCAGAGTGAAAAGGACCCTGTAAGCCTTGTAGGGCCCTAAATTATTAAACCAGAGTATTGTTCCCAGGAGAGACCTTGACTCCATCCACCCAGAAGCATTCAATATTTGTGACAGGTGATACTATAAATTTAATTCCCAGCTATTGGGGGGGGGGTGTTGGTGATCAAGGTCCCTAAACCCGTGTGTGATTTGCTTCATCAAAATCTAATATTTATAAGCCCCAGTCTATTCCCAGGGCAGAAGCAAAGATGCCTCATCACAAAGCTTGAATTTGCATTGCAAACAATTTGTGCATGTGATTTATGGTCTCATTTGGAATTTTTATAGTAGCCTACTATGTATGTGCACCCTCCCTAAACTAGTGGTGCTTGTAAATTTCAGTTTTAATTCCATCATTTAATAAAGTGTGAGAAAATGCAGAACTATTAGATTTAGGAATTATCTATGAAAAAACTGGCATAATAGATCCCTCCAAGAAGGGGTCTAAATGAAGTAGTAGCTCACCTGTGAGCTTTCACTAGAAAAAGTGTTTTGGAGCCACGTATCACACATATCCCATTTTTAAAGCTATTTAATAATACACAAGCGTATAATTTTTAAATGGTTGTCTGTCACTAGAATCAATTCCAGTTTCATATTGCTTTTTTTTTTTTTTGGCTGGGAAATAATTCAGCCTTACTTGAAAAAATCTGGTGTATAATGATGCTAACATTTAAAAGAAAAAAAAATCATTTTTTTTTAAAAATCAGAAATAGTGTGAGTAGTGAGCAGCTGTTTGGTGTATAAAAGACAAAAAGGAATTTCTTTATGATTCCAAATTGCTTTTGAATATTGTGTGTGACAGTGAGAACAATTGTTCATTGCAATAATTCTGAAATATAATAAAATACTTATGCTTTATTCGTGTGTAAGTTTTGTAGCAATGAAAAACAACTCCTTTTAAATGCATGATTTCATTATGTACTTAATGATCATAGTCTGCAACTATATAAATTACTAACAATATATATAACCCAATCTAGGTCTGTATTTGCTACTATCATCACCAACTGTGATATTGTATTTAATATATTGGATTCAAAGAACCCTGCAATGATCAATGGGATGTCCTAACAGTGAGCTGAGTTTCTCAGGGATGGGCAGAGATCAAGAAATTTTCATCAATTTTAAATTACCATCATTTTTCTATTTTATAAAGGGAGTGAAGTTAATACGGCCAAAATTATTTTCCCTCAGTATTAATGCTTGCATTAGAAACAAAGTTTTGTTTAATAATGATGAAAAATATAAAGATGCATTTCTATGTGATTAGATGTAGTTTACCAGTGTCTTGACTGTGAGTATGTGGTTTCCAGAGATAAAAGATAAGAGGACCTCTTAATCTGGGGGAATTGCATGTATGTACAGTTCATGCATATGAAGCAGATTCCAAGTATTTTCATAAAGCTGGAATAAATTTCTCAGGATAGTCTCCTTTACATCCTCAAAGTGGATTGGATATTGCTCCTATTTGTTGTTTTAGAGGTCTACATTTCCTGTCTTGTAATTTCTAGTGCACTACATTTTGCTACCTCGATTAATTGTCTATATTTCACCAGACTACAAGCACTTTGAGGGCAGGGATGAAGCCGTCTTTCCTGGTGTGTCTCTAGTAGCGAAAAAATAATGACTTGCCAAATACTTGTGGCATAAATGAGTAAATGAATAATAAACACATTTGGTAATGAGTCCCTGGAGTATGAGGAGAGATGTTAATTTTCATACGGGACTTTGGTCAGAGTTCTTACAAAAGGAGGGTTTAAATTATTTAATAACAGATTTGTAGGGCTCAAATCAAGCATATTTTCAATAACATATTTTCTTTACCAAGCATACACAATGCTTCTGTGTGTCTCATACATAATTTTTTCCTTTTAAAGAGTAAATGGTGTCATAGAACTCGATTATCTTAAGATGTTTGTTGGATATGTACTATACGGGAGCATGCAATTTGCAGAAAACTAAGAAATTCAAGTATTTAAGGAAGGTATGTAGACAGCATACCTTTGTGTTAAGATGAGGGGATAAGGATATCTAGACAGATAGCACCTTCCCCAAAGAGAAGCTGACAACATTCACATTAACTCATAATTGCTGTATGCGTATATGGGTCTTGTACTGAGGTAGAGGGGAGAGGATTGCTCTATGTTGGAAGATAGATGTAAACAGTTGTCTCTTACACTTTTATTAGGGAACATTTCAAAACACACAAGGAAATCTTAAATAATGGACTACATATTCCTTGTATATAAAGACTATGTTTTCAACATATTTTTATTCTTAAAAAGCACTTAAAGTAGTGATTTGCATAACAATGGCTCTCAACAATTAATTGTGGAATGAATGAATAAATAAGGAATATGCATTACAAATGAAGGCTGAAAATCCTCATTCTAATTCTTGGGAAAACAAGTTATAGTGTCCATGCAATCATTCGGTGTAGAGCTAAATATTTTTTCCTCATTAGTGCTAACAGAAACTTTTTAGTGAACATCAACGATATAAACTAAAATTTTAATATGCATTTTTATATGCATTTTTCTAAGCTTCAGCATAAAGGTTAGGAATTTTACTTCCCATGTGTACATGAGGAAACGGAAGCTCTAGGAAGTTAAATAACTTGTCCAAGTTGACACTCTCATAAGTGGTAGAATCTGGATTTGAACTCAAGCCATTCTGATCCAAACCTTGAGCTTGCTCTTCTACATTATACTACTAAAGTGGTTAGAATGATTCCTCAGTGAAAATTGAAGGCATGGCCCTTTGTTGCATAGATTTGAATCTTATGATCTTCATGTTTAATAAAGGCACACCTCTTCCAGTTTTGCTTAGTAAGGGAATCTACTATAGAAGGATGTGCATGTTTAATATACTGTTCAAATTTGCATTTCCAATGCCCTCAAAACCTGAAACACAAATTCTAGACTATGTCAACTCATTTTCAGAGATCATCATAAAAAAGTATCAATTTGCAAAAAATATATTAATTTGCATTTGTAAGTAACTTAAATATGACCTTTTTCTTTGGCTAACATGGCTATTGCATTATAAGCATGATATTTATTTTTATTGCATAACCCTTGAAGACCATATATTTCTTTCTTTCTGATTCCAATTCACTCAGACTCACTTCACCCGGTAGTACAGTGAAATTCATTGCAATCTGCAGAGGTAGCAGAATCCTAAATTTGTAAAGCTATGTAGATCAAAAGCTTTTTGGGGATAATTTAAGTTTTACATTCTGCAAAGACAACCAAAAAGATGTGTTGTGAAATATAATGTAATTTCTTCATTACTGGAGGCAGATCAAAAGACCTCTGATTCTAAGAGGTGGTTATTTCAAGATCCTGCTATCCATTTCCTATTCACACACAGCAACTGGTGGCAGCTAAAAATAATCAGCTCTGCCACCAGCTAAGAATCTGGTCACATTTGGCTCATGGACAATGTGCACAAATAAGATTTAGGATCCTTCTTCAGTTGCTTCCCTCCAGCCCACTCATCAGCTAGTTTGCTGCCATTTGAAAGCTATTGAAAAGCCATTAACAGGCAGGACCGGGAGCGCCGCACTGCAGCACACCTCCGAGCGGGCAGAATGTGGCTGCATGTGAGCACCAATTAGAGCTGACTATTCCTGGGATTGTGGCACTAGGAGCCTTGTCAATCAAGGGCTCTACAATAGCACGTGCAGCAGTGGCAGCTCCATGCCCACCGAGAGACTTATATTAACTCCAGCTGCTGAATGAGAATGAGTTTGAAGCTTTTTGCAGGATCATGGAACAGAGGCTTGGTTCAATAATGCATCCTGAGGTAAACTGTTACCTGAGTAAGGGCTCTAAATAATGCATTTCCTGGGGACAACAGTTGTAGCAGAAGAGAATGCTGGAACCTGTAGCAAGATTTCTGTCTGAGATGGAAAGATGTCTCACTATCATTTTATCAAATGCTGTAAGTAAGCTTGATATTTTGCTCATATGGTTATTTGTCTTCTTGAATTATTATTTTATGCAGGTGCCAAAATTAAGGCAGGTCTTCTGGGGTGCGACATCCAGATGAGTGCCATAGAATGGTGACTTTCAAAGATGTTTTACTTGCTAAATGTATTTCCTCTTAATTTCCGGTTCTGAAATAATTCCAGTGTGATCCAAATGTTGACCGTATAGAAATCTTTAAAACTTTAGCTTTTTAAAGAAAAGATACATACATGAAGCATTTTTAACAAGCAATCATAAAATGGGAATTTATAAGGATATTTCTGGGTATCAGCACGTATTAATAAAACGTTTATATGAAAACTTAGTTCATTAATATATGGCTGAGCCCATTTAGTTATTATTTTACTCTTCAATTTTACTGCTTCAGACCACAGTCAGTGCTCAAGTTGTAAGCTTGATCTTTATGGATCACCCTTGACTGTAAACTTTTGTCCTTGCATCCTTCACCTTGCAGTGCTCAGGCACTTTAGTGATATCTGTACCAAATGCTCCACGCTGATGCTCATATGGTGAAAAATAGTTTGTCATTTGCTTTTCTGTTGGGTCCGTCAAGGATTTCTTTAATGCCTGAATTATTAGCTGAATTTTCTGAGCTACATAAAAGCTGCATTTAAACCTTCTCTGGATGATAATAAAGAACAGGGAGACATATTTATAGCAAAAATGGCTTGCTAGATTTACATTTTTTTCTCCTATATCACTTCTGAAAACTTCTGTACATTTATGTCGTTGTCTTAAAGTGACAGATGACATTTGTAGAAAATGGTTTCCTCTTAGAATGAGGGTTTTGTTGGCAAAAGACATCACAATGTTACATTTAAGGGAACACATGTTTTGGATGGATCTTGAATTTTGCACTAAAAGACACTGAAAAAATAATGATAATTAAGAAGGAGAAAACATTTACCTTTTCTCTTGTCTCTGGTGAGGAATGTATAAAGGAATTAAAACTCCATGATTAATGATGATGAAAACGCCTTACTCTTCAGCACACCCCAAAGAGGCATGTTTGCAGGAAGAATTAACTGCAAAAAGAATTCACTGATCAGCTTGTAAGTTTGAAAATTGTCTCATTAATCAATAAAAATTGGGGACATGCAGCATATTTAGGAATTATGAGAATAATCTTTTGTTTTAACCCCTGAAATCTTGAGGTTATTATCCTGGTTAAATATACATAGGGCAGACTCTTGGCTGATTTTGGTATTGTCCCTCATGTTTTGCTGCACTCGCAAAATGTCATTATTTGTCCAGTCTGTGCCTCTGCAGAGGAAATTCCTGAACCCCTCTGCACCATTTCTACAAGGCACCTGGGTGCTCATTAGGTGGAGTGAACACACCTGGCAGGCAGCCACAGAGCATGCACAAAAGCACCGAAGGACGGATGACATAGACTTGGGAGGTTCAGGAGCAGTTGGTCACCTAATACAACATGAGGCTGCCCTTTCTTGCCTTACATTACTTGTGTTTCAGCTGAATTATTTCAGTTTAGAATTTCAGAAAATTAGAAGAAGTGATGATGTCTGATCAATGGAAGCATTTTAGATAATTCTTACAATCCAGATGAAATCTAAAATTAATCAATAGTGAAATGCTCCAAATACCTGGAAAAAAATGTTCTTAATGAATTTATCAAAGTGATAACCAACTACTTACCAAAGATAATATCAACTACTTACCAAAGATATGACTGGGGTCTAAGCTCTGTGTTTGGCAATATCTATAAAATGGAAAAGAACCATGAATATTGTCAAATGCCAACTTCTCTGTCGGAATGGTACAATGTGCTAAAGGAATTCAGAAATCACATTTCATTGTGTGCCACTTGTCAAGGAACGTTTCCTAGTCTTGAGCTGGGTCTTGAAGGATGAACAGCATATAGAAGGAACAGTGAGAGCATTTACAGAATCAGGAGGGTTTATTGATGAGGGTCATAATCCACATAGTCCTTGTTTCTGGTGCATAAGATGTTCCCGGGGTGTGTTTCCTTGTCCCTTATGTCAGGTGACCTGTTGGCAAGATTAAATGGCCCACGTTCTTCACCTCCATTCCTTCCTCGAAACAGCTCTGTTTCCTCCACATGCCTGTCTTTTCCTCCTGACCCTGGTTTATCGCTGCGCCACGTCCACTTCCAAGCCAGGCAGCGGTGCAGGAAGTGGCCAGATTCCAGGGCAGCAGCAAGAGCTTCTGAAAACGTGCGACCGCAGAATCAGGAGTCATCCTAGAAGGGGAGCCTCACGGCGGGATGTTGGGAGACCAACAAAGAATGCTTCCAATGAACTTTTAATCATCTAGGACAACACTCATTGTTTAATGTTAAAGCATGTATGTACTGAAAGGTCTAAACTCAAATTCCAATAGTAGTTTACTCTGGCTTATGGAATAATTAGTTATTACAGTTATAACTAATTATTTATATATAAATATAAAATATATGTTAATTATGAATAATCAAATAATAATTTAATTATATAACTAATTATAATTATGGAATTAGTTACTTTTGTAAACTATCCTATATTGTCAGAATTGTCTATACTGGGCATGTTTTACTTTTACAATCAGGAAAACAAAACTTGAAGACATTATAAGAGAGAGTATTCAAAGAAATAGCTTAGACCCATATCACCACCTGCATTCCTTTCTGACTCCCTGGGAACTGGCCCAATGCTGCATGTTCCATATATCTTATATAGAAATGTTAAAAATTAGAGTATAAAAATTTATTGTGGAAGCAAGATGTAGCGGGAACGTTTAGGAACACCACAACAAAAAGTGCCGACACTTCCTGTATCTCTGGCCAAGAAGTCTCTTGGATGGGCCCGTGGTGAGATTTCATCTTGAGTCGCGCCTGGTGAGAGTGACACATGAACTTGGCCAGACGCCTCAGCTGAGGTGCAAGCGGAAATGAGAACTGGGACTTGGGGAGTCATGGGCTCACAGAGTTTCAGTGCCACGTGAAACCTTGGAACTATACTTCTCATTTACTCTCAACAAACTGGAGCAGAAGCTTGAGGGCTGCCCTGTTCAATTCCCTTATGTGCCTCGGGAATCAAAGTGTTGCCGCAACCGTGCCTGGCCTATCTCTCCCCTAGTTCAGTTCTTCTCTAGGGGTGTGGGGTTGGGCCAGCACTGTTTGCAGTGGAAGGTTAAAGTTATTTAAAATGAATATACTCCAGAACTGCTAACTCATTCATAGCAACTAAGATGAATTATACCAGAAAGGCTGCTATTTTGCATATTAAACAAATTTTACAATACCAAGGTCACCTTATTTTTTCTCATCTCTTATTCCCATAAATGCTACTTCCACTAAAATGCCTTCCCCATCTTTCACCGATTGTACATGCTGTTCGCTTGTTTAAAACCTCCACTGCAGCAGTTCTACAAGCTCATTGAAACCTCACACATTGGTCCCACAATTGCCTCCCTCTCCCTTAGCCCACTCTTTGCCCATTCCAGATCCATGGTCCACCACTGAAGCCATTCCACTCCCTGCCCTCACCTCCCAATGTTGCACTCAAGTGACAAATGCCAAACCAGGTGGAACCCAGCTTTCCAACTTGTCTGTCCTTACACCAAAGCAGTTGGATGATCATTGAAGGAAGATGTCAGAGCAAAAGCGACTAATTTCATTTTAATTTCACACAGGCAACACTCTCCCACACTTTTATCATTTCTCCCCAGTAGGCATGATTACTCAAAGCTAGAGACCCCTTAAATCTCTCACCCTGAGGAAATGGAAACCTTTAGATAAAACCCCTGCTTCTTCCCACCATTAAATCTGTGAAGTGCAGGCATGTGAATTCCTCTTTGCCCACTCTGTTCTATAATTGTAAATTGTCCCTCCTTGTATCCAAAGCCTATGTGCTCTGGACTCCATCCCCTTTGTCTTGCTCCTTCAGTTATCCCTTTCTCCCCTGCACCATCAGTCTCTTCTCCACTGCACCGTTTCCATCATGGCCTAATAGACCAACATCAGATAATCAAATATCCCCCTTGACCTCATATTTCCTTCTGGCCACCACCCCATTTCTTTGTTTTCAAGGTCACACCTTGGAAAAATTGCCTATACACATGATCTCCAACCATCATCTCCTTTTTTACTTTTCAGATTACTCCATTCACCACTCCACTGAATCCACTTTAGTTAAACCAGCTTCATGTGGCAAAATCCAATAGGCACTAGTCCTTCCTCATGCTAGTTAATTTCTCACTTGACTTCTATGTCTTCTTTTACAGTTCTTGGGAGTTTTCTTCTATTTCGCTGATAACGTTTCCTCTGCCTCGTTGCCAGCTTTCTCTCCTTAGAGCTTGGCCCTGACACTGTGCGCAATCCCTGGTTGACCTCACTCGTTCCTATGGCTTTAAACATCATCTATGCTTTCCCAAATGTATACCTTTAACTCAGATGTCCTTTTTTTCCGTTAACAACAAGGACATCTTTTCTGGCCAATAAAGATATATCTAAGTATTCTTTTTTTGATAGCCAAGTAATATTCCATAGCATTTATTAAACCATTTCTTTATAAACTCTTCCCTGTTTGATAGGCATTAACACATTATATTTTAGTATTTTGGCTTATATTACTAGAGTAGTGATTCACAAAAGTAGTATTGCTGAATCAAATGGCATGTGCAGTTTTAAGTATTGTAGAAACTGCCAGATTTCTTTCTAATGAGCTATAGCACTTCAGATTCTCACCACCAGCAGAGAATGCACATCCCTGCATCTTTGCCAGCCTGGGATGCTGTCTCTCTTCAAATGTAGTCAACTTGTGGTTGAAATACAGTTTCTCACAAGTCTCTCATTTTACTCATAGTTAAGGGATTTTTCCCCATTTTTTTTATTAGCCCTATTTCTTCATGTCTGTTCTCACTTTTGTATTGAATTGTTTATCCTTTTTCTTATAAATTTTATATAATCTTTTATATTAGGAAATATTAGTATTTCTCTGGATATGTACTGAAGATGGCTTCCCTATTTTTTCTTTTGTCTTTATTTTGGGTGTTTGTTGGCATCTATATGTTTATTGTTCAACATTTGACTGCATTGTTTTACATTTTACTTTTATATAGACCCTCAGGAATATCATGGCTACTTGTGTATCATGACTTATCTTTGTGTATTGCTACAGTGTTGATGTTGCATTATTAAAGCCTTGTCATTTTATCTGGAGGGTTCCACACCCATGTCCTTACTTGACATCTGTTATTCTAGTGTGATACTTTCTCTTTCTGTAGGTTGTTTGGTGAATGAAAGGGGGCTCTTTATGCTTTCAGTGGTTGGCTCACACTTAATGTCACTTTAGGGACATAAACATGCCACAATAACTTACCTAAGCTGGATACATTAGGTTGATTTCATTTTCTTCTGTCTCATTCACTCATTGATTCATTCATATATTTATAATTAATTCAAGAAATATTATTGAGCCCCTATTCTTTTCCAAGCACTGGTCTAAGGGTTAAGGATACAAGGATAATCAAGCCAGCTAACATGCCTGCCATCTTGAAATTCCCGTGCTAGTGGTGAGACAGAGAGCAAACAAGCAAACAAACAGATGGAGATAAAAATTTTTAGTAGCAGCCACTGATGTGAAGAAAATAAAGGAATTTAAGAATCTAATGTGAGACCTGGGAGCAGAATGGGGTGAGCTGCAATTTTAAATAGTTTGCTAAGGTACAACCTCTCTTGAGAAGTGACCTCTGAGTGATTGAAGGAAGTGAGGGATCCAGGATGTGAAGATCTTTGGCAAGAGTGTGCCACACAGAGGGAACAGCAAGTGCAAATGTCCTGAGCCAGGGATGAACATGTTCTGCATCGTTAATTCAGAGAATCTAGGCTCTCAGAAGTTAACTTTTTCTGTTTAACATTTTATTAATGCTTCCCAAACTCAAAAGTAATTCCTACTTTTTATTTCAATGTTCTTCTCTACTCAAGCTAATATTCTATAGATCCACTTACCTTTACTTCCAAACTTCTTTAAAAAGTTATTTGTAGGGGGCCGCTTAGTGGCGCAGCGGTTAAGTTAGTGCTTGGCAGCCTGGGGTTCGCAGGTTCGGATCCCGGGCGCCTGCTGACTCACTGCTTGTCAGCCACGCTGTGGCAGCATCCCATATAAAGTAGAGGAAGATGGGGACAGATGTTAGCCCAGGGCCAGTCTTCCTCAGCAAAAACAGGAAGATCGGCAACGGATGTTAGCTCAGGGCTGGTCTTCCTCACCAAAAAAAAAAAAGTTATTTGTATATGCCCCTCAAATGCCTTGCTACCCAGTTACTACAGTTTAGCTCCCACATCGTTATTTCATTGAAACGTCAAACTCTCTTTTGTTCCCCATTTATCTCGAAATATTTGCCCAGTTTGATAGAGTGATCATCTCTGAATTAACTCTCCCTCTGTTTTGCTTTCCTACAAAAGTGTCCTCCTAACTCCGACTTATTCTGCCCTTCCGATTCCTCGCTCAGTCTTTCCACCTACACTGTTATTTTCAATCGTTCACTCACCAGACATTATGCTATGCACTCAATCTATATGTATAAATAGATTTCTTTTCTGCAAGAAATTCACAATCTAGAGGGGAGATTGGAAGGTGAATAAGCACTTTCGATACATTTCTGTAAGTCAGTCTTAGGAGAGAAGGCAGAGAAGGGTACCTATTCTGCCATGTGGAAGGTGCGAGGAGCCAGGCCAACCTTCTCAGATGGGTAAGAAGGCATTTAAGGATGAGGAGGCATTTACTGATTACCAACGAGTGAGGAACCTGGGGAGAGGAGAAGCCTTGTATAAAACACTGCCTTGTGAGTACATGGTACATTCAAAGGACAAAGAAAAGGAGTTCCATATGGTGGAGAAAGGAGAACAATGTGCAGTATTTGGACACATATGATGAGTTTTTATATTATCCATCATGTGAGGGAGTTCACTGAGTGATTTTAAAGAGGGAGGGATACGATCAGATTTGTGTTTTAGAACTGTCATTCTGCTGGCAATACAGAGGATGGATTAAAGGAGAGATTGAAAAGGGAAGCAGATAAGACAATAGGCTAGGTGAAAGCTTAAATCAGGATGGGGGCAATGGGGATAAGGCACAGTCTGATATGAGAGATATTTAGTATAAGATAGAATTAACAGAACTTGTTGTCTGATTAGTGAAAATTCTGTGCTTTGCTGTGCTGTTTTTCTTTGTACATTGTCCTATTTATGTTAATTATTTCATCTCCAGCATCTTCGTGGATGGATTCCGGGAAAATATCTCTGGTGCTCCTTTTGTCTGGATCTCTGGGTACACATGATCAAAACCCAAGCAGACTACTGTATCCTGTGAGCACTTCAAACTCAGAATGTCCTAAGTGAATCTATGCTCTTCCTTCCTAAACCTGAATGTCCAGATCATGAAGGACCTATATGCTGTGTAGTAATGTTTAGACTTTTCCTGAGAGTCATTGAAATCCATTAAGATCTTTTAACAGTAATAGTGGGCAGCAAAGATTTGTGTTAGCAAGATCAAATACATAGAACAAGAGGAGGGGGGCAGCAGTGGAGTGTGGGAGCCAGCTGGGTAGCTCTCGTGATAATCCACACTTGGATGAAGGCGAGTCCATATTGGTGAGTGACCTGAGAATGGAGAAAAGTGGATGAATTTGAAAGAGACTTGAGTACCAGGAACCTTAAGCCTTAGAACCAATTTGGGAGTTGTGGAGGATGAAAGAAAGGGAATATTCAAGGCTGACCCTTAGATTTTTGCTTGAGTAACTAGGTGTATGATGTTTTCACTAAGCTTCAGGTGTGAACCAAAGGAGGAAGGGAGGCTTGGACATGTTGAATTCTGCGATGTCTAAGAAGAGCTGCCAAGTATGTCATTGTATATGGGTCTGAAGCTCAGGTGACAGATGCTTATTTAAGATAGACATGGGGTCATTTGAATATTGGTTTTATTTAAGCCGTGGTACGGGAAGAAATAGCCAGCAAGGAAATAGATGGCTCAGGTCAGAAACTTCTGAAAAGCAGATAGAGGAAGAGGAGTTCACAAAGGAATTCAGAGGTCTTCAGTCAAGAACACAAGCATCACAGTGTCAAGAGGCAGGGTCTGCTAAACAGCCTGACACGATATAACACGATGAGGGTACACGTTTGAGGAAGACCCACTGAGATAACGGACAAGGAGTCCCCTGGTGATGTGGACACCAGGCCGTGTCGATGGGGATGTGGGAGAGGAATTCAAACTGCAGTGACTTGGC
The DNA here is from genome assembly GCA_031878705.1 of Tapirus indicus. NCBI lineage: Eukaryota > Metazoa > Chordata > Mammalia > Perissodactyla > Tapiridae > Tapirus > Tapirus indicus. Next base: position 4,235,022 of record CM062930.1, on the reverse strand, counting down.
CGTCATTAGAGGGGAATTGAGAGTACAGAGACTTACAAGTTTTGGCTTCTAAAAGGAAAAGAAGATAAAGGTCAATTGGTGGACAGATGTGGTTCTCAAAAAAGTTTTTTTTTCTTCAGATAGGAAATACTTCAATAGTTTTTAATTCACCATGTCTACTTCCTCATCTTTGAAAACTCAAACCCATCTATGCCTTCACACTTGCTGTGTGTTGGGACTGTTTTTGTTTTTTGTTTAAATCTTTGAGCATCGTCCAATCACTTGAGAAATTAAAATAATGAAAACAACAAGGGTAATGATGCTGATAGCAATGCAGATTTAGAAAAGCCTTGAGGTAAAGGAAACTTTGGTTTTTACCAATCGCCATAAATAAATTCATGCTAGAATAGTACCTACAGTACCATATTTTAAGAGTGATTGTTATATGAGAATGACCTTTTTGGGTCATGCTTTGAAAATGTCTGTTCCAAACCACAGTTGAATTATGTTTTCCTTTCTGAGAAGAAAGCATCCTGTCACTGAAGAGTCTATTTAAATGATTCTTAAACTGTTGGGTTTTAAACCGACTTACATCTTCAGAAAACTATCCAGAGGTCACTGTTGACAGTTCCATAAATGTGTCATCTCCACAGATAATTGTAGTCAAAAAGGCTAATTGGGAGCTGTTCTCCACTCTAAAGCAAGACAATAAAATGCAAAAGGAAAATTATGATGTTATGTGAATCGGGTGCATTCTGAGTACTGACCCCAGTTTTGTTTACGTGGCTTAAAAAGGTCTTTTGCTCATAGTAAGTGGTTGAGGGAAGAGTAAATAAAAGGCAAAGAGCTTCAGGGTCTTCTAAATATGGAAAGATGAGAGAGGCTTGAATTATTTATTATCTAGAAATGAGGAGTGACAGGACAGACAGATACAAATTAATGAATAGTTTCATGGAAATCAATTGGCTGCTTTCTTCATTCAGGCTCTTAGTAGAAAAAGAGGAGGTCACTCATCCAAGTGGGCTGATAACAGATATGAGATTGACAAAGGATGTGCCTCCTGGTGCCTCATAGTTTAAGCGTATAAAAGTCCATTCTACGGAGTGTCATTGAGGGGAGAAAACCATTCAAAGGTTGAATTGTTTCCTAAATTTCTAGTTCATCATTCCTTAATCTGAACAGCTTTACCTATTAGGTTAGCTTTGGGGACTGAGTTTACACCCTTTCTGCAGGGCACTCGTGAATAGAATCAGTGCAAGACCACACGTTGCTTCAGCTTTTCTATTCTTATGGGATTCTAGACAAGTCTTAACCTCTCCCTTTTCATCTCACCAGTGATCCCTAAAGTCACCAGTGAATTACCAACAAACTCAGTTTAAGATACACCCAGCAAAGCATGGTGTGGCATTCTCTGCTGGTGTGAACTATGATTACAAATGTAGCCAGTGCAGATGATGGAGGCAGCACGCACCATCCACAACCATTTAGGGAGCCTCAACTGTTACTTGCAGGACCATTTGGGCCAATCCTAGGGCGTCTTGGCTATTTTCTAGTTTTTTTCATCTTTGGTAAATCACTGAACTTCTCTAGGGCTTGGTAATTAATGTCCTCATTTGAAAAATGTAGCTGCTAATATCATCCTTATTCACTTCACAGGTGTTTCTGTGAAACTCAATCAATCCATTAATAATCCCTCCCTCCCACCCTCCCTTCATCCATCATCCATTCATCCATCGCTGCTGTCAACACTGGCTCTTGCCTGTATTCCTCCCTTACAGTGAGGGCTCACTTGTGCCGGATCTAGGCAGGCAAAGAATGAGAGATCATACAACAAACCTGGTTTGGTGTTAAAACCAAACTTACATTAATAATATTGGACACATATTAATGACACAACAATATTTGAAAAATGAAAATGAGTCATCAATAATAGTTCACATAACGACTGTCATTAATATTCTTTAATGAAGTCATGTTTTAACAGTTTTTCTTTTTCTTCTTCCAGTATCTACAGCAATTTTCTTGTTGAAAATGACCTCTAAACCATTTATAGTTTAGCTTGTAGCCTGTTTCTGTGTATCCTTTAGAGGCCCCAGTGTGTCTCTCCACATTCAGAGATCTCCATCTTGCCTACCCTGCCACAGGTCTCCTTACACCACACTCCGCATCAACCCTCCCACAGAATACGGAGCACTGTCTCATTTACCTACAAGAATCCTGGGGAAAAGACCTCCAGCAACAGTTCGCACCAGCTGTGACTCTGCAGCGCAAACACACTGAGTTACGAAAGACAGATCAACAGGATGAGGTCACAGGGAAGATGATAGATCAGGATGCTGGGGGACCTGAGAGGAATGGATACAGCCAAAAATGAGAGTGGAGCTCAACACTTTCCATCTCACCCTGTAACCTCTATATGTCCTTGCCCACCCCCACCTTGACTGAGGCCAGCTGCCTGAAGCTGGAGCTACGGAGAAAGTAGAATCAGTGACTCTAGTTTCCTAGCTCAGACTGAACAGAGTGAGAAACCCTCTCACACAGGGCATAGGGAGGGGAGGATTCAAGGGTGAGGCAGGAAGCCCTTCTTAGGTGTATTTTCAAGGTCAAGTACTTACTCCCAGCCACATCGCAGCCCTCCCAAAGAAGCAAGCTGACTGTATGTGACCCATCTACCAGGGCTCCATCTTTTCCTGAATCTGGAGTTTGTGATCTCAAGTCTGCATGAGGAGAAAGTGGTGGCTCCATGAAAAGAAAGAAGAAAATTAGAAAGAGGAGGGGATTTTTCTATTCATTTGTTTGTTTGTTTTATTTTATTTCGATTTTGGTGCCACATGATTTCCTTAATTTATTTGGGTTTTATCATCCGTGCTTATCATAGTGTTCAGCACTCTTGTCTTTCTGTGTTGTTCAGTTAATCTTGAACATGTGTCCAGAGACTTCAGAGGCACACAGATAAGCCATTAACCCCATTTTCTATTTAGAAATACATTTTTGTTCATTTATGATTCAAAACCAGCCAAGAAAATGTCGCGTTAAAGGGCAATAGTAAAAGTTACGCAATACTAAGTTATGAAAATAAAATCTACTATGCATCAAGGCAAGTCCTCATGCCTTCCTCTAATTAATGATTAACCTATTAATATCACTCTATAGCAATTATCAATTAGTATTACGACATGATTAGCACTAGCATCATCTTGTTAAAATGTTCTGTGACTGACATAATCTGTCAAAAAGAGACTATATTGGTAATTTTGATATCATTTAGAAATAACCAAATTCACCCATTTTGAAATCACATATTACAGTTTTTCCTCATTTTTCATAAAGTTTTTAAATATATAGTAGTTAATCAGTGTGAGATGTTGCTTACCTGCATAAACCTATAGCTGGTTTAAAGAAATTATATACTGCTGATATCTGTAAAACATTACAGTTTTTGCTGGATAGTTCCCACCTGGTGCACTGTCAACTAACACATAAATACATATACTGCTGCTTATCAATGGATTAATTGATAGATGTTAATCATAGTTATACACACACATCTATTTGTCCCTCTTCCAAAATCAGAGATAAGTCCTCTTTGTACTAAGTGTGTCTCCTTGACTCCAGTCTCTGCAGCGTGGAAGTTCAGAGGCATCTCTCACTCCACTTCTTTCTTCCTCATCACCCACCCGGGGTCAGTCACCCTCTCTTTAAAGTTCTTTCTTCTCATAATCCCTCTTATCCTCCCTGGCCTTCCGTTTTATTGCTCCAGTTCAGACTTTTCATAACCTTAAGCCTGAACTAGTGTGAAGTGTCTTGACTGGGCCCCCTCCTGTGTGTCTCCCCTACCAGCTGATCTATAAGCCACCAGATTTTCGATAGATTGCACTATTTTGATTGTAATGCTGTTTGCAAATCTTCAATGGCTCCCTGTGGCAGAACTAAAAATGAAACTGTTTTCACTCCCTCAGAAATATTCTGATTCCAATTGTTGTTTTAGTTTCACTTCCAACTTTTCACCTTTATGTATCCTGTCAAACTGAACTCTACAGATGCTTCCAATTTTTCTATGATTGCTGCTTTTTTTCTATTTTTTTCTTAATTTAAAATTCACAATTTTTTTCTTATCTTTGAATTTCAAAATTTTACCTGTTATCAAATTTCAGGTCAAATGCCGTGAAATCATACTTAACCTTCTTCAAGTACTAAATTCTGCTTGCTTCTGAGTTAACTTAGCACTTTATCTGTTCTTCTCCTTTGGAGCTAGGTATATTTAGGTGACTGTTCTCTTTATCTTAGTTAATAAACAATGTGAGTGCAGAGCAGTGACTGATTAAACTTGCAACCATCAAATAGGTAAATACTAAACTTTGCACATAGAAAGTTCTTAATAATATATTTGAATGAGTCAGTGATGAATTACTGAGTCCTTTAACATGACGGGCCCCTTTATGTGCTCTGTGGATGCATCTGTGAGCAGAGCTAGAGCTGGTCCCTTCCTTCATGGGGTGTATGGTCTATGGGGAGAAGAGAAGGAAAGAACGTTGACTAAAGTGTCCCTTTAATCATGAGAACATAGTTTCACAGTGGAAAAATGCTGTTACATCAATTTTTCAGGCACAGTCGTATGCGAAAATTAAAATTCAAGAATTGGGTTCACTGGGCTCTAATGGGATAAGGAGGGTTAAACTGAGCTTTCCTGCTCCAGGAATATACTTTCTGGTCCCGTGGCTTTAGCCCTCTCTGGGAATGGTCAGTGGTGGCGTGCGCAGTGTGAGAAGCACAGGATACCGACTTCCATTGTGCCTCGACTTGTTCGTATGTGTGTGAATTCTCAACTGTATGGTCATCTGTTTGTGACCAGGGACTTTAATGTCTACTTTTTTATGTCTCAGTTCCTAGCCGTGTGCACAGAAGGCATTCAGTGACTATTTTGTTTACTGAGAACTGACTGACTGGAGGGAATTTTTGTCCTCCATCTTAAGCACAGCACATACGGACACACACCGTGAAGCCTTCTGGAATTTGGAAGTGTGTTGCTTTAAAATAAACAATATGTAATAAATATTCAATGTAATAAAAAGTTTAAACCTTTCTTCTACTTGTGAAAATAAGCTATACATTCATGGCAGAAGAGAAGAGAAGTAGATGTGCTAAAGGGATGTATCCTTTAGCAGGAAGAAAGAAAAGTCATCATGGACTTGTGAGTTATATGAGTCACTTGGTTGCCATTGACAGAAAATCAACGCATAATTGTTTAAGCACAAAAGGGAATTTGTTAGCTTCATGTCTGGAAAACGGTCCTTATGCCCAGAAAGTCTGCATTCACTTGGCTTCAGGTACTCCTGGATCCGGGATCTGGGGATTTTAACTGGATATTATTTTCACTATCTCTGTCTCTCTCTCTGTTTCTGCCTCTCTCCTTCTCTCTTTGTCTTGGAAGATATGAGCCTTGATAGCACATACATACATCCTAGTGGATTGATGTTAAAACAACAAGACAGGGCCTTTTTTTTTTTATCTCCCTGTATCCATCTACCAAATCTCATGGATCCTGAATTGTCCCCACTAGGATTACATCCCCACACAAGGACCGATCATTGATCCTCAATGTACGGCTATTATGATGGGCTCAACCTAGGTCACGTTTCCAGTCCTGTGGGCAGTTCAGTTGGGCAACCTTTTTAATACCCCCACTAGGACTGCATGAAGTGAGAGAGGAAAGGTGATTCCCAGAAGGAGGGTGCTTCCAGAAGAAATAATGGGCCACTCTAGGTAGTTAGTGATGGTTTCAGATTCCATATAATGGAGTAGCAGGAAGACGGGAATGCAGACGGAAGGTATGTAAACGGCTGGTCTGTTTGTATGGGGCCCTAATTAGTATAAATCTTCAATGGGCAAGGTGGAACCCATTGATGGGCTCATAGATTTTCACTAATTTTATTTGTTATACCTTATTCTGGGTTACTATTAAGACAAGGTGTTTTTGAAAAGTTTGCCCAGCAAAGTGGAGTGGTGAGAGACTAAAGCCAAGAGTATTTAATGCAATAATTAAGACTTGAGATAAGGAGGGTCCTCATGTTGGACACAAGGATGCTTATCTGTGAATGCTACTTTTTGTTCTGACATTGTGTCTTGAATTGACCTTGAAGAATGTCTTTTATCTGAATATGTCTTACAAGTTGATGTGAAGGGAAGTGGAAATCATTTAAAAACATAAACTATAACCTAGAAAGTATAATAGAAATTTTAGCATCTGACTTTTCCCTAAATTTTTTCCTTTACAAAGAAAGGGAGAAAAAAAAAAAAGACCCTATAAAGCCAAAATTAAATATTGAACGTGAAATTCAATTGTGTCTCAGCCCATTTCAGGACTGAAATATTTCATATCAAAATAATGTCAAATATCAAATACTTTATATTAAGTATATAAAATATATTTATATTTGAAATAAAAAGTTTTGCAGAATTCAGGAAAATGAAATTTAAAAAAAATTTTATTTACGGCCATGAAATTAGAGTTGCATGGATACTTACACACAAGCTTTCAAATTAAAAAAAAAAAGAAATTTAAAGAGGAGCTGTTAATGTGAAGCATGTGTTCATTGGTCTTGTACTTGAAATACACAATGTTCATTTGACAGTGTTGCTTCAGGACACAGACTGAAGGCATCCAGGAAATTGCGTGAGTCACTGGTGGGGTCGTGGAGCCAATCGCGGCTTCTGTTTCCTTAGGAGGGAACTTGTGTGTTGACACTGTGGGGATCCCATACACCAGGGTATTCGTCTATTAAAAACACTGTCTGGCAGGAATAGAGTGAGCTGAGTCTCTTCCAACCAGAATTGAAGATTTTGACTAAGGATGAAATGTGTAGATGTGGATTCAGAGCAGAAGATTATTGGAAGTTTGAGGACCCAAAAATGTGTATTTGGGGTAGAGGGTCTAAATCTATTTTACTGAGTAGGAACTGAAAGAGAGCTTCTCTCTTGAGCTACCTGGGAATTCAAACTTGTCCGAGACACTTTAATTCTATAGCATCACCCTGTCTTGGAAGGGACAGTTCCGAAATTCGGAATTGCAGTTCCGAATCTTGAGGACACCCTGGAGTGGGCGCATGGTGTTCAGAAAGGCGGTGGCATTCAGGAAAAGACAGGGTTTGATTTCAGCAAGATGGCACGCCGACTGAAGCATCTGGGAACAGCCATCAGTAGGCAGTTCTGCTCTTAAAAGGGCTAGACTTCTCGGGGGAAATTCTCGCTGAGTGTGATTCTGGTGAGATAATAGCTAATTGATATCCAGAGATGCTCCAAATCACCAGGCTCTGCAGATCCTCAATGTGCCTATTTTGTCTCTAGAAAGGAGCCTGGTCATTCAGTGCTCTCCATATCAAGGTAAATCATTGTGCGGGCCATTAGCATGTGAACATAATTTTGGAACCAACTATGACACAGGACATCCATGACATAGTGCCCTCCATCAACCATAGATTTGATTAGATATGTGGGTCCACTTGGATAATGAACCAGGAGCATCACCTCAGGGTAATAATCTTCAGTTTTATTGTTGCCCTGAAACAAATCCTGGAAAGAATTATGACAATAAATCTATAACCACTGAAAAGCTATTTATCATAATCAAATCACTTGTTACTAAAGAAATATTGTAAGGAAAATATTACATGTAGAAAACTATAGATTGATGTGTAAAAATAAACATGCTTTAGAGTATGCAGTAATTTTTATGTCATGTGTTTTTGTTTTATTTCCATTTTAATTTAAAAAGAAAACATTTTCCACATTCTCTCATTAGAGAAGCATGCCCTAATAGATGGAAACCCATGAAATGGTCACTTGTTACATAAATTAAAAAAATATTATTGATTTTCCTGAGAAGAATTCAAATTGTTTAAGTTTATTTCTCCATCTTTCAGAGACATGTTTCAATGCAGGATTACATGAAACAGGCTCTGTGGATCTAAATCCTGAGATATTTTAGGGCATAACATCTATATATTCCCCAAATGTAATTTCTTTGTATGATTTTTTGCTCTGTAAAGAGGGGTATGGACCTGCAGCCTGATTACAAGATGCTAAAATCTAGCACTTTTTAAAGACTTCAGTGCTTACGGAGGGGTTTTTTTTAAGGCTCTGGGGGAGTATGTTGAAGCTGATTATACTCTTGTCTTTGAAAATCCTCACTGTTCTTTGTTTCATTGTCATTGTATACGCAGTGAAAAATAACTCTGGAAGCATGGTGTAACAATTGATTCTGAGAATAAAACCTCTGCTAGGAGAGTTGTTGGGTGCACAGATATAAATGTGTGTGCGTTGCTACACCTGTGTGTAAGCATGCTCGTTTCCTTCCCGGACAACTACCTTCTAGCTTCAGGGTTCACAGCAAACATTTTTATAAAGTAGGATAAGCAATAAACTTGCAGCTACATTTTTCATGAAATACTTAAACTAAGTAAGTTTTTAAAACCTCTCTGATGCAGCCCCTTGTGTCTTATTCTCTTTTTTACTCCACTTTTTTTTTTCTTATGGTAAAATGAATAAATTTACTAGTTTAACCATTTTTAAGTGTACAGTTCAGTCGGTTAAACATATTCACATTGTTGTGGCACAGATCTCAGAACTTTTTCATCTTTAAAATCTGATACTCTGTACTCACTAAACACCTCCCACTTTCTGCCTCTCTCCAGCCCCTGGGAACCACCATTCTAATTGGTTCTATGCATTTCACTACTTTAGACCCTCATGCAAGTGGAATTATACAGCATCTGTCTTTTCGTGATTGGCTTATTTCATTTAGGATGTCCTCAAGTTTCATCTAGATTATAGCATGTGATAGGATTTTCTTCCTTTTTGAGGCTGAATAATATTCAATTGTGTGTATATTCCACGCTTCATTTATCCATTCATCCGTTTGTGACATTTAGGTTGCCTTCACTTCTTGCCCATTTTGAACTCTGCTGCAATGAACATAGGTGTGCAAATATCTCATTGAGATCTTGCTTTCAATTCTTTCAGATCTATACCCATAAATGGGATTGTTGGATCCTATGGTGGTTTTATTTTTAATTTTTTAAGGAACCTGTATACTGTTTTCCATAGTGGTTGCATCATCTTACAATCCCACCAACTGTGCAAAGGGTCTCCAATGTCTCCACGTTCTCACCAACACTTCTTATTTTCTGGGTGTTTTTGTTTGTTTGTCTGGTAATAGCCATTCTAATGGGTATGAGGTGATGGCTTGTTGTGATTTTGATTTACATTTTGCTGATGATTAGTGATTTTGAGCATCTTTTTATAGATAGGCATTTGTATATCATCTTTGGAGAAATGTCTATTCAAGTTCGTTGCCTATTTTTTAAATGTGGTTATTTGATTTTTTACTGTTGAGTTGTAGGAGTTCTTTATGTTTTCTGGATATTAACCCGTTATCAGATATATGATTTACAGATAGTCTCTTGCATTCGGTGGGCTGCCTTTTTACTCTGTTGATTGTGCTCTTTGATGCACAGAAGTTTTTAAGTTAGTCTAGTTTGTCTATTTTTGCTTCTGTTGCCTGTGCTTTTGGTGTCATATCCAAAAAAATCATTGCCGAGTCCAATGTCATGAAACTTCTGTTTTCCTCTATGACTTTTATACCTTTAGGTCATAAGTATAGGGCTTTAATCAATTTTCAGTTAATTTTTGTATATGGTGGAAGATAGGGTCCAACTTTATTCTTTTGCGTGTGTCTTATTATTTCTTGTGATGTTATTTTCAATTTTTGAAAACCTACATCATTAGGTATATTCAATCTGTATAAATTTTACCTCTATGGAAAAAAATATCTTCCTTTTGGTGTAAATCATGACAATTAATAGAAAATTAAAATAAATGTATATAATCTTAAATATCTTAGATTGTGTCCCCTAGAAGCAGAGTCAGAGAGGGGAATTCAGGAGCACATGATAATATATAGAAGGAAGGTTCATTGGGAAAACCCACAGGGAGTGAGGGAAGCAGGGCATAGAACAGAAAAAAGCAGAAAAACAATGTGTTCTTTGGTAAGGTCTATACTCATCCCAATTCAGTTTGCTCTGGGGTGTAAATCATGCCATAAAATTGTCTCCTCTTGAGTCGAGGGGACATGTTTTTGTACCTCTGTGTAGGTCATTCAGTGACTATGGCTTAGGGTGCTTGGGGAGAGTCTTCCACTCCCAGGGAGACTGAGCCTGGCACGGAATTCTCCAGAGCAGGGAGCAGCTCTGAATCCTTACCAGCCAGTGCTCAGAGCAGCTGGGCATGGGTGCACCAGCCAGTAAAGGGGCTCTGAGCAGGGCCTCAGGAACATTTAACTCTACACAGAACATTTGAGGTCCTTGATAGAAAGCATCCCCTAAATTGCAAATACAAGCTGATGTAACTGACATATAATTCATCCTCATAGATTCAGATAAATATACATTCTTGCTGACAAATGATAAAGTATAGTTTCTTTCCCTTCACAGGGAAAATTGTAACATTTATTTCTACTTCGTTCTTATGATTCATTTTTCTTTTGGAAAAGTAGGGCAATAAAGCATTTATCTCCAGTCGTGCCTTGAGTATGTTGAATGTTTTACCAGAATCCACTCCATTCCCGGCCTTTTGAGGTCAACTCATGGAGGACAAACACATATCCACCAATAATAATCAGTCAAGCAAGACAGACACTGTATTCCTAATTTTCTTCTTGTCTGTGCTCCATGGCGACAGCCGACTCAGCAGCAGACAGTAGCCTCGCGAGGTTCCAGGATAGATCCCTCCGACCTGCTCACCTTGTGGAGGGAGCCGTTCTCGGGCTGGCGTCTGAAGTTTGCAACCTTCCTTGGCCTCAGCCTGTCTGAGACCATCCTGAATGGTCTCAATGAGCCTCATAATCTCGCTGTAGCTTTTCTTTTGATCCTCTTAACCGGGCCTTTTACACAGCAAAGGTTTTATTCTGACAAAGTCCAGTTTACCAATTTTTTTTCTTTTATGAACCATGTTTTGGTGTCAAGCCTAAGAATGCTAGGTCTCAAACACTTTCTCCTACGTTCTTCTAAGTGTTCTAGTTTTGTGCTTTACATTTAAGTCTCTGATCCATTTTGGGTTAATTTTTGTATAAGGTATAAGGTTGAGTCAAAGTTCATTTTCTTCCTTATGGATGTCCAATTGCTCCAGCATCATTTGTTGAAAAGACTTTCTTCATTGACTTACTTTTGCACCTTGTCACAAACCAGTTGGCTGCATTTGTGTGGAACTATTTCTAGGTTCTCTATCCTGTTCCATTGATCTAAGTGTTTATTCTTCTACCAATGCCACAAATAGGAAATATTGAAGAGAGAAGTTGGCAAATTAGAATTCTTTCCTCCCCAAATAAGGGAGGATTGCTTTCAAAGTTGGTTTTTGTTACTCCTAATCTTTTTCATTGCATGCTAGATTATTTTGTATTGTTTATTTTTAGCTGCAACATTTTTTAAGAGGTTCCTAGAATACATATCTTGGTTCTAGAGGAGATACATCTTAAATTTAACGAAGTATTTCCAATTTACATACACTTTAATAGCAATGTTACATTTATCAACTTTGTCAGTCAAATGAGTGTGAAATGATATGTTAATTTTTTCTGTACATTAGTGAGGCTGCGCATCTATTGTTTGGTTTGAAAATGTAGCTTTCTTCTTCTTTTTTTTTTTTTTTGGTGAGGAAGACTAGCCCTGAGCTAACATCTGTTGCCAATCCTCCTCTTTTTGCTGAGGAAGATTGGCCCTGGGCTAACATCCATGCCCATCTTCCTCTGCTTTGTATGGGATGCTGCCACAGCATGGCTGACAAGCAGTGTATTGGTCCGTCCGTGCCTGGGATCCGAACCTGCGAACCCTGGGCTGCCAGAAGTGGAGCATGTGAACTTAACTGCTATGCCACTGTGCCGGCCCCCAAGCTTTCTTCTTCTCTGTGTAAATTGACTTGTGTTGAGCTACATTCTGGACTATCAGTTCTAACATCAGAGTCATAGAGTGTGTGGTCTTTCTATGTAGATCACAGTATTTACAATGATAACTGATTTTTTTTCCTCCTCCTCACCATATTTTAAGGGCTTTATTTCTTTTCCCTTTTTTTCTATACTGACTTAATCCTTTATTGTAAGATAGAATAGAAGGAATGATGGAGGGCCTTCCTTTTCTAAATTTGAAATAATTTAAAGTAGTGACTTACATTCATAGATATTCTAAAATTAGCCACCCTTTCACTGACAAGCTGCATACTCCTGGCTTCATTTTGCTAAAATGCATGTAGGATATTTGCACTTTTATTTATACAAGTATTTTTGTACATATTATTATATTTATAAGTGAGATTTATATCAAATATTTACAAATATTAAATATCTACAAATTTAAATATCTACAAATATTAAATATTTACAAATATTTATTGCATTTATAAATGAGATTGATCTGTAACTCCCTTTTCTGTGATGTCCTCGTTTGGTTTTGGTATCAAGGTTGTGCTAGTCTCAGAAAATAAGCTGAAATAATTTCCATCTGTTTCTGTTCTCTAGATGAATTGAGGGAAATGCAGGTGTCCATTCCTTAAAGACCTGTAAAACCATTTGGTCTGTGTTTTCTTATTTCTTTAGCTTTTCTTTTGGGGGATTAAATTTTTAACAATTACTTTAATTAATATAATGATTATAGATCTATTTAAGTTTTCTGTTTCTTCTTGAGACACTTTTGGTAAGTTATCTTCTAGTTATTGTCCATTCCTCATATCTTTATTCATCTTTGCTCTTTCCTTATTTTATTGTACCCTAATTTTATTATTTTATTCTTTCATTTTTTGTTGGACTTCCGTTATTGTTCTTTTCTAACTATGAATCAGATACTTTGCTCATTGATTTTAAGATTCTAATATATACATTTAAAGCTCTAAATTCATTTCTACGAACTGTTTTAGTTTCATCCATGAAATTTTGATGTGGACTTTCTTTCATCAATGATTAGTTCTAAAAGCTCATTATTTCTATTATGTTTTTTTCCTTAAATTATTCTTTACTTAGAAGCAGCTTTTTAAGTTTCTGAACCTGTTGGGAGGTGTGGTTCTACTTCTGTAGTTGATATCCAGTTCTCAGTTGTGTCAAGAAAATGTGTGTGTAATTTCAGTTCTTCAGTATTTCTTGGAATTTGCTTTGCTTTTTGGTCTAAGACGTAGTCAATTTCATAAATCATCTGTGAATTCTTGAAAAAAATGTTTGTTCCCTGAAAATTGGGTGCAAGTTTCTGTAAAAGTGCTTTAGATCAAATTATCCATGCTCTGACTAATTTTTTTTAGCAGTTTAATCTAGCAGTCATGGAGAGATATGCATAAAAATCTCCCACATTGAGTGTGCCATGGCCACATGAAGATTTTTATTCTAATTGAGATGAAGCCATTTCTGGCAGTTGTACTGCAGAATAATTTCAGGAGTTCATTTTCCTAGTTCCCTTTTCCCTTACATTTATTCTTTATGTTTCTAGTTTGCTACAGCATAGAGTCCTGAGGTCGTGGCAGTGTGTAGGGCCATGCAAAACTAAAGCATGGGGCTACTAATATTTTTACTAGATGTTACATATTTATTTCTGAATAGAGATCTTTGCTTTTTCCTTTATGTATTTTGCTTGCTGGCTCTCAATTTTTGTCATATGGAGATGCACATTTGCTGAGCAGGGACTTCTGGCTATGGTAGATGTGTGTACATTTTTATCTAGAATGGTAGGATAGACATGTACATGATGCCTCTCTCCTTAAGAAAAGAGTGAAATTGCGGATCAGGAAATCCAGTACAATGGTAAACGTGGCTGCACCGTGTCAGGCCGGAGAATGTGAGGAAGAGCAATTAGATGACAAGTGTGGCGTCACTGTGCCTGTCTGCAAGGGCAGAAGGAAAAAGCATTTGTTGACTGTAGGTTGAGTGCTGGATCAGCTCCTAGTAATACATAAGATATCCTGCCAGGAATCTCATAGTCCGTTAAACAATTTCATTCAACAACAACAAAACATTGAATATCTGCTATTCCAGATGCTGAGAATAAGCAGAGGCTAAAACAGCCCAAGTTCCTACTTTTACGGGGCTTCCAGATAAACAAGAAAGTATATATAAAGCATTTTAGTAAACAGCCTTAGAATGGATTTGAGTATAATATATGTTCTACAGATCAGTTGTGTCTGTGTCTGAAACTTAGTTTTGAGGCATTCTACTCAAAATTTTACTTTAGGACTTTGTCACCGGGCACTGAGAATAACAGTGATCAATACTTCAGGTGATAATCTGGACAGCCTGGGCAGGGCGGGTGGTTAAGACTGCAGGAGAGAGGACATGATTCTGAGCTGGCCTGGTCAGTTCACTCCTCTGGGACGAGTCCTGGGCAGGCCCTCGTTTCCAGTTGTCATGTGGTAGGGTTGACAGGATTCTGCCCGCCCAGCTACTGAACGGAGGACTCCTCATAAAGATTGTCATTCTTTCCCACTATTGTGTCTTTCTTTGCCTAGAAAACCCCACATGAACTAACGCGACTGCAATATTGTACAGACCTCATTCTCACAATAATATAGAAGTCAATTAGTGTTACAGAGACACACGTTGTAGTGAAACAGAGCATATTTTCATTGTTGTGGCAGAGGTTGACTAGCTGAAACCAGTTTTCCCTTCTCCTTAGACACTTAAGTAGATGCCATTTTTGACCTTCCCAGGCCTGGCCCAGAAAAAAATGCCCACATGTGTTTTACCGTGTTTGGTCCCTTCTGCCTGCTTGATGCTTAGGAGCATGGTGGCCATGGGGGCCACATATCAAACATGTCCACAGCATAATGGAGCCTTGGTCCCTCCATCGCTGGTTGGAGGAGCACCTTCACCAATGAGCCCTTATCTTAACTTTTTATCTGAGCAAAAAATTAACGTCTATTGTGTGTAGCCACTGATATTTTGGGTTTTATCTCTTACAAAAATTAATATTCCCTTAACAAGAGGTGCTGTTGCTGAGAAGTCATTTTTTTACAGTGTTAAATGGTGATCAAGGGAATATTAAAATTTTTGTAGAATTCTGAATGATAAGACTATGCCATTACTCTCTACTGGTAAATTTTTAACAATCAGCTCTGGTGGGGTGGGAATGGAATCTTTGATTTGTTGTGTTTGCCCATTATCATGGTGCAGACACTCCCAGCATGGCCAGTTTCAAGCTACCAATGTGACGTCCCCAAATGCAGAAACAGGAAGAGATGCTCTCCCAAGTCAGTGCAGACCAATTCGGGACACCACTGCGTCTACCCCGCCTGGGAGCATCAAAGTTTTACATGCATCAGAAATAACAAATACGCAGGAAAGGATATTCCAGTGAGGCTTCCAAGATGTGACTGAAGCAGATAGCATCAATTACCCACTTTCGTGAGAAAATAACTACAGCTATGTGATAGTCTTTGCCCAGGATGTTTAACTGGTTTAACCAAGTTGTAGTTTGAGTCATCATAGGAAGTAGATAAGGAACCATATGCTTTAAATGACAGGAAGGAAGTCACAGTGGCCAATACATTTTCAGAATACAAAATAAATCAAAGTTTAGACCATTTAAAATCAAAGCATGGAGAGTTATTTAACAAGAAAATATGTAAAAAAAAATCAATATTTTATTCATGTATGGATTTGAAATTTAACAGCTTGGCTTCTGATTTTCCAAATCATAAGGGAATTAATTTACGAACAACCCTCAGCACTCCTTTTTGACAGCCTGAGAGGGTTGCTCAATGAATCACGAGCTGTCACTGCAGACCCGTTAAAAATTAATTGAAAATTTTACCATGAGATCTTTCTGAAGAGCTAAAAACTAGAGGACTGTTGTGTTTATTAGATTATCCCCCGCCTTCCACTGCATGCTAATCAGCACATGACACTCTGCTATGTCGTTGGTTTACTTCTTTAGGTTTTTCAGTTGCTCTGATGATTCCCTGGACACGCACTGACAAACCAAGACAGCCACGGAAGTCAGTGTCACAAGTATCAAAGTCAATAAATCAAGTCTGGTGCAGTGTTCTAAACAGATTTGAAAGCAGAAGATATTTCCTGTCCATTATTAAGAAGCTCTCAGATAATCTGTTTGTGGTACTAATCGTGGCTTTTATCAAACAAACATACTCCAGAGCAATTTGTCATTATTTCAGAGTCACTATTGTCTCTTCGTGTTTAGGTCATTGGAAAGGGAACATTTTATGTGTAGTTATTTGGTAGTTCTAACATCACTCTTAGAAATACTTATGAAGAGTGTTATGAAAACATGTGATTCTAAAATGTTGTCAAATGCTGACAAACCAAAACAAAATTCCCCAACACTACTTCTCTCCCCTCCTCCCTTATGTATATTTCATATCTGGCTCTAGAAAATCAGTCTTTTATTTTGTTTTTTTCTTGAGCCTTTATGGAACATTTATGGAACATTTCTTTACTTGTGAAACAGGGGTGGTCATGCCTGGTGGTTGTGGAATAAAGTTTTGCAAAGTGTCAAGTGAAACAGAAATGGAAATAGCATTGTCACAACTTGCTGTCCTTTGAAAGGAATAGGGCTCCTTTCCAAAGATGAAGTAGCCCCTTACTACATGATCTTTCCAGATGTGGCATTTCATCAACCACATTTTTGTGCATGCATAGGTGTTTTTACTTGCTTGAGACTTACATTATAAATATCTTAGGGGAAGCACATATAAACACTTATCTGAACCTGTATTTGTGAGCCAGATTCTAGAATTTTCAATGCTCTAACATTAATTTTCCGCCATTAGCAAAAATTTAACCTAGTGGTAAATATGCTTGTTTGTACAATTTCATTACAGATGTTTTGGGTGGTGTTTATAGGAAATAGCATCTTGAAAGACAGTGTTTATTTTCGATGTCAGGACAGAGAACTCAATTTGTTAATCACCATATTAAGACAAAGACCACAATAACAACACAGTATCCATGATATTGAGTTGCTGAGTGAAAAATCTCTGTTCCATCTCTAAATCTTTACACATAACCATCTTTAGGTCTCTTAGAAAAGAAAATCACTGATCACAAGGAAAAGTGTTTAGCAATAAATTGGTGGAAAATGATCACTGTGTCATATAAACAATTGATAGCATACATATGTTCTGTTACATTAGATTAGCAGAGGCATTGTAATACACAAAAGCAATTTTATTAGGGTGTTCCCAAAAACTTGGAATGGCTTTCTGCCAAAACTTAACGCACACAGTTTGGTTGGCATTATTCAATTAAATGAAGGAGCTTAACACAGTGGTAAAATACTTAGGCCTTTGGTGCAGATTTAAATAAATAAGAAAGGATGTATTGTTAGTAATTACGTTGAGCAAAACCATACATCTATATCTAATTCTATTCTTTGTTTTATTACCACGCAATCTTGAGTAAGACATCAGCTCTCTTTGCTTTTCCCCCGATCCGTAAACCGGGCTTTGCCTTTGTGTGTCAAGCACAAAGATGATTGAATGAGAGTCTACTTGAATGATGGGTGATAGAAAATCAGCTACATTCTGAAGTGCTATGATCATGGTCGGAGTAATAGGTCTGGTGACTTTTCCATTGCGTTTCTTTCAGGTTGCTTTCAGCTATGTAACATTTTTCGATCCCATGAAATGGAAATTGACCAGTGCTTGCTGGAGTCCCTTCCCCTTGGCCAACGGCAGCGGCTGGTGAAGCGCATGCGCTGTGAACAGATCAAAGCCTACTATGAACGAGAGAAGGCTTTTCAGAAGCAGGAAGGATTCCTGAAGAAGCTCAAGCATGGGAAGAATCAGAAAGTTCATTTTAACCTTGCTGACATGATACAGGATGCAATTATCCACCACGATGACAAAGAAGGTACATGACAAAAAGATAAAGTGTTTCTGATGTGGTTTTCATGGTTTTTGCTTGTTTTTTTTTGCTGGAGAAATGGGAGATAGAACTTCTTTTAAATATTAGAGGCTTTCTTTAGACGGTCTGAAATATTCAGGAACAAAGTGCTCTTTCCAGTGAACACTGTTAAAAGTCCCCAGTTTCCTAGTAAATATCAAAAAATGCAAAATTTTGATTAAATTGTTGATCTTGTTTAAAAGAATTACCTATCTGAAAAGCAAGTGATTCCCTTTCAAATTGTGACTGAAACTGTTTTTTTTTCCAGTGAAATTGCTAAGTTTGATAATAAGATTGTGTTGCAAAATTCAGTAATTATTATCTCATATATGGATAGATATGGTAGTAAAGTCAGTTCCCCCAAAACTCTCAGGATGTCAGAGTCAATTGGTTTATCCCTTAAATCAATTGTAGTTGGCTGGCTTGTAGTATCATATTTTACTAAAAATACTCAATCCAAATTCAGTTGTCTTTCCAAGACTATTGTTTCTAACTGTTCATGTATTCTTGTGTATGAATTTTTCTGTTTTTGTTTTTAGAATCTTCCTTCCAAAATTCTAATGTGAGGAAAACTTTCCAATTGTAGGTATAAATGTAGAAAGCTTCAAAGAAGCAAATATAAATTAATTTATCTTGATTGCCTCTAAAACCAGTGGTTGAATTAATCTAAAACAGGCATACAAAGAGTAAAGACCCACAATCCATTAACCAGATTTCAAAATCAAAATCTCTGAAAACCAAACTTTTGGCAACTCATTCAGTGGTAAAACTGCCCCTGTGTTATTTGTTTTTTAACCTGTTCAATCTGGAAAAATAATAAATTTAGTAATATATATGGTCTCAAAGATTTCAAATAGGGATTGTGGATCTGTAGCTAAAAACACTGACAGCACATTATATACAATAACAGCTATAATAATAAGATCAAAGTAGTTCTTTTCATGATTTTATATGGGCTTGCTAACCAAACTAGAGTACTCTGAGAAGTTCTGAGATGTTTTTTCTTAAAATGCAATGACAGTGGCAGAGGATCTCTGAGCTGGAAGGTATATGAGAGATCATCTAGTCCAATCTTTTTATTTTACTCATGAGGGCACTGAGATGCAGCCAAGGTACCACATTCTCTGGAGGGCTCTCCCAAGCCATCTTGCCTCCTGCTTTATTATTCTCTTACCACTTGTAGCTCTTCCTTTAATGGCCAGCTCCTCTGCAAAGCTATAAGCACATGGAGGGGCAGGGACACTGTTAATCAGGTTCACTGCACCCTCCTGCCCATCCCAGGACCTTCCAGTGGTGTTGAGGGAAAGAGAGAAATGATTCATCCACGTTCACCCAGCAATTGTTGTCGGAGGAGCAAACCTAAGTTAGAATGCAGGCTCTATATTGCTTTAAAAGTAAAAAACATTACTTGCAAAGTTAATAACATCTCTTGTGTAACATATCCGCAGGACAAATAATGCCTAAGTTAGGGTTAAAAAGAAATTAAGAAATAGTAAAATAATAAACCCAGAGACCAAGAGGAAACTGTATTTCCAAGAGGAAAATATATACTATACTACAGTGTTTCCCCAAATACTATAATATTTTGGGAAAACATTGAAGTCATACAAACTGAATTAATACTTTTTAAGCAGTTGCTGTAGGCACAGAACTCTGATGTCACTTGGGTGACCAAAGAGCAGGGAGACATATGAATCCTGTCCTCAAAAAAACCTACAATCTAAGTAGAGAGAGGGGGAAAAAAAAGTCATCATAAAATAGAAAACAACTGATGAGTAAAAATGAAGTCTGGTAGAACTGGAGTAGTTGGGCAAAGTTTCTTGGAGAATGTGATTTTTGAGAGACTCCGATCTGGACAGTTGCTTAAAGCTTAGATATTTGGAAGAGGGAAAGAAGAAAACTCTGCATTTGGGCAGCAGTAGGGGTAAGCAGCTACACAGGAGTGGGAGAGCCTAAACATGGAGATCTGTCTGAAAGGAGTGGAAAGCGAGGGGAGGAGCTGCTAAGGTGATTTTAAGTAGAGAAGATTATTGGGAAAACTTCAAGGTCTAGTCTTGAAGCAGAATGCAGCAGGAGCCATTATATACTCCTAAGAAGGAAATCTGTATGCTACAAAAGCTTTTTAGCAAAGATTAATCGGGGATACACATCTGTAGGCTGGATTAAAGGGTGAGGATAAGAACTGGAAACAAAAACACCAATAAAAATCTTAGTGGTGAAATTTGTGCTAGTAGAGTGAGCTGAGTTGGGATAGTAGCAGTGGAAACAGAAACAAAAGAACAAATCCAAGAGTCATATTTCATGAGAAAAGTGCATTAATTCATCAAATATTTATTGAGTCTCTATTATGGGCTAGATAGCTGTGAATGAAGCAGTCAAAATCTCCACTACTATGATGCCCAACTGTGTAGCATGGGTGACCACAAACAATAAGATAAAGATAAATATCTAGTGTAGTAGATAAATCATTATTAAGGAAGGCCTCTTTAGGGAGGTGGGGAGTTAACCATATGGATATCTAGGGAGGAACATTTCAGGCGAGTACAAAGCCTGGAGGGGGAGCATCCCAACCTGTTGGAGGAACTAGCATGGTGGCAGCAGATGAATAAATGGAAAGGGTACAAGGAGAGGAGCCAGACCATGTAAGGGCTGGGAAGGTCATGGGAAGGACTCTGGATGTGGTGCTGAGTGAGTGTTGAAGCTATTGGAGGATTTTGAGCAGGAAAGAAATCTGGTATCACTTATAAGTTAACAGGATCAGCCTGGCTGCTGCATTCTGAACTGACTGAAGGATTGTGAGGGCAGAAGCAGGGTAACTGATTAGGAGGCTCTAGTGGTAAGGTTGGCAAGAGATGGCGGTGGTTGGACCAAAGTGGAACAAGATCATGGTGAGAAATGGTCGATGTTTGGATATATTTTTAGGATAGAACTGGCAGGAAATGCCGATGAACTGGGGTTGGGGAGTGTATTAATTTTCTATTGCTGCCAGGACAAATCACTACAAATTTAGTAGTTGAAAACAACATAAATGTATTATCTTGTAGTTCCATGGGTCAGAAGTTCAGAATGGGTCCCACTGGGCTGAAATCAAGGTATCATCAGGGCTACATTCCTTTATGGAGGGTCTAGGGAGAATCTGTTTTCTTCACTTTTCCAGCTTCTAGAGGCCCTCTGCATTCCTTGATCCATAGCCTCCTCCTCCAACTGTAGAGTCAGCAATGGTAGATTGAGTCTCCCTCTCATGCTTCAAATTTCTCCTGTTTCCTTTTCTGTTTTTGCATCTCTCTGACCAAATCTTTTGCCTTCTTCTTTCACTTTCAGGGGCTCAGGTGATTACACTGGGCTCACCTGGATAATCCAAGATCATCTCCCTATTTTAAGCTCCGCTCATTGGGGACCTTAATTCCCTTTCCCTAGATGATGTAACATTTTCACATGTATAACACCAGAGGGCAAAATTATGGAATCAAAATCCTACCTGCCACAGGGAGTGGAGATTCAGAGTTAACATCAAGTTTGTTTTGGCCTGAACAACTGGAAGAATGAAGTGCCATTAACTGAGTTAGGGATGCCTCTAGGAGGTCAGAATAAGAAAGGGGGTATTGGGCTGGCTGGAGATATAAATTTGAGACCCATGAGCATATAGACAGTAGCGAAAGTCCGAAGACCATATGACATCACTTAGGGAAAGAGTTTAGATAAAAGCATAAGAAGTCCAAGGACTGAGTCCCAAGAAACTCCAATCTTAATAATTCAGTGAGATGAGGTAGAACCACCAGGAGCAAGAAAGAACAGAGGAAATGAGGCAAGGGTGCTTTCCTGGGAGCTAAATGAATGATGAGAGATTTTCAAGAAGGAAAGAGTGTCAATTATGCCAAAGGCTGCTGCTTGGTCAAAGCGGGTGAAAACTGAGAACTGACCATTGCGTTTAGAAATGTGGAGGGTAGTAGTTTGGGTGAATTGGTAAGAGCAAACATCTTTATGGATTTAGTTCCAAATGGAGTGGGAACATAGAAATGGATACAGAGAATATAGGGAGCTCTTTAAAGAAGTTTTATGTAAAGAGGGGAGAAATGGTAAGGTAGCTGCAGAGAGAAGAGAAATCAAGAGATCTTTTTAATGATGGGAGAAATAACAGCATGTGTATATGCTGGAAAAATGATTCATTTGAGAGGGGAAAAACTGGTGGCACCTGAGTAAGGGAAGAAAATTGCTGGATAAGGTGCTTGGCCATGCAGATGCTGATGAGAGCCAGTGCCTGAGTGGAGAGCTTGCTTTAGCGAAGACCATCTCAACCCTGGCTGCAGGTTAGGGTTGTCAGGACAGATTTTATCTTTAATTCCAGCATCTAGTCCATACTCATAGAGATTCTGATTCAGTCAGTCTGGAGTGGAGCCAGGGCAGTTTTCAAAGATGCCTTGGATGTTGTGGTGCAGAGAGAGGGCTGAGAACCTCCAGTCTAGGGCAGTGGGAGAAAGGATGTAGCTAAATGGAGAAGTGGTGATGGAGCTTATGGTGGCACTTTTAATGCGTCGTTGTGTCATCCACATACTGATGAAGGAGCTACGGCTGTCGGCTAAGAGCGAGGACGGGAGGAGGTATAAGAATGGGAGAATGCATGGGCCAGAGAAATCCAGTATAAAAGAAAAGGGTCTTATAGGTGAAATTAGATACAAAAAATAAGAACTGAAAAAAAATGGATCACATGTGACTCAAAGTTTTCAGAAATGGGTTGGCACGGCCTCTCCACTCCTTTGTCCTTATTCTTAACTATTAATTTTCCTGTAGTATTTAGAGTACAGTTTGTCCTCAGTTTGCCTTCACAGAAATTATTCCACATGTATTCACAGATACCATTTTGATGGAACACAATATAATCTGATAAATAGACACTCATATTTCTTGCCTAAAATTAAAATCTTTCATTAACCACTAGTGCCTGACAAGGACTCATTAACGTATATTTTTAAGTGGAGTAAATGAATGTATGTTATGTATAGCAGATTGTTTATGTGTGAATGTTGATATAAAGACACTAAAATCTGAGGAAGCAGTCAGATCTGATTTTCTAATTTGAAAGATGCAAGAAGTTTTTTGTTTTGTTTGAATAATCCATGATTAACTTTGAGGTGGGTTTTATTGAAAACATTGTTTTTGTGTGTTTGTTTTTTGAATTGCAATGGAGAGAAAGAACTGGATAGTGAAGTTCCACATTTTGCTTGGTGTATTGACCAAAATAAGGTATTCAAAGTGATAGGGACAACAAGAGGCCGAAAAATAGTCACAAACATAAATACACACCCCCCCCACACACACAGTGTTTTGCACTCTTGCTATGTGCAACAAACTGTAATAAATCCTTTCTATACACTATCTTGTTTACTCTGACAGAAATAACACAAAAATTTTTGAAGATTCTTAGGGAAGAATGTCCTCAGAAAGACAACTTGTATAACTTTATTACTCCCCCAAAATAATTTCTATTGCTAGTGGAAGCAAAGATGATATTCAATAGCTAAGGTCAGCATTAGCATCAAATGATGAAGAAATAGTTGAATGACCCTTAGGAGTCAACAAAATAGTTTGAATTTCTAATAGATTGTTACATTTTAAGTACGTTATTGCAATGTAAAATTAAAATATTTGTCCACAGAGGGTGTCTTAGCTCAGACTGCCGTAACAAAATACTATAGACTGGGTGGCTTAAACAACAGACATTTATTTCTCACAGTTCTGGAGGCTGGAAGCCAAGATCAAGGCGCCAGCAGATTCAGTTCTTGGTGAAGACTCTCTTCTTGGCTTGAGGATGGCCACCTTCTCACTGTGTCCTCACTTGGTAGAGAGAGGAAGCTCTGGTCTCTCTTCCTCTTCTTATAAGGACACTAATCCCATCATGGAGGCTCCACCCACATAGTCTCATCTGAATTACCTCCTAAAGGCCCTCAGCTCTTAATATCATCACATTGAGGGTTAGGGCTTCAATATAAATTTTAGGGGGGGATACAAACATTCAGTCCATAGCAGATGGTATATTTATTCTTTACTTGGAGCTCAACCAAGTATGAAATAGTGGTTGTATGTATTACTTCTTTTGAGTCTCTCATCTACCTTGGAAACTCCCACATGAGTACCAACATATCTCACTGTATCAGAGGAAAAGTATTAATTTCTTGCAAATTTAAGAGGTGAAATTGCGTTGAAAAGGTAAGCAATCTCTATAGTGGCATTATAACTTTGGTAGCATATGTTTTACTTCTCCTAGAAATGTATCCAGGAAAAAGTTTTCATTTAGTCATGGTAGGTAGTCATATTTTCATTTATCTTTAAGCTATTCAAATAGTCACATGTACACATTTATACAGTTGAGATAGTAGAAAATATCACCATAAGAACAAACCTTTTCCATTTAAATTGTTGTTTAAATCTTTGCAGTGTATTTGTGTAAATCATTTCTCTCTTATTTCCAAGTCCTTTCTTTGGTTTACTGAGTATAAAGAATCAAATACATTTTTTCAAAGGATAACGTGTTATTCATGCTAAGTTTTGTATCATGTCATTTAGAAGCAATTAGGATTTTTGTTGAACTTCATAAATGTTGCATTTTTATAAGTGTAAATTTAGTATCTTTGATGCTTTATTGTTCTCTTAGGGGAGTTGGTGATATTTTAGTATGTAATTGTTATTCTAATACACTGCATCAATCTAAAATGTGTTCAACAATTCTTTTCCATCTAAAAAGGGAAATTTGTTTTCTTTTTGGACTTTAATTCAACTCTCTTGAGTTATACCATGGAAAAGAATAGAGAGAAGGAGAGACAGAGAAAGAGAAAGACAGTGGAAGAGTTAAAGAGAGAGAGGAAGTGTTTATATGCAGAGAAAAGTTAAATGGGAATGCAATTCCTCTGTTAGAGTTGCTATTCCCAAATATCAGTCAGGTTTTACTAATTAGTCCACAATATGTTACAATATGTTCCTACTAAAAGTAATATAAATGGCAATGGAGTGACTTCATCCTGTGTTTATTATCAAGCATTTTGCAGGCAAACTCAGCACTGGCTATGCTTTACATGACTTAAGTCACTTAATTCTCTTGATGACCCTAGGCGGTAGGCAGGATTTTTTCCCCATTATACGAGTGAGGATATTGAGCCTTAGAAGAACTAATTACTCTCTCCCGTCTACCTGAGTTTGGAAACCATGTTTTGTTCATAGCTCTACACTGTCTCTCAAGTTGGTTTCTTTTTGTTTTAACTACTTTATTGAGGTATGATTGACATGCAAACAGCTGTGCATATTTAATGCATGCAACTTGCTGAGTCTGGAGATAAGTATGTGCCTGTGAAACCACCACCAGCATCAAGACCATAAACTCACCCACCACCTCCAAAAGTTTCCTCTCTCTCAATTTTTTTTTAATTAAAATTTTTCCTTTTGTGGTAAGAACACATAACATATCACCTCTCAAGCTGATTTCTGAGGGTAAATGAGCTACACCGTCAACTCCACATGTTGACTGGACTCCACTGCCTGTTGGAATTCTTTCTTCCCCTTGTCTAGTTGAGCTCTCACTCACTGTCAAGGGAATGGCCAGAGGCGGGACAGATATTCTTTGTGCTCTGGTGTTTTTCCTCCTTTTTCCACGATCAGCACCTCCCTCCTTTTTTTATTACAATTTCAGAGGATTTATTTAATTTATTTGCCAAATATTTGCTGAGGTCTTGTTTTATTTCAGCCACACAAAGTACTTTAAGTGTAGTTACAGACCTATAATGTCAAACTTCATTTGTATCTCCATTTTAACATAAAATTCGAAGTAGTCTCTTAGGATAAAAGGGAAATATCAGTTACAACAATGTGACACTCTTGTTTCCTTCTCCTGCCTCGCAGACCCCTGCTCCCCAGTTTCCTCGGAGGGCTAACGTCTGATGTCCATGGTCTAAGGCTCTGACCCTAACTCTCTTCTCTTTCTACCCATCCTCCCTGGAAGGCCTCACCTTTTCCCATTGCATCCACCTTCACACCCACACTAATCATTCTCAAATTGTGTCCAGCCGTTTCTTCCGAGCTCTGGACCCCATCTTTCTGATGGCTTACATTTCTAACTTATCATGTTCAAAATTGATTATCTATCCCCATTTCCTCTCAAACCAAAATTTCTTCTTCTGTTCTCTGTTTCTCTTACTGATGTCATCACCATTTCCCTGGGCTTCTGGCCCAGAAATCTCGATGTCATGTTGATTTAGGTGCAAATTTGTAAAGCGTTGATGGTTTTACCTCCTCTGAATGATTTATGGAGAGTATCAACTCTTGGTATTTTATCCAGAGCCCTTTAAGAATACGCCTAGAATGCAGTGGACGCTCCATATGTATTGGATGATCTATTGATAGGCTGAACATCTCCTCATTTAGAAATTCATAAGTAAATTATTAGGACCAGGTTTTCTCTCCCTTACCAACCCCCACCCCCAAAAGTGTAGCCTTGGGTCAAAGAATAAATTTCATATATTCCTTGAGTGTTTTTACATGAAACGTGAAATGAGACTGCCTGTTAACTTAGAGCTTGTGAATACTGAGCCCAGCCCACTCCTTGTATTCACTAGCTTGGCATGGAAGTTAAAATTGTGAAGTAGTTGGTTACCACATAATTTATATTTTTTTATTTTTAAATTTATTTTTATTTTTTAGTATCTAGAGTATAAAAATGGAGCCAGTTATAATCTTCTACTGATACCATTTAATTAATGCTGCCTTCATGAATATGACCCATGTGCTCTGGTACTGTTACCTAGTGGTGGCTATGGGTTTCTGCTGTAGGCAGCCTCGTTCTCTCTCCGTAACCACCCCATGACCAGCTGCACAAATAGGCAGTTAGAAAATGTGATAGTCAGTAAGAGGATGTAAGCTGAACCCTGTAGAAACCGAAACCAAGACTCTCTCACCTTTAGAATGGTAGTCAAATCCACCTAGTAGGTACCCAGCCTTGGTTTCCTACATGCATTTATTATGAACATAAGTGGGTGTTGTATGTGCTAAGTGCTCTACAAGGATAAATATTTCTAGAACTCAAAATTAGGAGTATATTCTTCACATAGAATGTAAGTAGACCCTCCCCAAAATAGTCGGATTCAACCAATGTGAATGTCTCCTGTTTTAGATATTTGGGGTTGTAAAGCAAATATAAAGCATCATCCTGTCTTTAAGGAAGAAATAGGGGAAAAGCAAATTCCCGGTGAAAAGACACGGCAATATGCTCTTGTCCGCATCTTTCATGTTCTAGAGTGGTGCCAGGCCTGGGCAAAGTGAGGGAAATGGCAGCTTTATTAGATTCACCTCTGTCTTGTTGACTTCTCAATAATGTGAGAACAGACACCTTGGGAAGCTAGCTGTGAATGATTGCATTTCTCTGACTTGGCAGAGGAGGGAAAGGGTGTGGGGAAGTGTAGCTCAGTTGAGATGTTTTCTGAGGCAGACACAGGAACACACTTCTAGAAGACACACTTCTAGATCTTAGACAAAGGGATGAGCTTTTCAGCTCCAGGCACACGTCTGCATCAGAGATCTGGAAGGCTAAACGTGTATATGTACATGCTGAATCCAGCAACCCTGGGCAGTTTTGAATTTCACAGAACTATGTTCACTGGACTGTGATGCTTTCAATTAATAGGTAACAGCTGCTAGGTAATAAAAGGTGCCCATTTTAAAACCGGTTATAGAATCATAAAGAGTTGGAAATTAAGTGCATTTAAATTCTGAGGCATTCTGTATGGATTTAATGAGGGGTTTAATATTTCAGCAATACCAAATTCATATTCCTGAGAAGTATTAATTATTTTAACTGCCAGCTATGTAGTCACAACTTTACCAGGTACTGTTAAACTAATTGGAAAAAAGTAGAGAAGAAGTGTGCTTCATAAGCATTTATAATCTCGATGGAAATACACTGTGTCCTTTATAAAACAAACAAACTAGAAATTGATCCTTTTAAAAGGAATTGCAGTGGGTGTTCACTGGGGTGAGGTGGGGATGAGAGGAATCTGAAACTCTGCTTCGTGGAAAAGTTTTAGAGTTTTGAAGGTTGAGAGAAAGGGACTTTTTGATGGTGAAAAACAGCTTGAGTGCAGGAAGAGAAGTAGAGGAAAGCAACTTTCTGATAGGAGAGCATCACCACAGAAGCATCGCTGGGAGTTCGCATCAAGGGTTCTAACTCTGCAGTTGGGTGACGGGTCCTGTCCCTACCCTCATGCTTGGGAGCTGTGTGTCCCCAGCCAGGATACCTCCCTATCCTGCAAATGAGGTTAAGAGACAGAGGTGAAGCTCTCTCATAAATGATTGTGAGGATTAGTTAGATAATATATGCCAGGAACTTAAAATGACATCTGTTTTGTATAACTTAACAAACGTTAGTTACTATTATGATTTTAAAGGGGATTAAGAGATAATATTGGAGCAGTAAAGAGTAGCTAACTAATGACCTTGAGTGGCGTGTCACTCAAAGATAATCACAGTGGGCTTTAATATATAGGGATAGAAGAATGGCTTTAGGAATGTTTTCGGCAATTATGTTATAAATTATGATGAAATAGAGGGAAAAAATTAAAGATAGGTAAGCTCAGGGCATTATCATAAACATGGGATAATGAGAAACAGACATTGAATACTACCTTTGGAAATAGATTAAAAGGGAAAAATTCATATTATTAACCGAAGTGAGCAATTTTTCCTTCATTCTTTTCTTCTAGGACAATGTATGTGTTTTATATATGTACATATGTATATATGAGTATATACATATGTACATATATATGTTATATATAGCATAATATGTGCCAGTCATCTCCATAAACACTTTATATGCATTGTCCCATTTAATCCCCAAAATAATCCTATGAAGTACTATACTGGGTTAAATAGTGTCCCCCCAAAATTCCTGTCCACCCAGAACCTGTGAATATGACCTTATTTGGATATAGAGTTTTTGTAGGTATAGCCAAGTGAAGATGATGTCACACTTGATTAGGGTGGGTCTTCATCCAATGACTGGTGCCCTTATAAAAGAGGGGGAGACTTGGACCCAGAAACACACAGAGGGAAGACGGCCATGTGCATGTGAAGACAGAAATTGGAGTGATGCAGCTGCAAGCCGAGGTGCTCCAGGGATTGCCAGCAGCCCCGAGAATCTGGGACACAGGCCTGGAATGGCTTGTCCCTCAAAGCAGAAGGAGTGCGACCCAGCCGACACCTGGATTTCAGACTTCTGGCCTCCAGCACTGTGAGAATAAATTTCTCTTGTTTTAAGGCCCTCATTTTGTAGGACTTTGTTCCAGCTGATTCAGGAACATACAAATTCTGCCCTGATTTTACAGACTAGGATACTAGGGTTTAAGGAATTTAGACAAATTACTCCAGATCAGAGTGCTAATAACGGACAGAGCTGGGATTCAAACCCATGTGTGGCTGAACATAGAGTCCAAGTTGTTAACCGCTGCATTCTGTTCCCTCAGTTTTCACACCATGCTAACTCCAGAGTGACTCTCGTTAGTCATGTGTTCCTGTGCGTAAATGAGGAGAAGTCTAACTCCTCGTCCACCTCCAACTTTCTGTGACCCTGAAATGTTACAGCTGGTTGCTCCATCCCCACTGTAACTGTCACAGAAAGGAGGCCGTTTAGACAGCCGTGTGAGAACATGGTGGAGACTAGCAGAGAGCAGCCTGTGAGCAGTGGAAAAGTTCAGACACTGACATCCTTTCCCTCCTCCTGATTCTCCCATTCTTGTTGGTGGGACTTTTGACACTCAGATTTCCATCCGGTACGCATGTTGCTATTTAGCGACTGTTTCTGAGGACATCTGCACATCTGATCCCTCCATCACCATATTCCAGGATGCAAATGGCTGTCTAGCCCAAAGCGGTGGTGTGTGATGGTTCAGGAGGGGCCCTGAGCCAAGGCGCCATCTCCATGGGGCTCGCTTCTGCCATCAAGTGAAGTCCTGTCTGCGTTTAGCATTCTGCAAGTGTACTGAGTGTGAAGAGCATGAGGCCGCACTCCCTCCTCCTCTCTTTGCCCTGGCCCCTCCTTCTCTCCAGGCACCCCCAGACCACAGCTCCCTTCTCTACAGCTCCTCCCAGAAATTCCCTCCCTTGACCTCTTCTGCAGCACTGTGGTCAGTCTTAGTATCCAGGCCTCGT
This sequence comes from Tapirus indicus, assembly GCA_031878705.1. Lineage (NCBI taxonomy): Eukaryota > Metazoa > Chordata > Mammalia > Perissodactyla > Tapiridae > Tapirus > Tapirus indicus. The sequence continues at coordinate 4,204,934 of CM062930.1, read as the reverse complement.
GAGAAAAGATGGATTCTTTGAATGGTGGTTTTAGTGAATGCTGAGGATTGCATCATGTTATTAGAAGACACTGCGAAGGCATCTAGTCCAAAATCCTGAGTTTGAAACCTCCCTTCCAGAACTTTTTTTAAAGTATTTCAAGGAGAATCAACTTCTTCTTTACTTATGCTGAAGCCACTTTCCCTCTCTGGTGACAAATGGTCATTTTCCTCGTTAATTCTGTGGTTGCAACTTGCAGGTCACTCCCGGCCTCAGGCCGATTACTCTCCATTGATCCCAGGTGGTACCTGGAGAAAGGGTGAGTTGATGGAAATGCGCCTGGACTCTAGCTGGATAGGAAGCACACTTTTTTTTGGTGAGGAAGATTGGCCTTGAGCTAACATCTGTGCCAGTCTTCCTCTATTTTATATGTGGGACGCCACCACAGCATGGCTTGATGAGCGGTGAGGAAACACACATTCTTACTGTTGTGTTTGTGGTTCTTTGCCCAAGCTTTCCCCTCTGCCTAGAACATTCTTCCACCTTTCTCTTCCAAATGAACCTCTTCTCTCTCCAATGGAACTTTCTCTGATATCTCAGGCAGGACTAATCCCTTCCTCCACTGTGTTGCCAGTGCTAATTCCTTGAGGTTAACATCACTTGTTTACATGTTGGTGTCTTCCACTAGGGCCAGCTGGTGGTCTAGTGGTTAAGATTCCACTCTCACATCTGTGTCTGGGTTCATGTCCTGGTCAGGGAACCACACCATCCATCTGTGGGTTGACATATTGTGGTGTCTGTGTATCGCTATGATGCTGAAAGCTATGCCAGCGGTGTTTCAAATACCATCAGGGTCACCCATGGTGGACAGGTTTCAGTGGGGCTTAGACAGACCAGGAAGAAGGATCTGGCCACCCACTTCTGAAAAAATTGGGCACAAAAGCCCTATGAATAGCAGCGGAGCACTATCTGATACAGCACTGGAAGGTGAGAGGATGGCACAACAAGACTGGGCAGGTCGCTAAGAGGTGGAAACAACTTGACAGCACTGAGACAACAAATCTTCCCCCGCAATGTGTTCTGTGCAGGAAAAGGATCATTACTTGTTCCTCCTTCATTTATTTATTTGGCAAACGTTTATTGAACCTCTGCTATCATCCATGCACGATGCTTGGTGCTGGAAATATACAGAAAGGGGAAAGGGTATTCTGGGCAAATGGAAAAGCAGGACCAAAGACACAATAGAAAGTATGTTTTCTTCTCCTGCCTTAATAACTTCGTAATGTTTCTCTCTCTGTTCTTAGCACAGAGACTATGTATTAGTCAAGGTTCTTGAGAGGAATAGAACCAGTAGAATACACACACATGTATACGTGTATATATATGTGTGTGGGATGGTGTGGAGAGAGGTTTATTTTAAGCAATTGGCTCACACAATTGTGGGGCTGGGAAGTCTGGAATTTGTGGGGCAGGCTGGCAGGCTGGAGATTCAGGTAAGAGTTCGTGTTGCAGTCTTGAATCCAGAATCTGCAGGCAGGAAATTCAGGCAGGGCTTCTGTGTTGCAGTCTTGGGGCAGAATTCCTTCTTCTGGAATCCTCAGCCTTTGCTCTTAAGGTGTCTGCTTTACTCAAAGTCAATTGACTGAAAAGTTAATACATCTGAAAAATACCTTCACAGCAACCTGTAGACTGGTGTTTGAAGGGCACCATGGCCTCATCATGTTAACACAGAAAATTAGCCATCACAGACTTGCCCAGGGTCCTAGTGAGAGTTAGAGTTATGGAATGTTTACTGTGGTCCAGGCATTGTTCTAAGTGCTTTAAATGGACTAACTTCTTTAATCCTCATTGTAGACCTCTGATCTCAGAACAAGTCTAAAATCAGGCTTAGATTCATAAGGCAACTTGCCCTCAGTTTACACAGCTAGTTATGGTTACACAGCTAGTTAAGCCTGGGACTAATACCCAGGTAATCTAGCTCCAGAGCGTCTTGACAAATAAAAACAAATCTGGATTGAAGTAAGGAGACTTTATTCTAAAAGACTATTGCAATACAGAGAATGCTCTGACCTCAGGACCTGCGAGCATCTCAAAATCAGATGGAAAAAGGCGTTTATTTTATAGGGTAGGGGAAGCAGGGCTAGCAGGAGCTTTGGGGGGCAGGAGGTGGGTGAGCAGACAGCGTGATTGGTGGGTTAGCAGGACATCTTTCAGTATTCATTTACTTCAGCCTCCTCATCTTCAGTATATGTTATTCTACTTCTCCTAGTTTTTACAAATAGATTTTAATAGCACCTAGTGAGTGGTGACATAAGCATATCAACCTTCAACACATTTCATTCATTCATTCATTCGTTCACTCACTCATTCCAAATTAAGGATTCATTCTTTCAAGTTTGCCCAACAGTGGGCTAGGTATTGGGGATATTGAGAGGAACAGAGCCTGGTCTCTGCAGCGCAGGAGGAGAGACGGCTGCAGCAAACAAAGGCTGTCGGTAGTTAAAGTCTACAGGAGAAGGTAGATGGTTGGCGGGGGCAGTGATGTCAGAGTGGAGTGAAGGTGCAGAGGACAAAGGAAATGGCATCTCTTGGCTCTTCTGAGTCAAGAAACTAAGCTAAAGGGCCTGAAGTCCTGGAAAAGAGTGTAATGTCCCAGAACTGCAGGCACTTGGATATGACTGGGGTTGGGGAGGTTGGCCTGGGTCTGCAGAGAGCTTGGAGTTGGAATATGAAAGAGGGGATGGTGGTCTTATCCAAATGTGTTCAACTGTAGAGGAGCTCTCTGGACAGTTATGAAACTCCATATTCCCAAACGTGGACATTGCTACCCCTTCTTCCCCGAGACGGTGAGTTAAAGCTTTCTCTGGTCATCCAAAGGAATGGCAACATGGTGGCAAGAGCTTAAAGGTAGAAACTAATCTTTTAGGTGTCATTCCTTACTTTTTAAAATCAGTTTTCTTACCTGAATGTAAGAAAAAGGGTGGAAGGGAAACATTGGCTTAAAAAGCACATTAAAAAATTTTTAACCCAGTAGTCTTCATATTTTAGGGAAGAGGGGGGCAGATATGGAGTTCTGATATGTACAATAAAATATTCTCATAATTTTACAGTCTTACTCCTCTATGTCAACTTCTTACTCCATTTGATGTTACTTCTTAGACCTGCTCTCTTCTGACTAAAATAAATATCTATTAAGAATTAAAGGCAGAATATGAAGTCTGTAATTTTTAACTCTGCACACTGTCAATTTATGATTAAATTGAGACTGAAAAAAACAAACATTTTAGTTCACTGGGTTAATGCTGCAGGTAAGGTCTCTAATCCATCAAATTTCAGACAGTGTGGCTGCTGCTGGTATGAACCAAGAGTTTTCTGATTCATTGTGCTTGGAACAGTCTATGAAAAGAGAAAAAAATGACTCATAATTTTCATAGGAAAAAGGCACAATCTGTCAGAGGCCCGGACTGCTGCTTAGTGCGCCAGGGCAGCCACAGAACAATCTGTAGATCATATTTGCCTTTGACAGTATGACTATAGTGCACTCCAGAGTAAAATGTTTTACAAGGAAAATGTAGATTTGCCATTTATAAGATCAGAGAAGTCATTTAGTGTGTGCAAGAACAGACAGAATGGGATATATTATCAGAGTTTTTCAGAACACAGACAATTTCTAGGAAATAGACATTTATAAATGCTCTTTTGTACAGCAGCCCACTGACAACAAGGTTCAAACTTGCCCACTACACCCACTCCCTCTGGAAGATCGTCATTCTTCCAGTTGCCCACTTCGTTATCCACAGCACAGGATGATTTCCATGGAAGAAAAATGCTGTCATGTTTTCCAACATAAAAAGAAAACAAAACAAAATGAAACAAAACCACCTCCTTTTCATTTCATAGAAAAACTCCTCAGAAGAAGCTGTCTGTACTCATGGTCCCCTGTTTCTCTCCTCCATTGTCTCTTTGAAGACACTCCTATCAGGCTTTCTCCGGATGATTCCACCAAACCTGCCACCTGCCCTTATCAGTGATCTCCTTCTTGCCAGGTTCTTGGAACATTTCTTAGTCCCATCACAGTCGGCTAGAAGCCACATGTGACATCCTCGATCATGTCTCCCTTCTCCAGTGACTTTCTCTATTTGGCTTCTGGACCTGTTCTCTCTCTTGGTTCTCTGTCTACCTCACTGGTCCTGCCTTCTCAGGCTTCTTTGCAGGCTACTCCTCAACTTTTCAAACTTTGAAAACCTTAGTATCCTGAAACTTTAGAGCTCTTCTTTGTCTTCCTTCCCTCTCTAGGAAACCATATCCCATGCCATGAGTGTACTGCGAACCCCAATTTTTATTCCCAGCCAAGACCTTTTCCTGGATGTCAGACTTCTCTATGGTGTGTCCTTATGGCATCATGTACAAACCTGCTCACTCGCACACTCTTGGTTTTCCCTGACAAGACCAGCTCCTCCATCTTTCCAACTCAGTTAATTACTCCATTCTACCATTTGTTCATGCCAAACATCTTGGAGTCTTTCTTTACTGCTCTCTTTCTCTTCCAGCCCCCATCTAATCCAGGAGCACGTTCTATTGGCTCTACCTTTGAAGGGCATTCATAATCTGACCACCTCTCCCCACTTTTGTGGCCACTCTCCTCTAAGCCATCATCATCTGTTGCCTGGATTATTGCAATAGCCTCATACAGTATCACTCTGCTTCTAATCTTACCCCCTCCGATCTATGTACCAGCAGCCAGAATAATCCAACACTTAAACCATTTTTAGTGCTCCTCTTTGCTTATGAATTTTCAGTGGCGTCTGGGCTCACTCAGCATGATGTCTGAGTCCTTGCCACAGGCAAGAAGAACCTATCACGTCTGCCCCCTGTCCTGTCCTATTCCAGGGAATTTTCTGATCTCATCTTCTCCCATTTTCCCTCTTGCACACTCTTCCTGAGACACTCTGGCC